>CM052806.1:20969608-20984694 GCA_028533885.1 Nasua narica
GGATTTTATTTTTACAAACACTTATAGGTGGAATCTTAAATAGGCTTGTTGATTATATTCTATTTCCTTACCTTCTCCAGAATCTCTACACTCAGTACTACAGATAAGTTCAAAGTCCACTGTACCTCTACCCTTACTTTATTATTTTTTAAGATTTATTTTCTTGAGAGAGAGAGAGAAAGAGAGAGATAGTGACAGAGCACACGAGTGGGGAGGAGAGGGAGAAGCAGGCTCCCTGCTAAGCAGGGAGCTGATGCAATGCGGGGCTTGATCCCAGAACCCTGAGATCATGACTTGAGCCGAAGCCAGATGCTTAACTGACTGAGCCACCCAGGTGCCCCTCTACCCTTATTTTCAATATTCCAAGTGTACGAACAAGTTCATTCCTCAAACTTGACCCCAGCAGTCACCAAATCAGGAGTTGCCCTAGGTGCTGATTTCTTGGAGAGGGAGGGAGTCAAACAGAAAATAGTAGTATTACCATATGTGGATGGCTTACTTGAAGTTACAAAATGCTAGGAGAACAAACAGAAATAGAAAATGAATTTTCCCAGCACATGAAGGAAGACAGAGAAAAGGGAAATTATATATGGATCTTGAGATTGGTAGAAATTTTCAAATTCGTCACTTGAAAAAAAAAAAAAGTTGAAGAAACAGCATTTGTGAAGCCCTAAGATATTTAAGGAGAAAAGGCTGAAGATAGATGGAGAGAAGTTTTACAATAAGTGTTGTTGGAGAATTGGGTGTCTTGCTAGACACTTCTGGCTCTTTCCATGCCACATTCCTGAAAGAGAACTGACTCATCATCTCTGCCTCGCATGCCTTGCAGCAGATTCCAAGACATTATTACACTGAATGTGTTTTGTAAATTACAAACAATGATACAAATGTTAACTGGTAGCTCCAGTAGGTTCCAAGATAGATCCATAGGCTTAAATATGCTATGTCATTATCCTAGCTTTCCAAATTACAATGTCCTAAATGTCCAATGTCCTAAATAAAATGAATAGAAAGCTAATTCTTGTAAATAGATGGGATAGTAGTGAAGCATTTTAGAAAATTTGAGGAGGGGGGCATTTTAATCTAATGACACAAGAGCAATCTTGGCAGTTTTAAAAAAGGGAAGAGATTATTAATCATTTGCATTTTTTATAAAGATTTTATTTGTCAGAGCACCAGCAGAGGAAGCAGCCAACAGAGGGAGAATCAGGGGGTCCCTGATGAGCAGGGATCCTGATGTAGGACTCAATCCCAGGACCCTGGGATCATGACCTGAGCTGAAGACAGAGGCTTAACCCACTAAACCACCCAGGTGTCCTAATCATTTGGATTTTTAAATTGTATATAGGCAGTTTGTATTTCTTGTTTTACTAAAAGGCTCATTTGACATTTTCCAGTAAGTTTCTATGCTTTATATCTTAGCACCTTTGTGCTCATTTTATCATTTCAGCTCATGTTAGCAATACATGCTTTATATGCTTCCTTATCTGTGCCTCAAGAATAAAGTTTTTGGATTATATTTTGTCAGATAATGCAAACTACTTAACAATTTATAAAGGGAAAAAGGTGAACACCAGCACATTATTTTTGCCCCTCTGGCTTTTCTGTACATGATAGACTATAAACTATTTGAAAATAAGGACTTGGGACGCCTGAGTGGCTCAGTCAGTTAAGCATCTGCTTTTGGCTCAAGTCATGATCCCAGGGTCCTGGGGTGCAGCCCCGTGTCGGGCTCCCTGCTCAGTGGGGAGTCGTTTTCTCCCTCTCCCTCTGCCCCTGCTCCCTACTCTTGCGTTAGCACTCTCTCAAATAAATAAAGAAATAAAGGAATAATCTTTTTTTTTTAAGATAAGGACTTTATTCTCAACTTTAAAATCTTAGTGTTAACTAGTGTTTGACAAAGAATAAGCATTCACTAAACACTGTTGAATGAAGGAATAAATTCATGAAAGAAAATGTATTAAAAGTGAGAAGATACCAGTCTTTAGTAAACAGAAGTTTTAACTCAAGACTATAAAAGAAAGGTGAGTTAACTGAATGAGTTTATGTATTCTTTCATCACATTAATATAATAAAGATATAACAAAGTCACAGAGAAATTGGTGCATTGAAAACTGCTTATGAAAACTAAATTGAGCCAGACATTGAGATAAACCTTTCATCGTTAAAAACTATATCCTTCCACTCTAACTTCTTCTATTGGGAATTTATTCTAAGGAAATAATCCAAATCTGTTGAACAGCTATGGATATAAACAGATACTTATTTTTAAAAACCCTAAATAAGCAAACTAAAAGACATCTAATGGAGAAATGTGGAGGTAAATTCCTATACCCTTTTAGGCAACTATTAGTTAGGCATTTAAAAATATGTGTTGTAATATTATAATTGTGTAAATAAATTCTTAAAGTGTCAAGCAAAATTACTGGGATTAAAATCTGTACATAGGTCCTATTAAAGCATATGTACGTAACATGCATAGGAAGAACATGAAAGCGATCTGAATTCAAACTTGGCTTACGATATTACTATGGGTAATAGTAATAGAAGATTACTAAAATCTTCTAATTGTCTGGTGGTTACATTGCCGACTCTTGGCAGTTTCCCTTCCATGTCTCTTACCATGTATTCACTTGTTATTAGTGAAATAACGTTGAGTATTTACTATATGTTAGACTAACTACTAGACACTGAGAACATGAAATTGACTGTATTGATGACTGTAACATTCAATAAGATGCCATCTATAGGGGGAGTTTTCCCTGAATTTTAGCCTATTATTTGCAACCCTGCTAGCCTCCCCAAAAAGGGCATTTGGTCACTAAAATGGCTGCTGTGGAAGGGAATGAGGTAAGAGTGTTAAAGCTTTTTATGTATGGAAATATCGATGGGGAAGGGGTAAGAAGAGAAATTTTGAAAATAGCCATTTAGAGGTTTCCATAAAATTGTGAATTTCAAGTACTTCAACTTTGTAGTAATCTCTTGGCATACAATCAGGGTTTGTAGCACTGTATGCAATCCTACAATTTTTCTCTGGAGGTCACCTTTCTCTACTAAGTATAATAAAAAGTGATACAGATTATCTCACATGTTTTTTGAATTTAAAAGTGGGTACAGTGTTACTGGAATGAAGGTCTGGCAGAAGCAAGAGCAGTGTTTAAATGTCCTTCAAACCATAAAGCAGATGAGGTAAACTGTATCAGCAGCTTGATATAATAGAGATGCTAGAGTTGGAATCAAAAGGCTACCAGTTGAGTCTCTGCTCTATGGCTGCTCAAAATAAGACACTGGACAAGTCTCAGAAATTGTCGGTTTCGGTTTCCCTACTAGTTTATCAATGATGAGAACTATCTTGTTTACCTACCTACCTATGCTATCAGTTTATTAAATTAAAATTAGAGATGAAATGAGAAATGTAAATGAGAGCATTTTTCTCTATTGAAGTGTTGGATATAAAACAATAAAAGAGTAATTCTGATAACCTCAAGATACCGTATTTTAGGACCAATATATCTTTGTCTCAAAGAAAGGACCACAAGTATTTTAGCATTCTGTCTACTCATTTCCTTGTACTACAACTAAAGTTCTTAGTAAATATCATTGGTAAAGCAATGGTAGTAAGAACTAGAATAGCTAAGAAGATCGGCATGAATAAATTGGTTGACCTATAAGCAAGTTTGACTTACGTGGGAGTGAAATCTCTATGTAGTGCCATTTTTTTTTTTAAAGATTTTATTTATTTATTTATTAGGAAAGAGAGAGAGTGAGAGAGAGAAGGTCAGAGTGAGAAGCGGACTCCCCATGGAGCTGGGAGCCCGATGTGGGACTCGATCCCGGGACTCCGGGATCATGACCTGAGCCGAAGGCAGTCGCTCAACCAACTGAGCCACCCAGGGGCCCCTGTAGTGCCATTTTTATAACTGTCTGATTATGTAATCAATTTTATACTTTCAAATTAACAGACTATTAAAAGAAGGTGTAATAATTAGATACTGATGGAGAACTGTCACAAATTATTAATTTAAAAAACTTAATTCCATTGAATAAAAAAAAAAAATCACAGGATGAATCCTGGTCTTACCTAGTCACATATGTAAAAATTATATTAAATATGTCCAGATTTCAAGAATGGACTCTGGAGTCTGAGAACATTGTCTTTATAATTTTTTTCATTCAGAAATTTACGATCAGTTTCATTGAACAAGAGTTTTACTTAAGCCACTCTTAATTCTGTTGCATGAAAAAGGAATTGAGCTCTTAAACAGACAACTTGAAAACTCTTCATAACACCTAGGAAAAGAGCATAGTTGCATAGACAAAAAACAAAACAAAAGAAAACAAAAAACAAAATAATCAAGTGACAGAGGAATGGTAAATGACATTTATCATTGCATTAAGTCCATATTTAGAATGTTGAGGGGTTAGAGTTTGTAAGTCAATCTCTGTGAGGAGAAAAGCAATTTCAGTATGGCCTATCTATTATTTATAGCATACGAGTTGGCACAAAAGTTCTATTGAGATCATATAAAAGTATATTGAGTGATTCATGTTTCTGTGCTACAAATTATTATAAACACACCTTCTTCTTCTTTATAAGGTTGATTAAATGGGCAGAAAGTCTAATCAGGTAAATATATATTCATCCAACATGAAGTTTAAATAAAGTTGTATTTTACTTTATGACAGGAAAGGGTATTTCAAGAGAAATGAAAATACATGGAAATATCCAGATTCTATCATTCTATCCTGCTTTTCCAACTATCCCTTTCCCAAGACACATGTGTAGCTCAATTCAGTTGCATCAAAAAAATGCACTCCCATTGGATGAATCCTGGTCCTACCTAGTCACATACGTAAAAATTGTATTAAATATTCATTGCTTTTCTCAATTTTAAGTCTTTAGAAACCATGAAAAATAGAAAGCATATAAGGACTTGACAAGAAATTGGTACTGGAAAAAAAAAAAAAAAACACAAAATTGGTATTGGTAGAGTGAACAAAATAGCTCCCTGCTAACATAAACAAATTTAAGTGTTTAAAACACTCATTCAAATTCTGTGTACCTTATCACATATAAGCTTTATTTTAATACATTGTTAGCATATCATTTTTTGTAAGATAGAAAAATACTGAAAATACCAGTAGCAGTGAAAGAGCACCTAAATCAATTATTCAGTAAGCACTAAGATTCACAAATATTTCCTGTTACCTTTAGAAAGAAGAGCAAGGCAAGTTAATTGCAAAATGATGAACGCTTTCAATATTCAACACACTTAGAATGCAGGCCGAGTTTGGCATACTTGATTTACAAGTTTCATTTGCGATAACCCATATTCATGAAATATTGCCTACTGAGTAATACAAGGAGTCCTTTTTTTTCTGTGTACCTCTAATAAAAGGTAGGACTGCCAAACAGCCAGTTGTGCTATTTTAGGTTCCAGATTAATAGCCAATCTACTAGGAACAGATGTTAAATCCTCATTTATACTGGGGCGCATCTCTTGGCTATTTCCGGTGGAATGGGTTTCACTCTAATCAATAAATGTTTCAGCCGAGTTGTTCATCTTATTAGAGAGGTCAAAGCAGTGACAGAGGTACATCTGTTTTCATGTCAAATAATGTTGGAGATAATGAATTTTCTCCAAGTAGATCAACAACACTCCTGCGATTGTCCTTCGGTCTCCCACTACAGAGCTGATCATGATTAAGCTGAGGCTCTTGGGGAATTGGAAGTGTTGGCATGTCTTAAAACATTTTTTTACTCCAAAATTTATTTCTATCTCTGTGGTATTTTCAGTTCTTGAGTAGTGACCCGGTTGCATAATATACATCTAAGATGACGCCGATTACATAACGTATTTGCATAAGTGGGAAAATGTAGCAGAAGGATTGTTCCAAAATACAGCCAGTTAAAATTGTTCTCAGTTGCCTACATAAGGAAAAAAAAAAAAGCTCTTCGTAAGATTCAGTATTAAATTTAACATGCTAATAATTAATAAAAATTCCTGATGAGCGCAGTACAAAAATGCATATAAGCATCTCTTCACACACATACCTTGTTAATGCTTTGTGAAGGTAATCCTAATATTCTCTCTTAAGTGACTTAGTGAGGGCAACTGTAAGTTTACAGGAAGGTAAAGCACAAAGAGATATTCTGACAAATATAGCAAGTTTCCATGAGAAACTTGAGTTGTTGGGCAGGAAAAATATGAAGGTGCTGTCTCACTTGCTTGATGGATAAGGCCAGTTTCTGTGTGGATTAAGTTATTGTGTTTCATCAAGCCTGTTTCCTGTAACAGAATATTGGATGTGATGAATAGATTCAGTCCCTCTGATTTGTAGTCACTTGGCGAATTGCTAGCATTCATTTTAGCCCCCTCTTTGGCATTGATTGACCACGCAGCGCTGTCACTCGAGCCCTATAGTCATTGCTGTGTAGATGGGTAAAATATGTAAATCCTTGCCAAACAATCATCCTTGGGGACAGCTCTTCAGGCCATGGGACCAAGTGAAATCTTGCCAATTAGCAGATTAACTGGCAATGAGAGGTAGTGGCAGACAATCAGTGTCTGGGAAAATGACAGAGGAGTAAACTGTGACTCTTCTCCATCCACACTTAGAAATCTTATGACCTAGCAAACATATGATTGCCATTAGTTTTTTTTTTTAGGATTTATTTTTATTTTATTTATTTGAGAGAGTGAGGGAGAGAGGTCAGAGGGAGAAGCAGGCTCCCCGCAGGGCAGGGAGCCCGATGTGGGACTCGATCCTGGGACTCCAGGAATCATGACCTGAGCCAAAGGCAGTTGCTTAACCAACTGAGCCACCCAGGCACCTGCCATTAGTTTTTTAACTGAATACAAATATAAAATACAGACAGTGTTAATCCACAGGTTGTAGGTCATTCAACTTCAGGATTGGGAAAGATGTAACTAAAAATCAAAATATATTAAGAAATTATTTTTGCTTTAATTTTCTTAATTTTTCTTTTCAATCCAGTCAACTTGATCATTTAATGGCCCCAGATGATGGGCAGGCATTTGGAAAACATCATTCCTGAGAAGTAGCAGGGTCCTGCAATAAAGATGCTAGTATTGGGCAGACTCTGGAGAGAAGCAGAAAGACAGATAAGAATGCAGTGACCAGAGGTCCAAAGTAGGCAGCAGTGCCTTGGTTACAAGGCTGGGGTTTCTGGTGGTCTCCAATTCTGAGGGAAGTACCCTGGCCTCAGATAGGAGATAGAAGATAGGAGCTGGCCTGGTACTAAGGTCAGATTCAGATTTGAAAGCCAACACATTGAGACCAGGTCTCTAGGGCTAGGATCAAAAGTCCATAATAACTATATAGCCCAGCTAATAGTAGTGTTATAAGAGCAGGAACAAAAGGGAAGCTTAACTCTGAGTTCTCCCAATTTCCAAATAATTAGCAGGCTTAAAATTATTGAGAATGAAGCACTCAGTCTCATCATTAGGGCTCGAGCTGTATCTGGGCACTAGTCGTGTCCCCAGCTGTGCAGCTAAGAGTTAGGAGGTGAGGGCTTGTTGAAGCTTACCACCTGGATGGATGGCACGGGGGGTGGAGTCCAACCCTTCCTGTGGGGAGCCTCTTTGTAGTCATGTTCTTACCTCTGTGGAAAACTTTGTGAGATGTTTAGGTATAGTGTTTTTGTCTGTGAGATAGTAACACAAAACTGCTTGTAAGTCCTCAAAAGGAAGCCTACCTACCACAGCCCCCACTGGAGGGTAAAAACTATGTAGCACTCATTGCACAGCAATTCCTCTGCACAGAGCCCTCTCTCATTTGCCAACAATCACTCTTTGACTTGTAATGAAGATCATCAAACACGAAATTGAGAAAAAGACAAAATACATAGATCGTTACTTATTATGTAGGCTTACAGAAAAATGTGCTGACCCTTGTTAAAAGTCATCAAAGCAAGTTTACATTCTGCACATTACATTTAAAAAGGACAATTTTTGTTTTAAAATCTTTAAGATAATATGTGGCAAACATAGCCAATTTGGTTAGCAATTATTTCCATATGTGAACAAGAAAATCTTTAGTAAATTTGAATTTGGTAGAATCTGTCTTGCTGAATAAATTATTAGAAGCACATCCACCTTGATAAAAGAATTTTGTTTTGGGGCGCCCATGTGGCTCAGCTGTTGAAGTGTCTGCCTTCAGCTCAGGTCATGATTCAGGGCCCTGGGATTGAGCCCCACTTTGGGCTCCCTGCTCCTTGAGGAGCCTGCTTCTCCCTCTCTCAGTCTCTCACTCTCCCTAGCTCATAAATAAATTAATTAATTTTAAAAAAGAATGTCTCAAAATTGAAAATTGACGTATGAAAACCTTATATCAAAGCTGTCAATGTAGTACTAAATATATCTGTATTTCAAACAATACAAAATTATTAAATAGGATTTTAATGCTTACAGATTGTGAAGGGTGCAGCGATCAAATGTTTTATGTTACTATGGAAGTAAATATTTAAAAAGAAAAGCCTGAATATTTTCAAAAATATAAAGAAGTAATAACATTAAATTCTATGGAAAGGGCAAAGCTTTTATCAAGACAGGATGCACAATTCTTCCGTTTTTAAGGACTCACTGGTAGGCACGTGGAGAGAGGTGTTGGTGACCAAAGAGTCTTAGAGAATGTTAAAGAATGAACAAAGATGAAAATTACTAAAGGAGGTAACTTGCCAAGAAATTGAGAGAAAAATTAGTGCTTTTTGTCTTTGGTTCTTAGACAAATTATAGTATATATTTCACTTGTAAAAAACTGATGACACAAAGTATTCAGTGACATACAGGTAGCCATATTCTTGAAAATCCATTTACTAAACACAATTTGCAGTTAGAATATATATAAACTCTACCCGTTTTTCTTTAGAAAGCAAAACTAAGTTAAAACCACAAATCTGTCTTCGAGCTAGAATTTTTTTTTTTTTAATTTTACACAAGTGGGAGAGGGAGAGAGAATCTCAAGCTGACTCCATGCTGAGTGTGGAGCCAATAAGGATCCCGGTCTCACAACAGTGAGATCATAATCTGAACTGAAACCAAGAGTCACACACTTAGCCAACTGTGCCATCCTTGTGTCCCTGAGCTAGAACTTTCATATTATTTTTTCATTTTTTAAAAGATTTGTTTATGTATTTAAAAGAGAGAGAGAGTACAGAAGCAAGGGGAAGGGCAGAAGCAGAGGGACAAGCAGAATCCCTGCTGAACAGGGAGCCGGGCACAGGGTTCCATTCCAGGATCCCGAGATCATGACCTGAGCGGAAGGCAGATGCTTAACGGACTGAGCCACCCAGACACAACTTGAGCTAGAATTTTTAAATCATAAATCAAATGATAGGACTGTGCCCTGTTTTTCTTTTTTAAAAAAGTAATCACATGTCCATCCCACATAAGTAAATTTACTAAGATGGAAATCTATAGGTAAAATTTCTCAAATGTGTCAATTCTCTACAGAGATCAGATTTGTGTATATGACTTCTTAGGAAAGACTTACTTTTGAATGGTCTAAATGTATAACTCAACAAACCTTTAACTATACTTTTATTCCAACGTAATTTTCTCCACTGCTAATATCCATACCACTGCTCTGTCTTGGATGTTGCCACCCCATTTCATCTTTATTCTGTCAATATACTTCTAAAATACACAATCAGACTGCACCCAGGTCTTTATCTCCATGAAGATCACTTTATTTTACAGCTTCAACATTTTAAAGTATCTGCTAAAATAATCTCACGTACTCTGGCCTCTTTACACCAGAGTGAAGTCTTACCCCTGCTTGAAGAATAAACACACGCAGACACAATCACAATTGGGTGAGGACACTTTCTGCATAAAACTTTTGAAGTTAGCCCAGTATCTGTAGAATAAAGTTCAAATTTCTTAGCATGATAAAACGCTCTTTATCATCTGTCTCCCTTTCTTCTCTAATCCTCCATTTTTCCTGGCCCTGTACCCTAATCTTAAGGCACCAGTTTGCTCTGCATTCCCTAACTTGTTATATTACTTTATGCTTCTTTCTTTTGCCACTTAAAATTCCTTCTTATTCCATCTTCTCCCCTTACTCATCTTTTACCTTCTGGACTCTTCTCTCTGTAACGTTTCTGACCCATCCTTCTTTCATTCAAAGTTAATGGTCTTCCTTTGTGATTTCACAGCACTCAGTAACATGTGTAGAATATTTTACAAATTTCATCTTTCTGTATCTCTCCTAGACTGTGCACAGATAACTGACAGAGTGATAGTCATCTTTCTGTTATTAACATCTAGCAGTAGCTCGACTATATTAGAGAACTAGTAGGTATGAATGAATAGAAGCATGAGTGACAACTATCCTATTTCATTTTGACAACAAATGATCTTTGGATGCCTAATCATAGCATGAAGTCCCTTCACAGCTCAATCCTTACCTACTCTAGAGAATTGTCCCTGCTTTTACAAAACATTCACTAAACTTACCCTATGGACAAACCATGTAAACAAATCTCTATCTCATATGATCTACATCTCTAGTTTATAAGTTTACTTGGAAGCTTAAATAATCTTATAATTTTAATGTATAATTTATAATGAATATATTTAAGTTATAAAGATTTACATATAGAATCATGTAAATTATAAATACTATTGTAATACACAATTACAGTATTAAAATGTCAAAATAATCATAGACAAGAATAGTATTTGAATTTACAGAGCACCTTAACAGTTATAATATCCTTCTATATAAATAATTTTTAAATATTTGGCAAGACCTAATATCCCCATTTTGTAGTCAGTAATGTGTTCAAGGTCACAAAGGAGTGAACCCAAATAGAATACATGATTTCTGTTCCCCAGTGCAGTTTTCTCTACCAAATCACATTCACAGAGTATCAAGGTGGAGTAAGTACACGGCAGCGTATTTGTATTTTGCCACGTCCTACTTAAAAATATGCATGAGGACATAAGAAAACAGATTCATTCTAGTTGTGTGTTTAGCTGCTGGAAAGTTCCAATGTTGAAAAGTTGAAGGAGATGACAAAAGTAATTATGTTGCATATACGACAGTCCTTTGATTTTAGATTCTTCCTGAAGTTCGTGCTCCTGGAATTTTTCCACTTGGCAACCTCTTGTGACTATTTACCCCCTGAGCTGTCAAAATTATATCCTAATGTGAGGAGGAAAATTCTTCATTCTAAAATAAATTTCCACTAAAAATAAATGCAGCCACCCAAGTTCACCCTGTCCCTGGCAGGCTTAGATGAATATGCATCTCCCTGACAATCTAGTAGAGTAAGGGTTGAGGTCTCTCTTGGTAAACTGACAGTTGCTCAACTATGAGATGAAAGGGGGAAAAGGCACAGCTAAATCTCAGATGGATGTCTTTGAAGGAGTCAGTGCTCTAACATTGAGTTTAACCTCCCAAGCAGAAGATCCCTCCTTAGGTAAAAAGAACTTCCTTCCTCACTGTCTACATTTTAGAGAAAATATCTACACTGACAGGCAATTTCTTGTGTTGTGTGTAAATGCCAGATGTTTGAATTTGCAGATTGGGACTGCAAACATTTGGACTTCTCATTAAAATACTTCATTTTCTGTGCAGTGTAGAACTTAGGTGGAATAGACCTGTAATAGTTTTTACTTCTACCTTGGTAACCTAAAATTGACTGCAAGTCAGTGATGAAAGAGTACAACCCATTCCCTTGAAATCTGTAAATTCTAACTCATTTGATCCTTTCCTTCCTCCTTTTTTGAAACAGAATTGTCTTCTGCATATCAGTCATTAGGATAGGCACACATGTACTATCTAGGCTAACCTGTAACGGGGTGATTATCTCAGGGAGAACTTTTTGGAAGAACCAGTACTTGTGTTGATCCCTAAAAGAGAAAGAAAAGTGGTCCAGGCAGAAGGACCAGTGTATGATTAGAACTAAAGGCAGGAGAGTATGTGACACGTTGATGAATAAGTTCAGTAAGACCAGAGCTAAGTGAGAATCAGCAGGAATGGAGAAAAGACCTATTCCAGATATTTTAAAGACGTAGAACTGATAGGTTTCGGGGATTCTGTGTTGGGAGTAAATCAGAGAAAGTGTAATGTTTAGTTTTCTGACTTGGGTGAATGGCTGCATAAGGGTGCTGTTCTCTTCTGGAAGAATACAAGGGGTGGGGGGTAGTCAGTGAAGAGTGTGGAAGAACAAACAGCAAGCCTGGGAAGTTGGGGGCTCAGAAGTACCTATGAAATACATAGTGGGGTCATCGAGAAGGCTAAGACAGAGGTGTCCAGATTGATAACTGGACTGGAATTTCAGTTTGGCAATTAATAGCACAGAGGTCTTAAGTGGAAACTCAACTTTGAAATGTTTTAGTAGATTCATAGTTTTAAAAGTCATTCTTTATAAGAGTTTAACACAAACAGTAGTGTCTTACGTCAGTTCTACCTATCTCCTTGATTTCTTTCCCAGGCACAAACTTCTCCAACCACAGTTCTTCTTTCTCTAACTTGACTCATTTCTGAATGACAGTCCCTATCACCATTTCTCCCCCTTAAGTTTTAGGTGATAAATCTTGACTTCCAATTATATAAGGTGAGGGTTTTCCTCCTTTACATTTTCCCTGTTTTTCAAATAGTTCTGTCAGTTTTCATGAGGAAATTCACTGGCATTCCCCACAATCCTCAAGGCCAAACCATTGTTGAACGTGCCAGTGGTATTTTGAAACTACTTTTGCATAAACAAAAAGGGGGAATTGAGGCTCCAAGAGTGAGAATAATGAAGGCACCATTTACTGTTCATCATGTACAACTGTGCAAACATTTTAAGTCGGTTCATTCAGAGCATTTTCAGTTTGAGGAACCCCTTCCCAAACCGCAAGTGTGGTATAGGCTGCCCAGAGAGGGGGCCACAGTGGAATGGCCCGGTGCCTTTCCTGACGTGAGGGAGCGATCATGCCACTGTGCTTTCTGCACTGAGTGGCTCGCCACTCAGTTAATTAAGCCTCATCATGGGCTAGCAGGAGGGACTCAAGCACCCACTTCCACGATTCAACCTAGTGTCAGTAACTCCACCACCCCGCATTGGCCAAGAAAAGGAAGAATGAACCACACTTATCAAAGACATCCCATGGGGTGATATAAAAACGGTTGACCTCTTGGGCTGAGGAGGTTTTGATCAATACTGGCACACCCATAACACCTGAGTACATCTTCCTTTCAGTCATTTCCTGTATATCTGCTAACTCTAAGGTAATGATGAGACTGCTTACTCTTTTATATTTCCCCATGATTGCTGATACTCATGCAGATGACATCTGTTGGGCCCACTTAGCCTGCCTATCTTTAATTTGGTTCTTTGAGAACATCCAGAAGTTCCTATTTCTTCTAATGACTCCTCCTTCACAGGTGGTCACTGCATCCCTATAAACAATGAAGACTCCTCTGTTTACCCATTTTGTAAACTCAATACAAATTAGACTTTTACCCATTAGGGAATTTTTTTATGTTTTTACTATAAGCCAGGGAGCCACAATACAAACCCCATTTTTTGCGTTCCCATCCATAAAGAATGGTGTGAGAATAGCATTCTGAGAAACCCCAGGAATCATACAAGTACTATTAAATATCAGAATTTTATTCTCATGAAAGGTGTGGGGGGCAAATTATGTGATGGAAAGTGTGTACAGAAGCCTCCGATTTCTGTGTGCACTAGACTGTGGTTAGAAATGGACTCATATGATGGTTTTTCTTGGGAATCCATGCCCCTCATGGAATTTTACTTGGCTTAACCTGTGTAACAGTATCCAGTTAGATAACTGGCCTCCCCAAGGGTCGATGGTAATGGAAAGCAACAGAACACAGTAAGGAAAAGCCTAGAACTGGTTGCTCCCCTATCACTGTAGTACATGTGACCCAATGTGGAGTCCTGACTTTGCAGGGCCAATTCTCAAAATTAAATATTTTAACAAATCTTATTCTTGCATAAAAACATCTTTCTGGAGAACCAGCCTCCCCTTTGTTCAATGAAAACGTAGGCATGGCCCTGCTACCTTCCCCAAAGGAAAATTGACTTGGTCTTATAAAGACAAATGCAGCAATACTTGAATCTGCATGATCCATCTCTGCATCTTTTTATTAGCTGCTGCAGCCCCTATATTTAACACAATCCACAGCCAGTTTGCAGGCAACTCTACAATAATGACTCCTAGCTTTTCAACCTTTACCATTTTGCGAATGAACCTTACCTATGTGTATGTTGCTAAGCAGCAAGCCCGGGCTTGGCTCCCAGTCTGACTGTTCAGGCCCTGGCAAGGGGGATATCCCCTACAATTGGTTTACATTTCAGAAGAGAGAAAAATAACAAACTGGTTCTTACGTGTCCTACTGGCAGCTATTATAGCCATCATTGCTGTAGCTGCTACCATGGTAACCGCTCCCGCATCCTTGGTTATCTCCCTTCAAAGGGCACTGCAAGTGCATTCATATATGCAAAACACTACAACTGATGGAGAAGAACAAGTCAAGAATTTCAACAAATTTTAGCTAGACTGTAGGCTCTAGAAGCCTCTTGTCTGGCTAGGAGAACATCAGCAGCACTCTGGACAAGATCCTCATTAATTTGTGACTCTGGAGTTTACCTCCTGCTGCATTACTTTGACGCCCTTTAACAAGACTTGGGGGCAACTGAAAACTCATCTTAATCAAGCCTTTTCCTCCACTTTGAATCTTTCCATTGGGAATCTACAACTTAGGTTATGAGTATAAATACAGAACTCGAACAAGAAAGTCAACAAGCTACCATTAATATTCTCAATGATATCTCTACCCGGCTCAGTGATATCTCTAGCTGGTTCTCTGGGTTCAGTCTCCACACTTGGTTTTTCAAGGCTATACTGCTTTTAATGATCTTCTTTATCGTTATAGTCATTAGGGCAAGCCTCTCCTGCTGTTCCACCTGAAGGACCCAAAACACACTTGCAGCGACCACGCACATCCTCACCACTCCCTTCCATACCCTACCTACAAATCCCAATAAACAAAATGGGGAACTATGGAGTTGTTCTTAGAAAATGAATTGTAAGCCCTAAGGG
>CM052806.1:20985194-21018342 GCA_028533885.1 Nasua narica
TAAAATCCTAAGGAAAAATCTTTCTAGATTGTTTAAACCATTCTAAAGCATTATAAAGGAAAAGCTGAACTCTTTTACTGAAGCAGATGTATCTTTAATATAAAAACATTACATAAATAGAATAAAACCACAGAATTCCCCCTATACCTATTAATTAAAAAAATCTTAATATGATACTAGGGAAAAAATCATGCAACATAAGCAAGTGAGATTCAATTTTGAAATGCCAATGTGTTTCAATGTCATTAATTCAACTTACAAATAGACCAAAAGAGAAAAGTCACAGAAGATGGTTCTTCATTGTTATGAAAACACAGTTGCTAATATTCAACTTATGAATATTTAATATGCATCCCTAACATATAAATCTACCAGCAATTTCTTAATATAGCATGATCAACATTTAATAATGGGAAAATTCCCTTAAAACTGTCAACAAGAAGGTCTAATATCACTTCATTTAATATTTTGAGGGGTTTATCTGCAGGCTCATAGAAAAGATCAAACTAAACTAGAGAAGACTGCCACTTCCAATCAGGAACAAATAATAAAGATAAGATTGTCGCACCGTCTTGGGTAAGGCGTCCCCTCGAGCACACCCAGTGAGTGATATCCTCAGGTATTTCCCTCCCCTGATGTTCAGGCTGGACCTGGGATCTGCTTCTAGCCCATAGAATATGGCCAAACTGAAAGAATTTTGCAAATATAAACTCTCAGTTCAACTGATTCTGAATTTATCAAAAAGCAGATGGTTCTGACTAGACTTGGCTTCAAACAGCTGGCCCAGACATAGTTAGCCACCATGGTGTAAGAGGGCAAGGAACTTCATGTGGCCTCTACAAGCTTCGCTCAGCCCCAGTTGAGGGTGGGCAAGAACACAGAGCCTGACACCTACAACTGCAAGGAGCTGACAGGTGGCCATTCTGCCCATCACCAAGTGAGCTTTGACAAGAATTCCAAAGTTCAAACAGCGTACTGCAAACACCTTGATTCCTGGCTTGTGAGAGCCTGATCTAACCACAGGACCCAATGAGGCCATATCCAGTATCCTGACCCATGGAAACTTGTAGACCATACATGTGTGGTTTTAAGCTGCTCAGTTTGTGGTGATCTATCCAGCTACAGAAATCTGTACTTCAAATAACTAGAAAAATTAGACAACGTATTAACTAGTTTTTAGACATTCGATAGTAAGTGGTATGCAGGAATATGACAACCACAATAAGGGAAATAAGGTGAGTTTTATGGTCTGACCAGCTTTCTGCTTGGAGTCAAGGCCGGGCTGTAGTGCTGGGAGGGAGAATCTAAAGATGCCTGTGGTCTTGTTGGGTTAAGGTGGCCAAGGTCTGAGTTCAGAGAGGCCCAAACAGCTACATTTACTGGGGTATAGTCAGTCCTAGAAGAAAAAATACTACATGGAAAAGGCGAGGGACCTAGACATTTGCAGAAGAGTCTTTTTAATCTCTGGCTGAGCATGAACCCGTTCATACAGAACGAGGCATCATTGGTGCTCCCCAGTGGAAAGACCTCTAACACATGGCCGTCAGGTAGAATCCTTAGCAGGGCTTCAACCTATTGGTAGTGGGGCCAAAATTAGCCCTAGAATAATGGCTACGCTAACAAAGCCTTGCAGCGAGCAACCGTGAGGGTTTTAGTCGTTATTAGTGGCTTACCAAAAACAAAACCTAAAATGATTAAGAAATGCACCAAAGCCAGCAATCAACCAAGTACACAAGACATTTCTGGCATCCATTAAGAAGTTCACAGGGAGGCCAAGAAGCATGAAAAGACATCCCTTAATTTGCAGAAAATGTAATAGGAACGAACCATGTGGTGAGAGATGTTAGATGTGGCGCAGACGCAGGACCGACCTCAAACCGTTACTGTAATATATTCTCTGGATGCTCAAGGAAACAGAGGGAGACAGGAATAGGATGAGGCATGGAAGGTATTTAAAAAGACACACAAGACCTTCGTAAAGATCAAAAACACTGTCTTCAATGAAAAACACACTTAAGACACTGCAGGAAATAATAAATCCATAAACTTAAATAAAAACTGTCCAAAACGAAGCACAGGAGTCGTCCAGGTCCTGGTTAAAAACCTGTACAATTTTTTTAAGCATGACAACCATAAGCCTTTAAAACACTCTGACCTTCCAAGGAGGGGTGGGGCGGGGCAGGCGCTGTAGGAAGTTGCCTTCCCCACAGCGCACTGTGTCCACAGCAGGAACTTTCCAGTCTCTGAAGAGAGTGATGGTCAAGGACTGAGGCCCATCTGGTTGGACATGCCCTTCCCTTATTTGCATTCCTAGTCCAGGCAGCTTCATTCTGATTTATCGGTCTTCCATTTTTCTCTCCTGAGGCCTCCTGTTGGGTAGACACGGGTTTGGGGGGCAGGGAAGATGGGCCTTGAGGGCAGAAGGAAACAATGAATACACCTGTTCCTACTCTGATTCAGTACCCAGTATGGTTCCCCACTTAGCCTCCCCCCACCACCATAGTCTCTCTGATCTCAGTGGCCACAAAACTGCCCAAGCCTTTTGTCGTGTGTGTGTGTGTGTGTGTGTGTTTGTGTCTCCCCATGTCTGTACTGAGCCGCTTGCCCTCTTCCAGATGTGTTCCATGAGCATCAACGGAAAAGGGGAAGTGAGCACATTCCATTTTAGCTTCTTGCTTACACCACCACAGAAAGTGATAAAAGACTTCATTCTTATTTTGAGCTGTTACTTTTATCAGTTACTCCAACCTCTGGTAGCTCAGCTTTCTCTCCCCCAGCTCAACGGAGCTGACAACTCAAAGAAAAAAAGAGAAAGGATCAACATCCATAATGTAAGAAAAAAAGTATCAAGTAGTTCAACATTATGCAATTGGAGACACGGAAGCAGCGGGGAGGGGGGGGCATGCCGAACAGAAACAGAAAAATAGCTCAGATTGTCTATCTTTGAAAATTGTAAATCCACAAATCCAAAAATTTTAATGGATCCCAAGAATAAGTTTTTTAATTTATCAAGATAAAAACTGTCATTCTTAAGTAAAAGGATCGTATAAACTTTTTGTGAAGTATTTTAGCAACAAAATAAGTAACATGGAAAGTTACACAATCATCAAAATAGCCACGTAGGAGAAAACATTTAGAAGAAAAATATTTACAGTAGTAAAACAAAAAAAATAAATTTCTAGGAGTAAAATTTATAAGATCTGTGCAAAATCTAACTTTTGAAAATGAAGAGAAATACTTATTCCCTTTTGTGTGATGGTCTTGAATAGAGTATCTCAATTATTAAAATGATACCAAGTTACCCTAATACTTATTATTATATATATACTTATTTGATTTAATCCCAATAAAATATGTGGTAACTTCAATTGCCTAGAGAAAATTAAATTTCATATAAAAACACAGAAACCATGTGCTATGGGAAAAAAGGCAGTAATAAGGAAAGACTGGCTGTGTTATTGGATAAGACCACAGGAACTAATAATTTGGTACTGAGGACAATAGGGGAGATTTAAAAAAAAAAAAAAGACACAGTGTGTCAGTCTATGACAAACACCCATTTCTGATCAGAGGAAAAATAAATTAATCAATAAATGAGCTAACAGTAGTGTAATACCTCCTAAGAGTTCAAGAGAATGACTGTAAAACAAACTGAATCTCTTCTATACTCCTTTTATCTGTGAAAATTCCACAAGAGTTAAAGATAAATATATAAAAAATATGTTAAAAGTATAAAGGATGCAATAAAAATATAAAGAAAAGAAAAAACTTTTTAGTATTTTTTTAAAAGATTAATTTTTTAAGAAGATTTTTATTTATTTGAGAGAGACAGAGAGCGAAAGAGAGCACTTGAGCAGGGAGGAGAGGGAGAAGCAGGCTCCCTGCTGAGGAAGGAGCCTGAGGCGAGACTCCATCCAAGGACCCTGGGATCACTGGAGGCCAAGACAGATGCTTAACCAACTGAGCCACCCAGGTGCCCCAAAAGATTATTTTTTTTTAAAGATTTTTATTTATTTGACAGAGAGAGAGAAAGAGAGAGCGCACACACAAGCAGGGGGAGTGGGAAAAGGAGAGGGAAAAGCAGACTCCCCATTGAGTAGGGAGCCCAATGCTCCCTAGAAGTGTCCTTAAAAGATTAATTTTTAAAAATGATCTTGGACACCAAGGTCTAAGCATACCACAACTTGAAACTATTGATCTCTCCATGAATGTGATCACTTAAAATTTTTAATGTCTGTATAAAAAGTATATTACAAACAAACAAGGCTCTCTTACGTTTTGTAAAAAACATGGATTTCACAAAAAGCATGATAGAGTTGTAAAGTAAAAAGCTCATGAGGGGCGCCTAGGCGGCTCAGTGGGTTGTGTAGGCCTTCAGCTCAGGTCATGATTTTAGGGTCCTGGAATGGAGCCCTGGAAGGGGGGCGGCCCACTCAGCAAGGAGTCTGTTTCTCCTTCTCCTCTGTCCCACCCCCCCCTTGTGTGCTCGGCCGCGCTCTAATAAATAAGATCTTATTAAAAAAAAGCTCTTACTACCAATAAAACTACCAGTCAACACTAGAAAATAAAGTGCATGAATTGGCAATTCACTACAAAAACACGGGAAATGGTGCTCAGTCTTGCTCTTAAGCAAGGAAAATGTAAATCCCCACAGCGACAACAAGGTATTGTTCACCTACAGGATCAACAAAGGTAACATTTAGAACTTCCACAGGTCTAATGGGGGTAGCTTTCACATTCTTTGTTGGAGAACGTGGACAGCTCTTTAGAAGGTAATTTTGTAATTACCATCGATAATAAGAACTCCCTTACTGTTTGATGGGGCAACGCAATTTTTAGGAAGCTATTTCCAAAACATTCTCCAGTATGGTACAGTTTTTGCAAGAATGTGCGGTACTGAATTTTTGCATTCATGAGAGTGTGCAGACAACCAATATCCAAGGATCAATGGAGTGGTGTAAAAACGGTTATAATACAGAGGAAGGTTGTGTGACTGATTATGAAATAAGATATGAAATGATTTCCAAGATTTATGTTAAGCTTTCCATGAAGGAGCAGAGCAGGGCTAACTCCGTTTTGCGCTACACCCGCCATCTTGTGTATAACCCCCACAGGACCTGCTTCTGAGAAAAACCACAGACTGTCAGAATATTGCCTAGCCCGCCCTTGAGCTAGTTTGGCCCAGCCCGCCTTTGTTAGTTTAAGTTAGTCAATAGGAATGCAGGACCCCTAACTACCAAAGAATGTAAACCCCGCCTTTTGCCCACCAAACTTGTGCGCCAATTCTGACCAGAGTGATAGGCTAGTTCAAACAGCTACTGTACGGTAAATTGTAATTCAATTGGCCACCTGTGTGTGACCTAACATGACTATGCAACTTTCTGTGTGTGTTACAATCTCATAGGCCACTGGCCCCTATAAAACTGCTGCGCCTTTTGAAACTCGCCCTCTTTCTCTGCATTAGGGCGCTGCGTTGGTGAGTGTGGGGGATTGAACCTAGGCTAGCCCGAATAAAGCCTCTTTGTTTTTGCATCAGACTTGGCTCCCTGGTGGTCTTTGGGGATCTCAAAATCTGGGCATAACATTCAAAAGGGGCAGAAAAAGGTATTCACTGTGTTTAAAACTGTGGAGGGTATGTTTATAACAAACACATTCACCGTACTATGTAAACTACTCTATACGCAGACTAGGTTTGGGGAAGCTATAGTCAGATCCTGTCCCAGAAAGTAGAGTCTAGAAATAGAAGGACAAATGTATCACTATACGTCTTGAGCTTTGAAAAGAATCGTTGCAAATTCTTTGCAAATTAAGAAGTTTCGGGTTATCAAAACTATTCAATGTTAGCAAGCTCAAAGCATTTTCTTTCCTTAAAATAATTTTGTTTATGTTTTCATACAGGCTAGGAGTTATTCTTATCTATTGTCAAAGTTCAGAACTTTGGCTTTTAAAAAAATTGAGTAATTGTCATTTTTAAGGAGATATCTGGAGGCCCATTGCATATGTAATTTACAGTCTCACTCAGTTTACTTTCAGTCAATTAATTTATACTGAGTCTAGCCATCTGTACACCATTTACCATTTCTTTTACATTGATGTGTTGATCTCTAGTTTACTAGTAAATCCTAATAATGTGGTAAAAATTATCATATAAAATCGAATAAGGATTGTATGAAAGGTAGTAATGTGTATGTGTAGACTACTGACAGTGATAGAAACTAAAAAAAAAAAAATGTAAGAAGCTTGAAGTAGGTAATGTGAATTGCAAAAATCAAGGGGAGGAGTGTTCTTAGATTTATCCCCTTGTTTCCTAAGCCTACACTGGGAAACAGAGAGGCTATGTGGAAGGGCAAATCTACCTGCTCACTTCGCCCTGACTGATATGAAATCTTGGCTAAGAACTTATTCTACTTCTCATACTTTTCATGTTCTTGTCTATTCCTGAATTTGGAGGATTTACAAAGTTCCCTAATATATCCTCCAAATTGTTATTTTTGGCCTTCCTGCATTGGGAACGTTTATTTCCTAGTTTACCAACGTGCTCTTTTAATATTTTCTCTATTTACATAGAGAAAGAGAGTGAGCATGAGCAGGGGAGAGGGGGAGAGGGGAGAAGGAGGACAAGCAGACTTCCTGCTGAGTGGGAAGCCTGATTGGGGCTAGATCGCAGAACCCCGAGATCATGACCTGAGATGTCAGATGCCAACCAATTGAGCCACCAAGGCACCCTTAGTTTACCAAGGTTATTGAAACAAAACCGGTCAGTGCCTTTGACTAACTGCCCGTAAGGTGAATGCATGTGAGGGAAGCATCACACTTTTCATTATAGTTTGGGAATTGTCTGATGAAAGCTAATAGAGTATCTTCTCAAAATAAATGGTCTACAAGTCCAGATGTTTGATGCTAGGACACTTTGCAGAAGATCACTAAACACCATTGGAGGAATTAAAGACTTTTATCTTAAGACACTTGTTCGTACGTACCAACCTTGCAAGAACAAATTCTAAACGATCATTTCCCAAAGCCACCACAATTCCATACAGCCAGTACGGTATATACCCAACACTGTTACGGCCCTGGGAGGACTTCAGCCTTTCTAATTCGTAGCCGTGCAGAAGAAAATTTTTTGCTCTATGCCAAAAGCATTACTGATAATTCATGCACTGAGTAAAAATAAAAATACAATTCAACCATATGAATAAAGAGGCCCACTGCATCATTACTATACTAGCTATTTGTAAAAAGTTGGAAATAATCTAAAAATGATTCCATAATCATCTTACCTCAATATAATGCAACATTATGCAAACACTGCAACGTGGAAATAGTATGAAATATTAAAGTAAAAGCACATACAATGGTACTGATCGTAACTCATTAAAATATGAGGCATTTCTGGGACTTAAACTTGGGCCTTGCTTTACTTTTGGCCATCACGTTGTTCAATATGTATGGCTTCTCAAAGAATTGGCGTAGTCATCAAAACTTACTAGGGAGAAAAATGTCTTATGAAATGGAAACAGATTACACAGTATTTCGTCTTCAGTGTGCTGCTATAATTTAGTGCCTGGAAGAGGCACGGCTGAAGGTCTGCCCTGGGAAGGAAATACATTCCATTTATTTTCCGAATGTAAACAGCTATAAAACTACATGGCTGTGCGGACTGCGGATGACATAAGAATATTATCCTTACCCTCAGACCAGTTTCAATGGGCCCAATGGCAAGGAGAGTCCACAGGTATCTCTTAAATCTTATTAGTGAATGTGAAAATCTAAACTTATATTCAGATAAATTTGAATCGAAGTATATGGTATAACAAAAGGTATTTTTTAAAGAGTTTATTTGACAGAGAGAGAGAACAAGCAGAGCAGCAGGAGGGGAGATGCTCCCCACTCAGTGGGGAGCCGGGTGTGGGGCTCGATCCCAGGACCCTGGGACATGACCTGAACTGAAGGTAGACGCTTAACTGACTGAGCCGCCCGGGTGCCCCAACAAAGTATTTTTTATAAGCCATCTCCATAGGTATTCCTTAAAAAGCAAACTTTACTCTATTTACTATGAATTCACTGGGAAATTTTAGTTTATATAAGGTCTTAACCTGAACCTTTGTTGCATAGATTGAGATATACGTGTGCTGGGAGGTAAATTTTGAATTAAACCAATTCATTCAACAGATCATTTTTCTGTTCGCGCTCCAGAAATTTAGTAGTTTCCCTGTGATATTGTTTGTTCTTTGCAACAAATGACAAAATTTTTTTTTTGTTATTTCCTTATTGATTTGAGAGAGAGAGAGAGGGAGAGCGCATAAGTGAGCGAGGATGGGAGGAGCAGAGGGAGAGGGAGAGACTCTCAAGAAGGCTCCCCACTGAGCACGGAGTTAGATGGGGGGCTTGGTCCCTGGACCCCAAGATCGTGACCTGAGCTGAAAATGAGTCGGCCACTTAAAACGACGGAGTCACCCAGGTGCCCCTAGAATTCTGTTATTCTTCATCAGGTATCCTCACTGCTCAATTTGTGATTTCCATTTCAGCCGTTATTCTCAGACTTCTCCGAAGCATTACTTGCTCCTGAGAGGAGAGATTGGTCTTGCTCCTGGCGGGCCAATGGCTCATAAATGGCTCCCTTCTATTAGGGAAAATGCATGTACAACCCAGTGGTCTGGCCTTAGATGCCCTTCCACAATTTAGATCAACTTACATCAGCTTCTCCCCTCCCTTCACCAGAGCAGCGCTGCAAGGCCGGCAAGAGACTCACATGAATGAGACAGCAGAAGAATCCAGATCGGACTCTTCAGCTGAAAAATATGTGACTTAGCCTCTTAGCTGCTTATTACAGAGGCACAGATGCCTCCCTGAAAGCTTAACAGAAGGTGGGAAACTTTATTTTAAAGCTTCATCTGTGCAGAAAGAAAAAATCATACTCCTTCAGTTTATTAAATTTGTTTATTCAACTAAGCAGAGTGGCTAAGGATGGAGTTAAAAAATTTTGATAGAAGTTTGCCCTTTACTTCATTTACCTATTAATTGTAGGAACATTAAATGAAAGGATCACAGATTTAGGAAAGATGGTCTCCCTTGAACTTATTAGGTCTAAATTATTTATAGGATATATTTTTATTATTTATCTTCTAACTGAATAAATTTAGCTTATCTGGTCATTTAACTAAACCTACACAATATAAACCCTCATTCAACTGTAATCAGAAGGTAGGTATGTTTAAACACATTTTCTTAATGCTCATTGGAAAACTATTGAATGTTTCCTAAATACGCAGTAAAATACTTGTTTTTGATGGAAAATGGTATGCAGTTTATATCCAATGAATGACTATGAATTTTTAGCACAAGGATTTCTAACACTCTGTCCATATCAACTCTTCTATTAGGTTTGAAATTTTAAGAATGTTATATATAGAATAAGTAACTAGGGTACAAGGAGGACATCTGGCCAGATGGATCAGGTAAATTCATTCTAGCCATAAACAAATAAAAAAGATGTCTCAAGTGGATCATGTCACCTTTTCACCAGATGTGAGATCTCTAAACTAATAGCTTACAGGCTGGCATATTTATTCCATCTATTTTCTTGAACATCTATGGCAGACACAGAGTAAGATACCAAGATTCAAACTGCTATCAGGATTTAAAAATACCACACTTCTTTCCCTACTGAGCTTCACGTCTAGTGGGTCTAAGAAGACCTGCCAATTAACCATGAAAATACAGTCCTACTTGCAATGCAACAGAGGTAGGTACAGTTTGTCATAGGACTTAAGTGATTACTCACTGATTGCTTCAGGTAGGTTAGGAGCTATCCCCCCCCCACCATCCTTCATCACGTTTGATTTCGCATCATGAAGAGATATGTTCTCGTGTGAACTGAGAGAGCACTTCACAAAGAGGACACAGTTTATGCCAAAGCACCAAGACCGGAAGGGCTGCAGATGCCGTGGGGCCCGATCGTTCGTAGTGGCCAAATGTGGAGTCCCCTTGCAAGCGTGGCATAGGTTATTGCTTACATGGTCTTATAAATTATGTGAAGACAATTCAGTTCATCTTGTAGGAGAATTGCCAGGTTTGGAGAATGACATGATCAGCTCTTCCTTTACGAAGAGAGGTTTTTGTTTGCACACTCAAACTAGCCTGCGCAGAAGACGGGGAGCGTAGTGTGGGGCAGTCCCCAAGGACAGTGCATGCTCCAGGTACTAAGAGCCAGAGGAGGAGGGGAATGAAAGGTCCTAAGAACTTGGACCAACACAGTCATGCAAAGTATGTGGCTTTAGAAGGAGCAGTCACGACGTGTCACAACACAGCCATCCTGGAAGACCACACAGGGAAGGAACAGGGGGATTCAATGCCTGAACCTTTCTTCTCATTGCCATCTCCTGCTGTGGCTTCCCACTGGCCAAACCAACCTGAAGCTGGAGAGCACAGAGTGGGGTGGAAGCAGCTCGTGAGTGAATCTTGCAGGGCAAGCTAAAGGCACCCAGTATTGTAGTGGCTCTAACGTAATAATGTAAAAGTTGGGGATTGAGAGGGCGGCATTTAAAAAATACGTAGGAAGCGGAACCACTGGATGAGGTGTAACTGTACCAAATGAGTCCTGAGTCCCAGTCACATACGGCTCCAAGATTTGCAGGTTGGGCAACTGAGAGGCGACCGCGTGGCTGACACAGGCCTGGGCATCTTGCTCCTTCTGCAGATCGGAACTGTTTCACTCCCAGTTCGAGATCATCACCCTCCCATCCCCACGTGTAGGTTCATCCACTTTTGAAGTTCATATTAGTAACTATACCACAGCCCTTCTTACTTGGTCCTCTGGTAAACTCATGACCCCATCATTTCTGTGCATTTGCAAACAGAGTCCTAGCTTGTACTTCTCATCATTGCCCACTCCTAGGTGATCGCAGGATCCATATACATTAGACTTATCAAAAACCGCATCTAGTTTCAGCTACTCCGTCTCTGGAGGACATCGGAATCTTGCCATCACCCAGCACCTCTGTAATTTAAAAACACTTTCTCTCTTCATTATACATCCTCAATTCTATCTCAGAAATATTGCCTAGCAGTACTAATTCTCATAAGCTTTTCTTCTTCCAGCCAGCTCCTTTTGTATGTCTCGCATATACTGTCTAAATACATTAATTAAACACCGTACAAGATACACAGGTATCTCAGAGGAAAGGGCATTTATTCTGCCTGTCAAGGTCAGGCTTCACAAAGAATGTAAATGTAATACTTAACTTGAATACTGGAAGATTACAAGTTTCTTAGTTCCACAAAAGGCAGAAGGGAATTCTATAAAGAGAAGATTATGCTCCACCATATGAAGGTATAAAATACTACACATGTTAGAAATTGCAAGTAGTTCCTTGCTAAATAGAATGATCGAGGAAAGGATGGCAGAACCTCAAGGTAGAAATAGTGAGAGAAATTTATAGGTGGTAAGTATTATTTCTTTTTATTTTTTTATTTTTTTAAAGATTTTATTTATTTATTTGAGAGAGAGAGAGAGAAAGAGAATGAGAGAATGAGAGGGGAGAAGGTCAGAGGGAGAAGCAGACTTCCCGCAGAGCTGGGAGCCTGATATGGGACTCGATCTCGGGACTCCGGGATCATGATCTGAGCCGAAGGCAGTCGCCCAACCAACTGAGCCACCCAGGCACCCCTATTTCTTTTTATTTTAACGGCTACTAGAATTAGGGAAAAAATGATTGGTATCAATGCATCAACTCATAATAGCTAATAAGATTGATAAATATCCACTCACTAATATGGAGACTGGCATATAAAACAGGCATGTACGTGAACATAACCTTGCCTATTACATGAACCCGCTTGACCTGCCATAACAAAATACAATCATAGGCTGCATGGTTTAGAAAAAGAAATTTATCATGTTAATAGTCTGAAGCGGAACAGTGCACACGGACTCAGGCCAGCTCTCAGTATCTCCCCTTATATGGACACTCACAGCATCACCACCTCACCCTGTGACCCTATTTACCCTTAAGTATTGCTTTACGCTAAACCAGGGTGGAAGTTAGGGCTTCCCCATGCAAATTTTGGAGGGACACTAACATTCATTCCACGGCATTCCACCCTGACCCCAAAATTCATGTCCTTCCCTCATATACAATACCTTCGTTCCATCCTGATAGCCTCAGAAGTCTTAACTTGCTCTCCCATCAACTGTCAAGTCCAAGGGCCCAAGTGTCACGTATCTATCGCTAAATCAGACATGAGTGAGACTCCAGGTAGGATTGAACCCGAGGCACAAATTCCTCTCCAGCTGAGAACCTGTGGCACCATACAAGTCACGTGCTTCCAAACAAAATGGTGCGGCAGACACAGGACAGATATGCACAAAGGGAAAAAGTGGAAGGGAAGAGGAGGTGACGCATGCCGAAGCAAGTCAAAAGCAAAGTAAATGCCATTAGATCTTAAGTTCGAAAATAATCCTCCAGGTTGATGTTCCATCCTACGGGCCCCCTGATCTAGCCATATCACCCCTCGGGCTCTGTGGGGCAGCACTGCCTGGACAACAGTGGGCCAAAGCCTTGCCCCCGAGGCCCTGGGGAGTGGCATTTTGGGCCCCCAAACCCCAGAGGCCCCATTTCTTGAAATCAAAGGGGAACCAGACTTGCTCCCTGGACCTGTAGTGGGAATGGCAACCCTGATCATCTCTGAACCCCCTTTGGGGTCCTTCTTCGTTTTTCTTGAAGGATAAAACATGTTTGAATCTCAAGATCTCTATGGTCCCATATCGTAGAACCAAAAAAATCCCGATAGCCTTGCTTCATTTCGGTCTATCTCTGAACCCTTCAATTCCAAACTGGCTGTGTTTCTCCTGATACAATTCCACCTCTATTCCTGGCTACTGTTGAGAAAAATGATCCAATCAGTGGTTTGCATCCACACCAGTCTCCTTACCAAGTGTTTCCTCAGCCGCATCCTTAAGTTTTCTTTTCAGAAGAAGTTTTTCAGTTTTTCTAATATGGTTAGGCTGCGAATTTTCTTCATCTTCAAGTTGTAGTTCCTTTGCTTAACAATTTCTTCCCATTAATTCTCTCCTCTAGCGTTTTACTCTGAGAGGTATGGGGAAAAAAAAAAACACCAAGCTACTCTTGCATTACTTTGCTTAGAAACTTCCTCAGCGAAATATCCCATCGTATTGCTTGCAAGTTCCAATTTCCAGAGAACACTAAAACCCAACTCTAAGTTCTAGGCTACTCTACACCAAGGACTGTACTTCCTCCAGTTTCCAGTAACTTGCTCATTTCTATCTGTGGCCTCAACACAAGGACCTTTCATGCCCTTACTTCTACCAACATCCTGCACATATGATGCCCATATTTTCTAGGACTAAGGCTTTCTCTCCAGCTCTCTTTTCTTTCTGCACCCTAACCAGAATCATCCTTCCTGTCCATTTTTCTATCAACAGGTCCTCCCCAACAATCTAAGTTTTCCTAACATGTACCTCTGAAGTCATCCAGCCTCTTCTCATTACGCAGTTCCAAAGCTGTTTGCACACACTTAGGTATTTGATACGGCAGCGTTCCACTTCTCAGTACCAAGATGCACATTATGCAGTCTTGGCTGCCTTAACAGAAAATCATAGGTTGAGCGGTTTAAGAGCAGACATTTATTTTCCCCTAGTTCTGGAGGCTGCAAAGTCGCAGATCTAGCTTCTGGCAGGATTTGGCTCATGGTGAGAATGCTCTTCCTGGCTCCTAGACAGCAACTTTGTCCCCACGTGGCTTTCCTCTGAGGCACCCTCAAATATCTGGTGTCTCTCAGATGAACACTAATCCTAAGGGACTGACTTAGTCCCTTAATCCTAAGGGGATTAGTCAGTAGGGACTAATCCTACTGACTCCATTTATCTTTCCTTCTTTACTCTAAATATGGCCAACCACACTGCAGGTTAGGGCTTCAACAAGAGTTTAGGGTGACAAACATTCAGTCCCTAAAGTGTAGCTACAGCTAACCTACTGAAATCGTGAGGCCAATTATTCTATAGAAATGATTGGCCACTTTACGGACACATTGGCCAATTCAGCCAAATGTTAAGCCTTACTTTTTGTAGGTTCCAAACTAAATGCAAGGTCTACTATTTTCTTGTTTATGGTCAAAAGACAGAAAGTTGATTTTCAAAATTTCTCACATCCCTCTTTCTACAGTTGAGTTCTGAGTGCTTTTATAGTTTTTTTTTTTTTTTTTTTGTCAAAAACTTCCCTTAGCAGATGTCCATGACAGATTGTGTAAAACGAGATCATTGATAGGTGGACGCTATTGAGCACAGGACTGCTGCTACTCTTCCTCAAGAATTTGCCAGACCAGACTAGCAGCTGAACAAGTCCATTAACAAGTTGAAACCTCTGAAGTGCTGTGCAAACTGAAGAGCCTTAGAATGTGTAACACATGGCCTCACAAAATCCCATCAAATGCCTCAAGAATTTTTGTTCTGAAAAAAAAAAAAAAAAAAAGAATTTTCATTCTGTTTCTGTACCAGAATCTTCACTTAAGACCCAATCAGACTAACAGCATCGCCACAGCATTCTTCCCCTCATCTCATGAATTTAAGTGAGGAATGCCGTGTGCCATTCAGCTCTTATTTTTCATTATAAAGTCACAAAATTCACTTGAAATGAATGGAAAATTCTGTGTTATCTAGTCTGGTCCTTCTGGCTTGCCAGCCAAGCACAGCATTTTAATGTCAAATGCAGAGCTATGATTGGAGTGTAGTGTGTCTTCAGGCAGCTCTGTACTTGATCCAGATGGAGCTGGTTTCACCCGATGTATCATTTTTATATTAAATGAACAGTTTCACCATTAAGCGCCAAGGGAAAAATGAACTTGTTTTTATTCCTTTGTGAATGAACTCAGGCTCTCTTTGAAGCACTAAAAAAGCTGGAGAAACACTTTGGGGGTTTTAGGATCACGATACCCACATTTGGAGAGTATCCCTTCTAATAAATTAATCGAAGCATCTTTAATTTTTCTGACTTTTTCCTTTTTGTCTAACTCATGCAGTAACTTCCCTGAAATTGACTATCAACGTCTCCATATATCAAACTAGAGTAACTGAGGAGAATTTCTCTCTCCTCTAGGAGACACATCTCAGATGTTAACTTGTTCTCTCTCCCCTGGTGCTCCCTAGCAAAGGGACGGTGCAGATCCTGGAGTTCAGAAGTGTGGGTTGATGATCATAGAGCAAGTACTTCTAATTGCTCCTAATGAGCCCTTCAGGCCTCCTTCTGAGCACCTTAATCCAGACGCTGTCATTTTCTCTTTACACTTGTCTCCACCATTAAATGAAGCTTCTCAGGGCAAGGATGGGTCTTAAATAGCTTTACATTCCTGGGACATTGATCGGCACATAGCGAATAGCAAAAATATTTAATTTCAAGTAGTATTTGCGAACACTAAAGAGCATGTCTTCCAAGTCAAACAGATGGGGATCTTTAATCAGAGGTATGGCTCTACCACTGAAAAACTAGATGACCTCAGGCACATGCAGTCAACACCTTTGTTTTCATTTTTTTTTTAAAGATTATTTATTTATTTATTTTATTAGAGAGAGAGACTGAGAATGAGAGGAGAGAAGGTCAGAGGGAGAAGCAGACTTCCCGCAGAGCCGGGAATCCGATATGGGACTCGATCCTGGGACTCCGGGATCATGACCCGAGCCGAAGGCAGTCGCTCAACCAACTGAGCCACCCAGGCGCCCCTGTTGTTTTCATTCTTACCATTACTCCCCTTTCCTTCTTTCTGTTAAGGAACCCCAAGTTTATTCACCTCCTTCTGAGGTAAGAGGATATGGCTGGGGTGGTAGGTCTCACTAGATGTGCCATTAGCAAGATGGTCATGTGATCCAGGCCAAATAATCTGGCTCAAAGACAGGCACGTCCTCCAACTACGGCTTTTGCAGATAAGCCCAGAGGCTAAAAGTTCCTCAAAAAATTAAAAAGAGCACTATCATACAATCTAGTAACCCAACTGCTGGATATTTGCCCAAAGAGAACAAAAATACAAATTTAAAAAGATCTGTGTACCACCCCTATATTTACTGCAGCATTAACAGCCAAGATATGGACGCAACTCAAGTGTGCATGGTTACATGAATGAAGCAGATCGTGTGTGTGTGTAATGAAATATTGTTCAATCGGCCATAAAAAGAATGAAATCTTGCCACTCATAATATGGATGGACCTAGAAAGTATTACACTAAGTGAAGTCAGAGAAAGAAAAATACCACATGATTTCATTTATGTCCAGAATCTAAAAACCAAAGTAAATGAATAAATAAAAACGGACTCATAGAGAACTCTTGGTTGCCAGAGGGGAGGTGGGTGGGACGGGTGGGTGAAATAAGTAAAGGGGATTAAGAGATAGAAACTTCCAATTATAAAATAACCAAGATGCGATGATGAAAAGTACAAGGAATACAGTTAATAAAATCATAGTAACTTCTGTATGGTGACAGATGTTTACTATTTACTACACTTATGTGGTGAGTATCGTGTAATGTAAAGAATCCTTACATTGCTATATTGTACACTCGAAACTAGCGTATCTATGTGTCAATCATACTTCAATTAAAAAAAAAAAACCTGGGGTAGAGAACTTCCTGTCAAATGACAAAACCAAAATAATTTAGTTACCAGTCTGATGTCCTTATTCCAGGGATACAATCCAGGGATGTGGGCGGGCGGGGTGGGGGAGTCGAGCTAATATTAGAAAAGGCTATGCAGAAACAGGGCATGCTTGGTTAGGAGTCCAGGGATCTCCTTATAAGGTTAGCAGGTTCTCTTCTCCAAGGTTAGGCAAGCTAGCTACAGCTGAGTTGGAGGATTGTGATTGGTTAGGATTCCTTGACAGGTGTTTCCCGTAAGTGCAGGCTGACTTAGGTTTTGATTTGTGAAGAAGTTTGCTGGGACGGCCGCCATTTTGGGGGTCCCCAAAGTGGAATAGTCTACACTCACTTTACTAGGAGTTAGCAGAAGGGATGCAGTGGAAAGAGGTCATGCAGTTGTCCTTTCAAAAGAAATAATACGAAAAGAACACAGATCCCAATACAGTCATTTGAACACCAAGAATGCAGACACTGCTTGGATTCTCTGGAATGTTTAGCTACACACACTGATAAAATCCTTTAAATATTTAAAGCATTTTCATTATATTTTGGATACCAGTCACTGGAAGGATCCTGACTAAGCCATCAAGTTATTTCAACTCTTTTAGATGCAGTGTCTACATATATAAAGAAAATAGAGAACTTACAATTGGATTAAGGGATTTTAATATAAAATTACACATTATATACCGAGACAGACTCAAATACCAGATACTCCTAGAGCTGTATGTTCCAGCAACTGTTCTAAATGCTTTACACATATTAACTCCTTAATCCCTATAACAAGGCCTTGAGTTAGGTATTTTGCAGATGAAGAAATTATTTACAGCCATGGAGCTTTTAAATGGTAAAGGTAAGGATGGAAGTCTGGAGAATCTGGCTCCAGGTTATGCTCTTCATCACTATGCCATGTTGTTTCTCAGTAACGCTTATCAAGACTTCCCCGCCCCCGCCCCACCGAGTTCTCTAGAGACTCAGTGCTTCTCACAAAGTAGAGGTTCTGCAGGATTATCTTTGTTCCTGTTATTTTTAGGTGTTCATTTTACATGAATTGTTTATCAACTGTTCCACTTTCTACAGTTGATTTTTTTTAAGTAGCCTCCATACCAAGCATGGAGCCCAACATGGGGCTTGAACTCATGACCCTGAGATCGAAAACTGAGCTGAGATCAAGAGTCAGACTGAGCCACCCAGGCACCACAGCTGAGGCTATTTTAAAGCAATGGACCTCAGAGTGGAGTCTGCATCCAAATCAACTGCAGGGTGTTTAAGCTGGGACTACTAGACTTACCCCAAGAGCCAAGGATTCCTTGGACTGGATGTGGGCCAGTCATTAGCGTTTCCAAAGAGTTTAAAGTGATGCTGATACAACTGACCCCACTTTTAACCCCTTTGAAAACCACTGCTGCTAAGTTACCTTGCACCAAGCATGGTCACTCTTTTTCACTAATCTTTATCTTTCCTTTGCCCCACCCCCAAAGTTAGCAAATGAAGAGACTCAAAAAATGGTAAAAATCTCCAATAGCAGTAGCTTTATCCCATTCTGTAGTGCAGTTTCTTGAGACTGCCCCATCAGCTCTCACCTTGCTGTATTCTCTCAAGATTTAAAGCTTTGGAATGGTTTCTTGTACTGATATGATAACACTCCTTAGGAAAGTACCATCCTGCCCTGCTAAGAGTTGCTGGAGTGTGGAAAAGAATATTATTTTGTTTTTCCAATTATGTGTACAGTATGATTTTAAAATTATTAGGAGAGGGTGGGGGAAGAGAGTAATACTGCCTCCCTCACTAACCCCCGACACTCAAACTCCCTCAGTGGGAACTTAGACTTTTATTTCTAAATCATACGTATTACTAATGGCAAAGTAGCTTAAATTCATAGAAAGATATAAATGACTCCACTTTTAAGTCCAGACTCTACAATGCTATGACTGAAAAAATTCCTGTTTTCACTCGCACTCGCAGGTTAGGACCACCCACTCTCCTTGAAAAGTTCTGCAACGATTTGTGGGACTTCCCAGAATGGAAAGCATTGTGCGTGCTGAGACAGTGCACCTTCTGAGAAAGTTCATATTTCGTCCTCTGCTCTCCCACTACTCTCCCCCAAATTCCACTTCATCTGGTCTGAGAACATGGGGGAAATGAAGGGTGTCCATGTAGAAAAAGGTACATTTATCTTTCATTAAACACTAGGTCTGTCCTTTTTTTTTTTTTTTTTTTTAATATGGTATTCATTTATTTGTCAGTGAGACAAAGAGCACAAGCAGAAGGAGCAGCAGGCTCCCTGCTAAGCAAGGAGCCCTGTGTGGGACTTGACCTCAGGTCCCTGGGATCATGACCTCAGTGAAAAGTGGATGCTTAAACCATTGAGACACCCAGGTGTCCCATACAAGTTCAATTTCTAGCACCTGAGCAAGAGGGCAAGAGGGCGAGAGTGCGTGCACACACATACACTCCCAAAACAGAACCAAAACCAAACCAAATCAAATTCCTGTCTCTAAAAGCTCATGAAAATAATTTCTTTAGCTTCTGACGTAACAGCTCTTTATCTTACACAGTGATTCTCAATGCAAGTAGAGAAAAAAGCCTCCTCAGTCCACGAAGCTTCCTTAAAGCTTTGCAAGCTGTCCTTACTTCTCTCCTTACACAGTGAAATTCTGACTGAGAGAGGTTTGTGTGGAGAGGGTTACAGCTATCAGGAGTGCACGGGTGAAAAAGCAAACAGACAAATATATACTGAGACTCTTTCCTAAGACAATACTTCTGAAAGAAAGCAAAGCTGGCTACAGAGTGAACTCACCTGAAAAGCTTTCAATAAAACACCAATGCCCCGAGAACAAAACAAAACTAACACAAACATCTGAAAGTGGGAAGAGGTAGAGGAGATTTTTGTCGTTTGGGTTTTTATATCTCTTTTAGCTTCTGGATTACTCACTCTGGCTGCCCTAACAAAACACAATAACCTAGATAGTTTAAATAAACAAACAAACAAACAAACAAACAAAAAAGCGTTTCTTACCGTTCTGGAAGTTGTGAAGCCCAAGATAAAGAGGCAGGCAAGGAGGCACTTCTTTTGAGGCCTCTGCTCTTAGCTTATAAGTGGTTGCCATCTTGCTTTGTACTCATGTGACTTAATCACGTGTGCAGGCTCTGGGGGAGAGCGGGGGGCGGGGGGGAAGCTCTCTGTTGTCTCCCCATTTAAGGGTACCAATTACATTTTGAGGCTCCTGACATCATGACCTCACATAACCCTAATTACCTCCCAAAAGCCCCAGCTCCAAATTCTGTCACACTGGGAGCTATTCGACAAACAAGTTTTGGAGGGAACGCCGAGTTGCTTCCCAGGTGATTTCAATATGCTGTCAGAATAAATGATCTTCTACGAACTGCAAGCCAACTGTTGACTTGTTTTGTGATTTTAACTTTTCCATGGCCCCTCAAACTAGGCAATACAAAGATTCACCTGAGGAAGGTATTCCATGAATATCTGTTGAATAAATAAGTCGTGCGATATAAAGTAGAGGGCTTTCAATAATATTCTTGGCATGCCATTATAACATAATGGGAATCACTGGTTTAGAATTCTGAATCCTACTCTGGGTTGCTAGAGAGCATTTCTCCCTACTTTCACTACCTAGTTTCCAACTAGTTAATTATACATTATTATGACCATAACCAGAAATATCAAACAAAATCATCAACCTTGCAAAAGGCATCATAACATTTACCTACATATCAACAGTTATGTGATTTATAGATTAATTATGCTCTCATTTTTGAGTGGTCCAAGAAATACCACAAAATATGGACCACAATTGTTATATCAAGAGATCAGAAGACAGAATCCATTCAATTGTCTCTCGAATGAGGATTCCTTTATCTACGTGTAGAAATTAGGGGTTTTTTCTATGTATAGGGTCAGCTTTTAGTGTATCAGAGACTTTCTTGAACTCTCAATATCACATATTGAGTATACTAGATTTTAAATCATGTCCACTAATTAACTAGGGATGGTTAATGTGTCCTTTACTCATATATAGAAGTCCAAAGATGCCTGTTATCCTTTCCTGATTGTAGTAATGTTATTGGGAATAAGAGAAAGCAAGATTCAGGTATTTTATGGACCTAATGTTTTAGTCCTTGGATTCAAACATTTTCTGCTGCAAAATATTACCTTCTTCCAATTAAAAAAAAAATCAGTAGGATACTCTTAAAAACAGCAGATATGAACTTAAGTATTATTTTTAGCTTCCTGAAAATTAATGTATTGTTTTAATAAACTCTTCCTACTACTGAATGTCACTATAAAGAATCATCTGCCAGTGTTCACACGTTCAAGAGACTGAATTAACATTTATTACAGCAAATGTCCTCATTAATATTTTATAGAATGGCTGGCACAGAAAGTGGCATTAAATCTCTGAGAAGCTGCTGTCTTGTTTATTTTATGCTTTTCTTTGATTTTTGTAGCAGCAGAACACCAAAGTTTGTAGGTGATTCCACTGAATTTTAGACAAATTTAGAGTACAGTCATTATTTTTAACTTCATTATTTGCTACCTTTCCCATTATAAATACAGAATGTAAATCAATAAGGAGGTAAAATGTCTGGGTTACAACAAAAACAGATGAGTAACTATTAACCTTTTAAAGGAGCCCTTGAACATGGATCTTCCCTATGTTAGACACTGAGAGGCATCTGGAAGTCTGATGGAACTTTATCCCTCTTGCATGTCTTTATGATAGAGCAGCACTTTTTTTTTTTTTTAAAGATTTTATTTATTTATTTAACAGAGAGAGAACACAAGCAGACAGAGAGGCAGGCAGAGGCAGAGAGAGGAGCAGGCTCCCTGCCGAGCAAGGAGCCCGATGTGGGACTCGATCCCAGGACGCTGGGATCATGACCTGAGCCGAAGGCAACTGCCCAACCAACTGAGCCACCCAGGCGTCCCGAGCAGCACTTTTTAACAGAATATTCTGTACTGATGGAAATGTTCCCTATCTGCTGCACCACGTACTATGGTAGTCATCAGGCACATGTAGCTTTGAACACTAGAAATGTGCCTACTAAGAGCTGGGAACTAAACTTGAAATTTTATTTAAATTCAATTGATTTAAATTTAAACATGGTGACTCGTGGCCACAAAACTGGACAGTGTAGCCATGGAGGATACAGCAGTTATAAGGCTTAAAAGTAATTTTCTCTGTATCCCTTTGCAGTTGAGTGTGGCCATGTACCATGGTTACGATTGATGAGACTGTATCTCAGAGTCTAGTCAAGAGAGTAGAGCCACTTGATACATAACAACAACAACAATGACAATAATATGATGATGATGATGGCTACACAATTGTTGGAAAGGCTGAGCGTCTTAATTTATCAGTTAGGAATGTGTTCTGTAGCAAGAAACAGCTTCCAGGAAATCCATAAAGGATGGCATTATCATCAGTGGAATAGATCTACCTAGAACTACTGAAAAAGTTGAACTTCCTTATGAATCCCAAAAAGAATTCAAATAAAGAAGAAATTAGTCTGCCATTTCCAGAATCCTTTCCAATAATGTTTCCTTTTCTATTTTGGACTTGCTCACTATTGTGCTTTTGTCATTATTATTATTTTTCCCTGTCAACTTTCTTCCTGAAACACTACCTTCATACACTGTCACTGGCAATATTTCAACAAAAAGGAAAAGCTAACGCTATTTAGTAAGGTGTAATTTCCTCAGTTACTCTACTTTTAGGATCACACCTCTTAAAGTAATAAATTCAATATTAGAAAAGTTGAACATTAAGGTACTGGAACATGCATGCTTTGAGTTTGTTCTGAGAAATAAGACATTTAAACAAAGATCCACATCTTTAAATAATGTTACAATGCCATTGAAATCTTCTAAATAGGCAGTAAGTATAGACAGTCAACGATAGAGTAAATAGAGGACATTATTATTCTACTGATTATAAATGTTTGATGGTTTCCTTTTATCTTAAAAGATAAATCCCAAATTTCAAAACATAGTCATCACTATTTCTATAAACTACCTACGGCATCTCCCTCTCCTTTATTTATTTATCTATTTATTTATTTGAGAGAGAGGATGGTGGGGAGGGGCAGAGGGAGAGGGAGAGACAAACTCAAGTCAACTCTGTACTGAAGACAGAGCCTGGATGCGGGGCTTGCTCTCACAACTGTGAGATCAGGACCAAAGTCAAAACCAAGAGTCTGACACTTAACCTACTGCACCACTCAGGTGCCCCTTCCTCCACTGCATATTCTGTCTCCTCCTAACTCTTCACCATTAAAGGAAAATGCTCTTTGTTTGCATACTTCCCTGCCTTGCACTTCCTTTAGCCTGATTCTTCTGCCCTCTGTACTAGCAAACTAGTTTGAACTTGAAGAAGCACTTCCCTTTCCCAAACAAAGACAGCCTTCATCACATTTAGTTCAGTTATTTTCATTATGGTCAGTGATTTTTTTTCCTTCTCTATCAGTAGAATCTATATTCTAAAAATGTATGGAAGAGTTTGCTAATCTCTTTATCCAAAATATCATGTCTGGTAGGTGATAAGCTTCAAAAAATGTTTGATGAATTGGTTTTTCAATTAGCTTGGGCCAAGTTAGGCTGACCTAAAACACACACACACGCACACGCACACACGCACACCTTAGTATGTCTTCATTCTGGACAACCAAAGTGAATTTCGAGGTCAAGTTATGTGTCTGACACAGGTTGGTTGTGGTTCTCCTCATGTTGTCTTCACTCCAGGCCTCAGGCTGAAGGAACAGCCCCTGAGACATTGCTGGTCTCAAGAGAGAGCCAGGGGAGAGGTGGCAGAACCATGCATTGGTTCTTAAAGCTTCTTCTTGGAAGTGGCCACTTACAGTCATATGTATTGGCTAAAGCAAATCATACAAGACATACATGGAATGGAAATATAAAATCTTTCCATGAGGAAGGAAAAAATAATCATAAGGCAATTTAAAATAATCATCCATAAAACCCCAAAACTTATTAATGACGTGTTAGATATCAGGCACGGTGCTAAGTACTTTACATAAATAATCCCCAATACAAGGAACTTGAGGCTCCTAGAAGTCAAGTCATTTATCAAGTCATACAGCTAGTTAATCTCAGCCGAGTGATGAAGATAGTTTAATCTGAAGATTAAGCATACGAGTCTTCCTGTGTCTTCCCCACAAAAGACTAATAAATACACATAATTCTCAAGAAAATGAGCAAATCTAAAAGTAGCAGGCTACCTGTCAAAACCATGGTTTTGGTTATTAACTAGACGATGAGGTACACATTCTCTCACACAGCCTGTCACCATCTTTGTCCTAGGTAGTAGTTCTTAACCAGATCGGATTTTGCCCCACAAGGGACTTCTGACAATGTCTGGAAACGTTTATTCACATCAGTGCTGGGAAGGGGGATAGGAGTGGTTGCTACTTTCATCCAGTGGGCAGAGCTGGAAAACTTCCTACAATGTGGAAGACAGCCCCATAACCAAGCGTTTTGGCCCCAATACCAATAGTGCTAGGGCTAAGTCTAGAGCATGGATAAAATATCTAATTCTTCTTTAAATATGAAAGACTTTCTTCTTAAAGTAGATAATTATAGGAAGTCATTTTCTATCTTGATTAGAAGCACAGCACTAATCTTTGCTCCCTATCCACGTAAAACAATACCTACATTGTTGTGTTCACATTTTCTACAAATTATCCACAGTTGATTTAGAAACGACTCAAACTCGACACATTTGGAAGGAAGATGTCATTCAGCAAGAAAGTGACATTTGGAGGAGAGGCTCTGAGCACCCCAGGATGTGGTCGCCAGTTAAGGAGCTGAAGAGGGGGAAACTGCTAAGAGCTCAGTCTGCTCTTGGAACCACATCACTTTTGATGCACTCCTGCGACATTTCTTCCTCTCCTACATCTCACAAATGCACTTTACGCTAATTAGCTAATGACTCAAGTGTTTTAATAACAAAAATTCAAATAAATAATCAGTACCACTCAAGTCCATTTGGCCTCCTCTTGTTGAACGAGAGTAACATAATTTACATAGTAGAGGCAATATTATTTCCTTATATTGGACGCTTGTTTTTTTATTCTTGATCTATCCCTTGGATTATTTCTAAATTTTTTTCATATTAGTGCAAAGTTTAAAAGAGTGGTTTTCAGGGTATTTTATGACACATCCAGGCCTTAAAAACAACTTCACTGATCAATTGGTGTTTCGACATATCTTTTTTATTTCCTTTTCTGAATACATCAAATGACTCAAGCTGTGTCATTACATAAAAACTAAATTAAATAAATACCAGTTTTAGGATAAATATGCCTTAAGGATTTTTAGATGATGACAGGACTTGGAGAATCAAATAATCAATGTGGAATCCATGTTAAATCCTTTCCTGACATTTTATTCATATAAACAAAATTGATCTCTTCATGCAGATCAGCTCTAGTAACGTTTTGAGAAAATACCCTAGTATGAGGGTTATCAAGCTTTTTCTCCAGAGGACGGAGTTTTAAGTTTTTCAGGCTCTATCCAAATATTCAACTCGGCACTGAACTGCCAAAGCAGCCAATGAGGGTGGTTATGTTTCCCCAAAAGTTATTTACAACAGCAACAAAAATGGGCTGGTCGAAACTGCCCTGCATAAAATACTTTGCTGAACCTTGCCCTAGTCACATTAAAAAGAATGCTCACAACTGTATAGAAGGAAAAATTTCCTTCTAATGAGACCATAAATACAACACAATCTCTCTACCCACGTAATCAAAGCTCTCTACCACCTCACTCAAACTCCATTTTGAGTTTTAATATTGTTGTTGTTGTTGTTGTTATTGTCATCGTTGTTGTTGTTTTTCTCCTTAAGTTCCTTTACATACCCTATACAGCAACTTAAATATTTCTCTAGATTTAGGAATTCCATGCGGGTTACTCCTACCTCCGTTCTAATAGTTAGCATTCTACCTCAAATTCCAACTCTTTATGTGACGCTTAATGCTAGAGGATGACCTCGTCCCCTGTGTCCTTGACCCTGTATCTCACATGAGATACTGAAACCCTAGGGTTGTGGGAGAAGTGTAGGCTTGAGGGGCAGACTCATGTAGGTCTGAATCTCAGCCTTTCCACTTTGTAGTGATGTGACTTTGCACAAGATACTTGACCTCTCTGAAGCTGCTTTTTTTTCATCTGTGATATTGGATAATTAATACCTGCATAGAAGAATTAAGGTTAGGAACCAATCAAACAACTCAGCGAGGTGACATAAACAGGAGCCCAGGAAAGTCAAGTATTTTCCACCTTCACTAACCTCTAGGGAATCATAATAAAAAAAATCAATTAAATAAATAAAGTATTTCAAAGCAAAGTCACTAGGTAAAACTTTTGTATTCTTACTGAAAATACCTAAGGCAGTATAATCTAGGAATTAAAAAAAAGAATTAAAGAAATGAAAGACTTTTTTTTTAATATATAGATCCAAGCATTTTGTGGTATTAGATTGATGATAATTGTGGCATATCATATTTTAAAGTACAAAAAATAATTATTCAGTAAGTGGTATGGAAAATACTGCTAATTGGAACAAAAAACTAAAAAAGATACATGCTCAATGCTCAAAGGATTAAAACATTAAAAAAACCTCAGGTGAGTAATAAAACTGAGGGGAGTATGAATGAATCTATTCATAGAATTGGAACATGGAAAAACTTTTGGAATAGCCATTAATTAAAAGATTGAAAAGTTTGGCCTTATAGAATTAACAACAAAAAAACTTCTGGATGACAATAGATATATTGCAAGGACAAAACTGAAAAATAACAAGCTGAAAAAATCATGCATAAACAAATTTTCTTAATTTACAAAAAGCTTATGCAAATCAATAAAAGATAAACTAGTTTCTTCTTTTATTGTTTTTATTTTAATCCTACTATAGACAACATAGTGTTATATTAGTTTCAGGTGTATAATATAGTGATCCAACAATTTCATACGTTACCCAGTGCTCATGATGACAAGTACATTTCTTGATCCCCATCGCCTATTTGGTCTGTCCCCACCAACCTCCCCCAGTCTGCCCTCCAGCAACCCTCAGTTTGTTTCCTACAGTTAAGAGTCATTTCTTGGCTCTTTCCATAGTTTGGTTATTGTGGAGAATGCTACTATAAACACTGGAGCCCAGGTATCCATCAACAGATGAATGGATAAATAAGATGTAATATGTGTGTGTGTGTGTGTGTGTAGTGTGTGCATATACATATATATGTATATATGTACACTTACACACACACACACACACAATGGAATATTACTCAGCCATCAAAAAATGAAATCTTACCATTTACAATGACATGGATGGAACTAGATGGTATTATGCTAAGGGAAATAAGTCAATCAGAGAAAGACAATTATGATATGATTTCACTCATAGGTGGAATTTAAGAAACAAAACAGAAGATCATCAGGGAAGGGAGAGAAAATAGGTACGATGAAGTTAGAGAGGAGACAAACCCTAAGAGATTCTTAACTATAGGAAGCAAACTGAGGGTTGCTGGAGGGGAGGTGGGTAGGGGGTGGGATAACTGGGTGATGGGCATTAAGGAGGGCACATGATGTAATGAACTCTGGGTGTTATATACAACTGATGAAGCACTAAACTCTACCTCTGAAACTAATAATACACCATATGTTAATTAATTCAATTTAAATATTTTTTAAAAGAGTCGTTTCTTGTTTTGTCATTCCCTCTCTCCGTCCTTTTCTTTTCCTTTGTTCAAACCGGTTTTTTAAAAAAGCAAGCTGTCCTCAAAAAAATACAAATGACAGTAAAATGTATGTGATGACGTTCAATCTTGATAACAATGGAAGAACTGCAAATTATGAAAAAAATATATTTTTCTCCTATTAAACTTACAAGAGTTAAAATACTTGATTTTCTCAGTGCTGGCCAGGTGTGGGTAAGTGGGCTGTCTCATACATTGCTGTTGGGAATATAAATTGTTCTGAGGATAACTTCACAATATCTGTCAAAATTTAAAATACTTACACCTTTGGCTCACGGCTAGAAATTTAATCTATCAATTTGTCCAAATTTATGTGCAAGGATATTCAGTGCAGAAATTTTTAAAGAGCAAATGCTAAAAACAACCAAAATGTTGTTCATCAAGAGGGGACAGGTCAATACATTATAATATATAATGGTATGCTTCGTCATAATAACAAATAATGAAATATTGAAATAGGTACTAGTAGGAAAAGATCTCTAAGATCTATTTTAATGGAAAAAAGAAAGATGCAGAATAATGATAAGATTCCTTTTGTGAAAGTAAATTTAAAACTGACTGGGAGTACATGAGTAAATGTAGGTTTTGGTGAGGGGAAGGGTTCACGATAAAATGTTAATAGTGGATGTTGTGAGGAGAGGGACAGGTGGTAATTGCAATTTTCTGAAAAATAAAAATTTTCTAACATTTTGTAATACTTTACATTTTTTGTCATTACATGTCTTTGCCGCAGAAGTCAAGAGGGTGGTAAGGATATGGCAGTATGTACTTCAAAATTACTTAGAGTAGATCTTTAGCATTCTCACCACACACAAACACACACACACACTCACTACGTGAGGTGATGGATGTGTTAACTATGTTGATGTTGGCAATCGTTCCACAATGTATATTTATATCAAATTATTACCTTGCATACTTCAAATATATATAATTTTATTTACTCATTATTCCCAGTTATTCCTCAATAAATAGAAAGAGGGTATTAAGAATACAGGCTATTTTACAGTTTCTTGTGTATTTTGAGAAAAAAATGAATCAATATTTTATTTATTTATATTATTTTGTTTGTTTTAGAGAGAGAGTGTGCATGAGGAAGGGAGGGAGAGAGGGAGAGGTTTGGGGGGGGTGGAGAGAATCTTAGGCAGGCTCCACGCTCAGCACAGAGCCTGGTGCAGGGCTTAATCTCATGACCCTGAGACCATGACCTGAACTGAAATCAAGAGTCAGATGCTTAACCAACTAAGCCACCCAGAGGGCCCCAAAATGAATCAATATTTTAAATATAAATACAGAACACATACACACGTATGTTTTTAGAGGTTAAACTATTCTTAAGAAACTGTTTCCAGTGAGAATATGTGGTTTCTACCAAAGTGTGTTAAACATAAGGTAGATATGGAGAGAACAAGATGCTAAAAACCAAGGAAATGATCATTTAACAGCTTGTGGATAAATATATCTTGATTTCTGTCAATTTTCCTGCTCTCAACTACTATTTCTTGAAATATTTATGATCGCCTAAGCCCATGTTGTTGAGGGATTACCAGCTCTACTTTTTTTTTTCACTTATGGTTGATTTCATAAAACTCTTTCCTTTGTTTTTTTTTACTTTATTTATATGGATTCCATTTTTATTTCCAGAGAATGTTCATGGAAAGATTTGAACGTCTACATGGCTAATACAATAATTATAAGAGTATAAATGGCTTCTTCATTGATGTGAACCATATATTTTTAACCAATAGATGGACCGGCTTATTTGAAACATCAGGTTGGTATTTGTGAATAGACAGAGTCTCAAAAATACTTTTTTTCATAGCATGTTGAAAATATCTCCACATTTAATACATGTAATCAACACCGCTTTCAAAATACATTTAAAGGCCAGTTGTATAGTTAGGTGATGCTCTAAGATGCTAGAGAAAATTATAGAACATATGCAACCCTACTCATGACTTTCCTTACTGCTTGCTGTTCCACAATTACTGTATGTCTTGAGTCACCTTCTTTCCCACTCCTCACATCAGCTTTCCTAAGTGGCCATTTTATTTCTTTTTTTTCCCCCAAATACATTTATTTTATTTTTTCAGTGTTACAAGATTAATTGTTCATGCACCACACCCAGTACTCCATGCAATATGTGCCTACTCAATATATTTCTTACATTATAAGAAATTATATTATATTACATTATATTTCTTACCACCTGTAATATTAACAGTTTTCTTTTTTTTTTTTTTGCAGAAAATGCATAAATATCCATCAAGGGAACTTAAAATAAGGGTGGGTGAGGATAGGTAAGATGAAGATTATATGAAGTTCCATATGGAGATCTGACATCGAATATCTCAAATCTGCTTCCCCATATCCTCTAGTAACATCCCACATTCCATTATCTCTTTAATTTTTATTGTCTTCTTTCCTATTAGAGCATAAAGTTAGATTTTTTTTAAACTTACCATATTTGCTATACAGGCTTTATACAAGTTAGTGTTGGTTTATTATTCATCCATGGAAATACAACTTCGTGAAGTACAATTATGGTTTCTAACAATAGTACTGGTACCAGAATTATTTTTGTTTAAAGATTTATTTATTCATTTGCCCATGAAGGAGAGGGAGAGAGAGAGCACAAGCAGGCGGAGCAGCTGGCAGAGGGAGAGGGAGAAGCAGGCTCCCCAGTGAGCAAGGAGCTCAATGTGGGACTCAATTCCAGGATCCTGGGATCGTGACCCAAGCTAAAGGCAGATGCATAACCAACTGAACCACCCAACTATCTCTAGTACCAGAATTTTGAAGAGAACTAATTTGAATGGGAGTTTTCAAAAGCATACCTCAACTTAAGAAGGGCTCAAGGAGGAAATTAAAATAATCACATGAGTTCCTGAAATCAAATACAAAGAGCTTACTTCTTTAAATGCTCTTGACTGTGGTGTGTAAGTCTTATTTTAGATATAGGTTCTTACAGAGAGGGAAGAAAAGGTTAATTAAACAGCAAAAGATCTTGCAAAATGAAGAGGGACTTGAATTGACTCAACTTTTTTTTGGTGAAACTGACCTCCTAGTTTGTGGCAGTGTGATAAGATGCATTCTCTATGGCAGACAGTAGACAGACATCTTGAGAGAGAGAACAAGATTCTGTAGGTCACGACAGTCTTTGCCATGCCTCCACAGTGACTGCAAGTCACAGCCACTCAAGGATGGTCAATATCCTACTTCCTAAAGACATGAGGCTTTCAACTGTGACTTTCTTTCTTCTCTGCAGCAAAATACTGAAATCTGACAGTTCTTTCCCTTGTTCCTACCGTTTTATGGGGAGAAGTTATTCTTTCCAAGGCTCATCATCTCAAACATTGAAGAGGTTGCTTTATCCAGTATTCATGTTTTTTCTCTTTCTTCTACTTTCATCTTTCTTTGTGATCTTTCTTGCCTGCATATAAGTATACTCATTTATCTTCTTATTTAATAAATAAAAAGAAGTAAAGCTTTTTTTTTTTGCCTTAATCTTTTTTTCTAGCTATCAGGATGTCTTAAGTCTTACCCTAATGGGTACGCATTTTAAAAGAGTGTATTTTTGCTTTTTGACTCTGATTCATTACCTACCACTCCTCAATCCACTGAAATCTACTTTCTGCCTTTTTCGCTCCCCAGGCAGAGCTCATGTCAAAGCAGTCAAGCCTCGCCAAAGTTGGAAACAATCGACAATCTTCATGATTTATTTGACTTCTCTGAAGCATTCAAAGAGGTTGCCACTCTCTCATATTTATTTAAAAAAAAAAGTTTCTATATATCCTATTGCATTCTAAAACTCACTTCTCAATCACCCTTACTGGATTTCTGCCTTTACTACCTGCTCTGTAAACGTGGTCCATGCCAGAGCTCCCTTCTTTCCTCTTCCTTTAAGTGAAAGTAACTAGATTCATCACCTTTACCTTCAATTTCCAAACTTACATCTTGATCTCTAACTTCCCTCAGGCTTCTATTCAATGCTTCCATGACATTTCTGTTAGAAGCCTCCCAGGCTCCTCAAATTCCACACAATCAAACGTGAACACTGCCTCTCCTTATCTGCTCCAAAACTGAACATTCTCTCCCCAAATTTGCTTATAATGGAAGACTTCTTCTTAAAAGCTATTTCTCCCCATAATCTTGACCTGTCATATCCAGAAGCATGTCTAGTTTGGTCAAGTGTCACCATTTAAAATATCATTTCATTACTCTTACCCTGTACTGGCATGTGGGGGTGGTGCCCAAATTAACAGGTGAGGCAGCTGCTTCCTGGGTAGGCTGCTTCTGTGGTGGAACTCTAGGAATTATCTCTGAAAGCTCAAGTAAGAGCCTGCATCTGCAGCTTTCCCAATTATCTTATTTGTCCATAATAAATCTCTTGCTGCTCATTTTATCAAGAGCAAATTCTGATCGGTGAAATTGGACCTCTACCAATAGACACTACCAAAGTCATCTTCCTGTAATAACATTTCTTATTCTTGATCACATTTTTTGTTGATGGACCCATCTCCTCTACTATGAACTACTTGAAGACCTTCTCGAAGTAATGGTGTATGTAAGAGATATTCAAGATTCATAAATTTAATGAATTCACAAAAAATGGTATTTCTATGCAAAGATAACCTCATAGTAATTGCTCTGTCTACTAGGGACTATTGAATAAAATAACATTATATTTAAAATGTTAATAAAAGATATGACTTCCACTCAATATGCTAAAAATATCTTTGGGTAATAAAAATTATTTCCTGAGACTTAACAATTTTTCTCTAATAATTATTTCTCATTTCCAGGTTTTCTTCGATCAAGAAAATTCCTTTTGTTGTTCTAGAAGTTTTCATGCATGACTTCATTTTCTTTGTTGCACTTGAAAATAGAAATTGAAGTTATAAAGTTATAACCTTAAGATACATTGATGCTGTCAAACTGAAGGCCACGTAATTTATTCGTTGCATTTCTCCCTGGTTCTTAGCATGTCAAGGATGACTAGTCACTTTCATTAAACACTATGACCCGGGTATGAAAATCCAAAGATATTGCAAGGGCTTGTCAAAACAGCTTAGCTCTTTTAGTATCCTCTATGCCATTTATTTTAAAGTTTAAGAAGGAGAAATCAAAGAGCGTTATTGAATAATGACATAATTACAACTAATAATTACAAACAATAAGTTATTAATGTCATTTAGTAGTGCTTATATTAAATAAAATCAGCTTGGAATAAGGGATACAAAATTAAATGTCTGCAGGAATAGGGCAGGTTGTAGAACCAAGTGAATTGGGCTGGATTGAACTTAATGAGTGGGGAAGACAAAGGGAAATAAGATCATATTAAGGGTTTTAAGGGGTTATCACTGCTCAGGAGGAGAGATGTGCTCTCTTGAAGAAAGGTAGGCTCAGTGTTCTGATATTTAGAAAAGAAAGCAGGGACTAGAGTTTGTATGAATTCTCCTGAATTTTAAATGTTGCTAAATATATCAAATTTACATAAAAACAAAACTAAACCAAAACTATGTGAGTCAGTTTTAGCTCACTGGCTCCTGGGTGCCAAGTTTAGACAAGAATCTATTAAGAGGAGAAGAGTTCATCAGCACATGATGGTTTCCTATAATACATTTGCATTACATTTCTAGGAATAAATATTTATTTTTAACCACCTATGTGACAAAAACAAATGGCCTTTGGCCAGTGATTCTAAGTTTGTTT
>CM052806.1:21018842-21034935 GCA_028533885.1 Nasua narica
AAAAAAAAAAAAGATGCTAGGCATAGCACAAAGTCTTTGGAACTGGAAACATTGCCTACTGTTCTGAGGCATATGCCTCCTGGGAGTATGCTGTGATCCTAATTTCAATTATTAATTTAAAAATCAGAGAAAAAATAAGTAGTAATACTAAAATATATTTTTCTTTGAAACAATCTGTATTCTTGACAGAATTTAACAAACAGTGAACAGCAACAAGGTGTTTTATCTAGGCTTCAACTTTAAGGGTTGGTTTCTAAAATAGGCTCTTGGAGAGGAGATAGATGGGAGAAAGGAAAGGATGCTGTCTTAAGAAGAATGAGAGGCTAATAAGGAGGAGGATGTCAGATTCATGATTATGCACCAGGAATCATTGTTACATCTGCCCCCCATTTAGAGCCTGATCCTATATTTCGACAAAGAAGGTGAAGATTTTGGGGTGCCTTGGCTGGCTCAGTATAGAGCAAGCAACTCTTGATCTTGGAGTCACGAGTTTGAGCACCACTTTGGGTGTAGAAGTAACCTAAAAAAATACACTGAAGGAGTGCCTGGGTGGCTCAGTTGTTAAGCATCTGCCTTTAGCTGAGGTCATGATCCCAGGGTCCTGGGATTGAGCCCCGTCTTGGGCTCTCTACTCAGCGGGAAGCCTGCTTCTCTCTCTCCCACTCCCCCCGACTTGTGTACCCTCTCTTGCTGTGTCTCTGTCAAATAAATAAATAAAATCTTTAAAAAAAAAATACACTGAAGAAGATGAAGATTTCAAGATAAGTTTTGACCAGGACTAAGTAACTTGACTAAATTCATCCTCTTAGGGGGTGCCTGGCTGGCTCAGTCAGTTAAGCAGCTGACTCTGAATTTCACCTCAGACCATGACCTCACGGCTGTGAGATTGAGCCCCACATCAGGCTCTGCACTGGGCATGAAGCCTGCTTAAGATTCTCTCCCTCTGTCCTTCCCCACCTCAGTTGTGCTCTACCTCTCTCTCTCTCTCTCTGTCATAAAATAAATAAAATAAAATAAAATAATAAAATAAATTCATCCTCTAACAGATCCGGTCTGTAATACAAGAGCACAAGAGTGTCCTAAGGTCTTGTTATTCAAAGTGTGATCTATAGCTGATAGAACTTAGAAATGCCGTGTCTTAGACTCCACTCTAGACCTGCTGATATAGAATCTGCACTTGAACAATAGTGCGCAGTTGAATAATAGCCAAAATAAAGTTTTAGAAGCAGTGATTTAAGGAAATTCAAATGTTAAAAAGATTACAAATAGATAAGATGTTTAAGTGCTTTTGAAATGTGTACGAAAGCAATTGTGATTGTCAGGTCTTGTAAGTGCATAAAATAAAGAGATTTGGGAGATGTTTACAAGACAGACATCTGAACAAAAGCAAAGCAAGGAAATAAATAATAACTATTAGCACAGTCCTGCCTTCAGTGGTATGTCATACTTGTAAAAAGTTAAGTTAGAATTTGTTGATCTGCTAATTCTTCTCCCTGGGGACTGACCTTCCTTCCTTCCTTTCTTCTTCTTCTTTTTTTTAAGATTTTATTTATTTATTTAACAGAGAGAGGGAGAGCTCAAGCAGGGGGAATAGCAGGCAGAAGGAGAGGGAGAAAGCAGGCTCCCTGCTGAGCAGAGAGTCCAAAGAGGGGCTCGGTCCCAGGACCTGGAATCATCACCTGAGCCAAAGGTATATGCTTAACCAACTGAGCCACCCAGGTTCCCCTCTCTGGGGATTTTTCAAAATAAAAAGATCCAAAGGAAGGAACATGTCATATGTATGAAAATAGACATCACAGATTTTTCTTTGAAAGTATCAATTGAAGACCAGGAATCTGAGAAGAAAAGAAGCATTAAATTACAAGATGTTGATAGTATAGAAAACAAAATTAGAGGTAGAGAAACAGAAAATGTGTATGACTGGTATCAAAAAAAAGAAATCAGACTGCAAATCTTGATATTATTATACTTAGATAAATGTAGTATAATATGAAGGCTGGAAAAGCATTTAGAAAAATGGAAATTGATTTGCTAGTGTCAGAGATGGTACTTGTAATAATACACTTTTCCACTTGTAATAATAAGATTTGCAAGTTAGAAGGCTAACTTGTGGAATGGCGAAGAAAAGACTGCAAAAATCTACTCTTCCATAGAAACAATGAGAACTTGCAAAATAAACATTTTCAGAATGCTCAAAGTTGATGAAAGTTATGCCACAAGCTGAGGAACATTTATTCAAGAAAAAGAGTTGGATCTTAGTATGAACCGAGCTTTACAACATTTAATGTGGCCTATTCCCCTCCTTTCTCCCCTGCTCTGCAGTAGCCTAGAAAAACCAAAGGCTCACAACTACAATAACTATGAAAAACAGTAGCCTGGCAGGTTCTAAAAAATCAGACTGGTTTGGAACATTCTAAAAGCCCCATCCCCAAAGAACTGCCACTATCTGACCTACCTAGCAGCTTGCAAAATAGCCTCAGGGCTAGTTTTTATTTGATTCAACTCTGAGATCCTTCTGCGGTACACTAACTCCAGGACATTAGTAGAAAACAACCAATGGCAATTGTTTAACATTGGAACTGCCTGAAATAGCATTGCCAGTTGGGGCTAATACCATGCTGACCGGAAAACTTGAAAAACAGATCTTGGAGGTCCATAGTGGGCTGTGAAAAACTCTGATATATCCCTGGGGATTTCAAAGTGCACATGCATATTTAGGGCTATGTTTTGGACCACGAAATTCCTAAGAAGGCTACTATTCCTAAGAAGGCTACAAGGTTCTGCACAAGCTGGGAGGCACAGCTAAGGAGAGTTTGAAATTGGCTGCTGGAGCACTGGAAACCTACCTATGCACACAAGCAGCTCTTCTGCAAAAGCTGAGGGACTTACTCATTCAAAGCATTTGAAGGAACCTCTGTTCAGTCATTACCTGAATACTAAGGTAACAGAGCAGAGATGTCAATGACCACACATAACAAAGGATACAGAGTTTAAAGTATTAGTTCAGGAAATTCACTAAGTAAACAGAAATAACAAGAGCAAAATAACAGGCCTGAGTCAGGGTGGTGGGATCTGATTTCCAGAATTGGCACATTACAGTTTTGAAAAAAAAATAACATGAGGAGACATATAAAGAATCAAGGAAGTTTGGTCTATATACAGGAAAAAGGCAGCCAGTAGAAACTGTTCCTGAGGAAGTCCAGATGTTGGGCTTTCTAGACAAAGACTTTAAATCAGTTGTTATAAGTATGTTCACAGGACATAAAACAAGTCATAGAAAATGCATTTTAATATACTTATCTTCAGAAAGTGTAACATTAATTAGATAAGCATTGGCATTTTAGGGAATTTTTAATTTGAAAATATTTAACATGCTAGATATGGAAAATGAGTAAGTGTAAGAAAACAATATTCTTGATTAAATAATTAAAGTGTTCTTATTTAATGGACATTATTATTATATTCTAGTAAAGATTTTACAAATAGCATTTAACCTATGACATCTTAAATTGTCAATGGGGTACTCTCAAATAATGAGGGTTTTTGGAAATAGAGTCCTTTGGCTTATTGGAGAAAGAATCTGTATAGGCCAAGGACTCAAACAGCAAGAGACAAAAACTGACAAAAGTGTTCAGAAAAGGTTTCACAGAATGCGATGGCTCCAGAAGAGAAATTCAAATTAACCATAACCAAAGTGATGCCCTGATCCACACCTAGTCAAAGGGTCTTACCAATTCCTCTATGAGAAGGAATTGGAACTTGATATCAGACACCCATTCTGTGTTATGCATACTTTATGGTTTTTAACAAAATTTGTAGTAATCATATAATAAATTGTCTATGTCAACAGTTTATTATTTTCATAAATTGTTTTAATGCAAGCCCGGATTAAAAAAATCCTTTCCTGGTATTGCTGTCTGTATAGCTGGTAAAATTCACCTACAAGTGCTAGTTAGTGTTTTAAAAAAGACACTAGCCAAAACCAAGTAATTAGCATTGTAAGGAATGGCTTATTTCTAGGCTAGAAGATCCATGAAGATAAGATTTTTATTCGCTACTGAATCCTGAATACCTTTCCTAGAAACTGTCTGGAATCCGTGGCTATCTTTGTTATGAAATGCATATATGTATGAATGAATGAATGAATGAATGATATATCACATTGTCGTACTCAGATGTATTTTATAAAAACTAAAGATCATTTTGGAGTTATTCACCGTCAGCTAAATAGAACATCTAGACATGGAACAGGATGCCACGTAAAGTAGGTAATTCTGTTATTGGTGATGTCAAGTAGAATATAGATGGCCAATTGACAATGTTGCTTTAAGAAAGGATTCTGGTGATGAGGAAGAAATCTAGCTTCTTTTTCAAGATGATGAGTCAAAGATTCTATTATATCTATACAGAAGTTATTTTCCCTAATTTACAAGATCTCTCATTGTTATACAAATAAGGTATAATTGGCCCAGATATTAACACATAGTGGTATCTCCAACCACTAAAGGAAAGTTTGAAAAGAAATAATAGAATAGTTGGATATTCTTAAGGGGGAAATGACATAATAAATTAAAAAAGTATATTTGTATAATTTTTCTTCAAATTAAATATGGGTGGACCTACTATAAGGGCTCACATTTTAAAAAGTGATGACAAATGTTGACGAGATTGGGAATAACACAAACTCTTGTACATCGTTGGTGGAGTGCTGTTTTTTTTTGTTTTTTGTTTTTTTTTTAAAGATTTTATTTATTCATTTATTAGGAAAGAGAGAGAGTGAGAGAGAGCATGAGAAGGAAGAAGGTCAGAGTGAGAAGCGGACTCCCCATGGAGCTGGGAGCCCAATGTGGGACTCGATCCCGGGACTCCGGGATCATGACCTGAGCCGAAGGCAGTTGCTTAACCAGCTGCGCCACCCAGGCGCCCCTCGTTGGTGGAGTGTTAAATGGCATAACTACTTTAAAAATTATCTAGCTATTTCTTTAATAATTATTTATTTGAGAGAGAGTGGGAGCACAGAAGAAGAGGGAGGGGGAGAAGCAGACTCCCCGCTGAGCAGAGAACCTAATGTGGGGCTCCATCCCAGGACCCTGAGATCATGACCTGAGCCGAAGGCAGAAGCTTAACTATCTGAGCCACCTAGGTGCCCCTATGGGGCAATTTCTTATAAAATTAACCTAGATGTAAGTTATGATGCAGAAACAAAAGCATATATTCACAAAAAGTCAAATAAGAATGTTCATATCATCTTTACTCCTAATAACAAAAAACTGGACACATTCCATCATTAGACAAACCTTGGACTGTGCCAAATCCATACTATGGAATATGAAATACTCAACAACCAATGACTAATACACAATATGAATGAATCTCAAAAGCATTATGCTCAGTAATTTTTTTTAAAAAGACACAAAGGGCACATACACAATCTATTTATATAAAGAACACGTGAATAATTCCATTTATGTGAAGTTCTGGGTCAGGCTTTGGAGGAAAAATCAGAATTTCCTTAACTCTGGAAGCAAGGGGGTAGGGAATGATTGGAAAGGACATCAGAAACTTTCAGAGAACTTTAGCAGTATTACTCTTAAGATTGCATATTTCATTGTATGTTAACAAGAACTGGATTCTAGTTAGTTATATGGATAGGTATATGCTAAAGAGCAAATATAATAAAATATTAATGATAGAATCTAGTTGGTAGGTATTTGCGTATTCAATTCACACCTCCTTCAACTTTTCTTTTGAAGATTTTCGTGTTAGAAAAACATGGATGAGGGAGAATTTGAATCTAATAATTCAAAGAAGTTAAAATAAGGACAAAGAATGCAAATGTATAAATATGGAAAGCTTAAGTTGTAAAATTAAACTCAGAATATAAATGCTGTGTGGCCTTCCTTCTGCCAGCTCTTTTCTTTTCAAGAAATATAAAAACGAATGTGAAAACCTAACTAAAATCAAGTGGGTCTTCAGTGATAACATGATAGACTTTTAAAGTATCGAGTTGATATGATAGTTACATGAAATTTATTATGATAATGATGAAACCGCAGAGGTAGTATAAAAGCAAGATCCCAAGATAGGTCTTTACTCTTTTTTTTTTAATATACTTGGCAGATAACATGTAAATTTAAGGTATATACCATATGGCTTTGATACATTTATGTATTGTAATATGATTGCCATTGTAGGGATAGTTAGTACCTCTATGACATTACAACTTACCATTTCTTCCTTGTGGGGATAATTGAGATCTAGTCTCTTGGTAAGTTTGATGTTTATAATACAATATTGTGTAGCTCTTTTATTTTTTTTTTAAAGATTTTATTTATTTATTTATTAGGAAAGAGAGAGAGTGAGAGAGAGCATGAGAAGGGAGAAGGTCAGAGTGACAAGCGGACTCCCCATGGAGCTGGGAGCCCGATGTGGGACTCGATCCCGGGACTCCGGGATCATGACCTGAGCCGAAGGCAGTCGCTCAACCAACTGCGCCACCCAGGGGCCCTGTGTAGCTCTTTTAAATACGTTTGCCCCGTCTAACAAGCCACAGTTGAGCTTCCTCCCCCTTTCTCTCTCCCCAGGCTGTGCCTGGTTCTACCCAGAGAACTCAGCCCCCAGTCTGTTTGGTAGATTTAAAGCACTCACCAGGCTTCTCTCAGTGAAGCTGTCCCCACTTCCAGTCCTCTCCTCAACTCAAAAGTCTCTTCTGTAGGCCTGCAGGCAGATCTGAAGAGCAGCTTGTTAATTTAAACAAATTAAAGTAAGCAAAGAGAGACTTTATTTGAAAGGATTATTACCAGGGGCAGAGGTGAGGGAAGTAGGGAGAAACTATGACCCTAAGGAGCTCTGACCATAAAACCTGCAAGCTTCTCAGAGGTTAGGCAAGAAGGATCTTTCTTTTACAGAGAAGAGGAAATAAGGCTGGAAAGAAGCGTTGTGGGGAAGCAGGGTGAAAGAGTGGCTTGATGGTGTTACCAGTGGGACAGTTGGATGAATGGAGCCTTGGTTTTTGGATTCCCTATGAAAGGATTTAGGGGAGGATGAGTGTTCTAATAAGGACAGCTAGGAGCAGGAATGTCTGAGTCATTTAAGCCTCTGACTCTCGGTTTCGTTTCTTTCCTTCCTTCCTTCCTTCCTTCCGTCCTTCCTTCCTTCCTTCCTTCCTTCCTTCCTTCCTTCCTTTCTTAGATTTTATTTGACAGAGAGAGAGAGAGATCACAAGTAGGCAGAGAGGCAGGCAGAGGGAGAGGGGGAAGCAGGCTCCCCGCTGAGCAGAGAGCCCGGTGCAGGGCTCTATTCCAGGACCCTGAGATCATGACCTGAGCCAAAGGCAGAGGTTTAACCCACTGAGACACCCAGATGCCCCTGACTCTCGGTTTCCGCTCAGCTCAGGATCTCTGGGCGATCAGATGAAGCCCTGCTGTGGGCTCTGAGGTGGGTTAACTTGGGGGATTCTCTCTCCCTCTGCCCCTCCCTTTGTGTGTCCGCACATTCTCTGCCTCTCTCTGAATAAATAAATAAAAATCCTAAAAACAAAACAAAACAAAAGCCAGAAGGAAAGTACTAAGAACAAAAGAACAAAGCAGTTTATTAAAGTGAAAGTACACTTTGGAGGTGGGAGGGCAGGAAGTGTCCCTGAGATGGAACCGCCCCTAAGCTGTTTTGGGATTGGATATTATTGGGTCTCTCTGAGCTGGAGGAACTGTTATGTCCAATCCAGTGGTCTCTGAGGGAGGCCGCTTCCAACCATTTGGGGAACTCCTCCTACAGGTTGAGAGGGAGAGTTTTTGACCACACAGGGTTTGTCCTGAAACCTTCAAGGCAGCCTTTCTCCAGGGAGGCTGGGGGGAAGGAGTGGAGTAACCACAATGCAAATACATTCTAATGAGACTAGGGGTAACTGGGGGCAGAGTGGAAGAAGAGGGCTTAGGCTCTGCACCTGTGTCTCTTGGTCTGTTAGAGACTCTCTGCTTCAGGGCGTTCCTTCAACTGCTGGTGCCTAGCTTCTACCTCAGAATTGGACGGATCGAAGAACATGTTACCCTAAGACCAGTATATACTCTGGAGCGGCTGCACTGCTACACTCAGGCTGAAAGGGGGTCAAAATTCAGGAGCCTGGAAGGAGAGACATTTACACAAAGTTTAATGAGCAGTCATTTTGTTCCCATTCATCAGTGGCGCCAAGGAGTTCAGTTAATCCCTGATGAGCAAAAAATGAGAATTTGGAAGGTCTACGTCTTATCTAAATCATACAGGGAAGCACAGTTGTCTGCAGTAAGCCATCTCCTAGACATAAAGGGTAGGAGAGTTCTCTAACTGAGGCTGTTTTTCAGTATCTCAAGGCTCCAATAACTTTCAGCTTTGTCCTACTTCATAATTTATTAGTATGACTATCTGACATATGTGTATCTCACCTATTAAATTATGTTACAGGAAAACATTGGCCAAGTCTGTTTTTGCTGCACACATCATAATCTCAGAGCCAAGCCTTCTGGTTGTTAACTGGCATACAAAGGAAAGAATGAGCGAATGGATTCAGAACAGTTAATAGAAACTTTTTATCTCGGTGTTCACATCCATTAAATGAAGGCTTTAGATAATTGTCTTCCTATTCTGAAATATTTTAGTTTCTTTAAACAAGATATTTACAGATACACATAGTATGTGAATAGAATTGATTTATCCTAGTTTTTATTTTTTTATTATTATTTTTTTTTATTTAGCCTAGCTTTTAGCTGTTGAAGGCAAGATGGCATTTCCTTCGTTTTTTTTCTCTTGCGCATTTGAAGTTTTGTTGAAGTATAATTCACAGAGTGAATAATGGCAAAATAGAGACTTTAACTTTTGAAAATGTAAACTTTTAGTTTAATTGCCTTTTTTCTTCATCTTCCTGAAAAACAATACTATTATCAACTCTGTGATTGCACCCCCACCATGTCTGATGAGTCTCATAACTTCAGAAATCAGCCAATCCAAAGACTTGCCCTGTTTCTAATATTCTTCCCTAAGAACGCCAGAGCTCCATGCATAAGCAATAAAAAACTTGCTCTTACTTCCCCTAATGAATTGCCATTTTGGAATTGTCAGTGTGATGTGTTCTTCCTTGAGGCAGTGAGTCATTAAAACTTGGTTTGTTTATTAAAAAAACAGCTTACTCTATTTAAGAGGGCTTTTCCAAAACTTCAGCCCAGTGAAACTGGAAGAAACTTGACCTCCTTTAAGAAAAGGAAATGTTTGGAAAAAAACATTATGTAAGTTACCACTCCTTCCAAAACATACATCTTTTTGGGCTAGGACCAGGTGGGGAATTCTTGTTTAGGAAAATAAGGTCTAAGTTATAAGCAAAATGGGAATCTCATATCTCACGTAGACCAACGGAGGGTTTCAGCAGGAAAATCTCAAATCTAAGATATGTCTATTCTTATAGGTACTCCAAGGAAAAGTAATGGGAACTGGAGAATCTGAGAAATCCAGGGTCATGACTCTGCTTTGCAAGGTACTTTAATATCAAACCTCCCACTCCTCAGAAGAAGAAACTTAACCCGGTGCAATTTAGAAGGAGAACTTTAAAACGCAGGAGGGAATGTGGAACTCAGTAATTTTAGTGGAGGCGTGAAAGGGTACATTTGCAAATAGTTGTGATTTTAAAAAGACATGTGAGCTTAGAGCATATCTTTAAGGAAGGTGATGATCCCACCAGTGAGACCCACAAGAATTTAAAGCCGGACTTCTCCAGTATAATGTGCATATAAATCACTTAGAGATCGTGTAAAAATGCAGATTCTTATCCACTGAGTCTTGAGTAAAACCTAAGATTTTGCATTTCTAATAAGCTTCCAGGTGATGCTTACACTATCTGTCCTTGGTCTACACTATGAGTAGCCAAGGTCGCGTGGAATGTCTGCAGGACACTCCCTAAAGGCAGCAATGTTCAGCTGTAGCAGGGAATGGTACTGGAAACTGTAGCCCCTCCCTGTTCATCAACCAACTGTTGAGGCTTCATCTGGTTTTATACAAGGAAGGATCTTTATGAGTTTCTTCAGTGAGACTAAGATTTCTAAGCCTCACATGCATCACACAGGCATGTTGAAGGGTTTTTTCCAGATGTGTATTCAAATTGAAATTTGTTTTGTATCCTTTAAGTCTCAAAGTGTTTTTTTTTAAGTAGGTGAAAATACGATCCTGCTTACAATTTTAAATTTGGTGAGGGAAAAAAAAACCCTTGTTTATTAAGTCAGATCTTTGTCCATCTTTTAATTTAGTGTTGTCAATCTTTTCCGGTGCCTACTTGCTAATCCCCCTATGGGCTTGAGGCTAGAGTTGTGACTAAGTATTTAACACGGAATGATGAAGAAGTCAAAGACATCTTGTTCCCCTGAAGCAGAATGTAAATTCATTCCTAATGGAAATCATGGCTTTCGGTCTCACCGTGCCTTGGTGCCTTGGTAAAACATCTCTAGCATGTCAATATTTGAACTCTTTCTGGATGTACTTCTCACAATGACCCATCTACTTATCGGAAACACAGATTTAATTTTTTGCGTGGGATTTTTAATGTTTTTAACTTAATGTTTTGGGTTTATTTTATAGCACATCTTTATGAGTTTTATTAAAAAGCTCTTTAGAAATAGCATATTCATGCTATTTTTTAAAAGATTTTATTTATTTATTAGGCAGAGAGAGAGATCACAAGTAGGTAGAGAGGCAGGCAAAGAAAGAGGAGGAAACAGGCTTCCTGCTGAGCAGAGAGCCCCATGCAGGGCTTGATCCCAGGACCCTGAGATCATGACCTGAGCTGAAGGCAGAGGCCTTAACCCACTGAACCACACAGATGCCCCGAAATAGTGTACTCATTTAACTGTAAACTAATTTCCAGAACGTTGTTTAGTGAGTGCAATTGCTAAACAGAACTAAGCATAAAAAACAGAAAATACACATACTGGTTCAGCTCTCCCTAAACTCAAAGCTAAAGCATATGTTTTTCCTAAACAAAACAAGAATAATCTTTTTAATTAAACCTCCATCTCCCAATGCAGGAGCAGAGGGCTTACTTTATATTCTGTTGAGTCGCTGGTGATAACTAGTTCCCCAAGATTTGCATTCCACATCCAGTATTTCTGTGAAACTCTTAGGCTGGTATTTCATTTACTTGATAGAAAAATTCACTAGAGACCCCCTAAAAAACTAACTTATCCTCTTAAATAATTTTTAAAATTATTAGTATTATTTGTTTCCAAGTAATGATTCCGGGAGATACATACATAGTGAGACAATTGTTACTAAATATTTGATTTTATGATTTTAAATCATTGTCTTTATAGAGTTCGTTTACTTACAGTTACAGTGTAAGGATTCTTTAATTACTAATGGCAGTTTGAAGACATATCTGATAATGTTCATATAGTGCGCCATTGCATGAATGTTTTATATTTAGGTTGGATGTTTATGATTTTTTTCCCAATTTTCCACTAATACTAGCAATAAGTTTTTTCTGCTTGACTCTGGTTTCTTCGAGAAGACATTTATGTGTATTTTGCTTTTCTTTATTCTTCTACTCTATTGCTCAGTTAGCGGTTACCTTATTGTTTTTTAAGACTTTATTATTTATTTATTTGTCACAGAGAGAGAGAGAGAGAGAGAGAACACACACACACAGGCAGGGGGAGCAGCAGGGAGAGGGAGAAGCAGGTTCCCCGCTGAGCAAGGAGACCAGTGGGGGATTCGATCCCAGCGCCCTGTGTTCATGACCTGACCTGAAGGCAGATGCTTACCTGACTGAGCCACCTAGGTGTCCCAGTTTTTAAAAACATTATTTCACTCACTTAACTATCGTCTAAAGCAGTGAAATGCACTGTTTTTAACATTTTGTTTTAGAGTTATTAATTGTGTCTTATAAAGCAATCTGGAGACTTCCTTCTTATTCTGTTCATGTATTTTAGAAGACAGAAAAGATAAATTTATTACTGTGCCCTTTTTTTTGGTCTCAAGGACAGACTACATTTGATGTATTTTAAAAGATACATGAAACTTTGCATTTTTATTCTAATTACCCTTTTTAATGATGTTTAATGTTGTCACTTACAGTGAGGCCATAAAACAGTATGCATGGAGGATACAGATGTTAATGACTGCTTCAAAAGGCGATAGTTTGGGGAACGTGCGGTATGAACGTGCGGTATTGCAGACAGGAATACGTTTCCCCCATCTCTGAAGGGATTTTCAATGCAGCAGTATTCAGAGGAACCGCATCTATGATTTCGCTGAGTTTACCTCAAAGACATTCTCTGTTTTATCCTTTCTTTATTTGCCAGGCAGCCTTTAAGCAACAAATTTACATGAGAAACCATAGTGTACTGACTTTTAATTAAAACTTCACACCCAAAATGCATTGGGATTTAATTTAAATATTTAATTGAAACACAACTTTAAAATGAAGATAAGAAAGAACGAAGATGAAACAAAGTTATTGCATGACGCTCTAATGTCACTGATGGGTCGCTGTGTAGGGGCTTTCTTCACCTATGGACCCCTGAAGTTTTCTTGCTGATGAGTAGCCCCTCCCCTGAATTTTGTAGGTACTAAAACTCAAGTCATCCAACACTGAAATCATTATTCCCTCAATTTCTTGCCTTTACTGTTGTGATGAAGGACACTGACATCCATCCAGTTGTCAAAGCCTGAGTCCCTATTTCTCCTATTCCTTTCTTCTCCTTAATAACCCAGTGTCCTTTTTGAAGATCCCTCTGCTTACACAGGAATAAGGCTCATTGGCTCGATAATCAGTTTCTTTTTCTTCAGTCTGAGCAAGGAATTTAGAAGAACACAAAAAGCAGTGGAATCAAATCAATTCCAGAGCACAATAGCAGATATCTGTGAACTCTTACTGCAAGAGAGGGCAACAAGATCCCATAAGAGCTCAAGTTGCATTGAATTCAGAATATTGTTGCAGTATTCTTTTTTTTTTTTAAAGATTTTATTTATTCATTTAACAGAGAGAGAACACAAGCAGGCAGAGAGGCAGGGAGAAGCAGAGAGAGGAGCAGGCTCCCTGCGGAGCAAGGAGCCCGATGCGGGACTCGATCCCAAGACGCCGGGATCATGACCTGAGCCAAAGGCAGTTGCCCAACCAACTGCGCCACCCAGGCGTCCCTATTGTTGCAATATTCTATGAGGTATGGATGTAGCAATTCTTGCCTGTTCCCTGAAAGTTGGATGTGTGTTTTTTTTTCTCAGTCCCAATGAATTTGGCCACCAAATACAATTCCTGTTCTTAATAGTCTCACATTATGTAAGGAAACCTAAGCAAGCCACTCCTACTAACAGCCAGCACATAGATGATCCTAAACTATCCTATCAAAGGGATATTGATAGACAGTGGTATCAAATAGACATTAATGGTTAAAAGCATGGATTTTGGATTGATTTCTGTGATCTTAGATCCCTTAACCTTTCTAAGCTTCAATTTCCTTATGTGTAAAATGTTAATAGGGCTTAACTCATGAGAATTCCTAGTTTCTATGACTGGACTTTTTTTCCTTTTTTTTTTTAAATTTATAAGAATCTTAAGTTATATTATGAATAGTTAATTTTTATATGCATTGCATATATTTTAGAAGATGTATTTGTACATTAATTTTATTTTACTCCTGGACTTATCTGTAGATAAGAATTATTCCGGACACTTGACATACTATTATAATGTTGGTCCCAGAAATTGTTTTGTACCAATGTAATGACCTTAAATGGAATAAGACCTCTTTGTATTCAGTTCCTAATTTCCATGGTTTATTTTTCTAAATGTAGATTTCGAAGATAAGAGGCACTTGCAGGAGGACCACACCCAAAACAATCCACAGTATGAAAGAGAGATATTTTGTGTCATTTTTTCAAAGATCATTTTTGTTTTTTTTTTTCTTTTATGTTAAAGCAGTAATACAGTAACATGTCCAGGTTTGGCGTTATAAGGGCTAAAGTTTATTGTTCACTTTCACTTAAAAGATAAACTGTAATTCCTCCTTTGGTCTTGTCATTAGTAAGCTTATAACTGCTGGCTAAAAATAAATCCCATTCCATTCAGTGACATGCTGCAGTCAACTCATAATGACTATTGCAAAAACCAGGATTGAAGTTTTAGGAATTTTTAAGCCAGTTAACATCACACTGGTGACTTGAAATTGAAAATGGTGGGAGTACTTACAGCAAGTAAATCAATAAATGCCACAAACCAAGGCTTTTTTTTTCCCTACTTTTTTTCAGAGAGCTGGCTTTTAAACACTTACTAGCATACCACTGATACCATTCCTCTATCATGTTATGCTTCCCGCATTTTGAAACAGAATGACTCTTTCAAACCCCAAATTAATCCACTCAGACATTCAGCTGTGATATTTCTTCCCCAGCAACTATAAGTAGATTTATGAGAGAAGCCTGGCATCTTCTGTCCTTTGTAAAAAAAAAAAAAAAAAAACAAGAACATAAATCCTGTCTGTCCAAAATTCAGGCAGAGTAAAGGATGTTGCCCTGTCTTCCTTATCCCATCTGTCATCTTAGGTAAAATTTCAACTAAATCTTTTGAGAAATCTGAATAGAATATTTATAAAGCCTTATATTACAGGTTGTACTCAGCAACTTTTGTTTCAGAAGGAGATTTTTATCCAAGAGAAAAACAAGAATGATCTCTAAAGGGATATGCATAGAGATCAGAGAACTTTTTAAATTTTGGCAAATAGGCTCATCAAAAAAGATTGTCTTCTAATCTCATTCAGACCACTTTTGAGAGAATCATTATTTCATCATCTTCTGGTCGTGATATTTGGGTGTTCATAGAGAAACCTAGACCTATCCCCCTTTATTTTATGTTTGATAAGGAGAATTCCCATTAATAAAGTACGAACCTACCAGGTAGAGAGAAATGTATGTTCCTATAATATACATTCCTGTAATGTTCTCAGATGTCCTCTCTATTGAGAGAATCCTAATAAATAACCTTGCCACATGCAGAGCAAGAGATGGACTAGTTATGTTAGACATGTGCTTTTCTTTCTTTCTTGGATAAATAGATGGTAAATGAATTACTCAGTTCTATGTTGAGTATACATTTAGCTCTCTAATAGACGCTTAGGGCTGTACGATTTGTGCACTCCCACAAGATGTGAGATTTCCAGTTAGTTGCTGTCTTCACCCACACTTGCTATTGTCTCATTGTTTAAGTTCTGACATTCTAGCGAACTTGTGGTAATATCTGTTTGTAGTTTCAGTTTGCATTTCCCTGATGCCTAGTGATGTTGAGCCTCTTTTCTTGTACTTCTTGTTTGCCTTCCCTTTTCCCCTATTTTTTTTTCCTACACGTACCTGTCATGTGTTAGTCGATAAGCCACCTTCAGATGCAAAGCAGATGAAACTCACTGAATTGTTTTGACCAAAAAGGCACTTTATTCAAAGAATACCAAAGAAACGAAAGAAAAGTTGTACAGTTGAGTTCAGGCAAAGAAGAATCCCCAGCAGCTTCGTTATCTTTTAGTATAAATGTACAAAGAGATCTTTTTCTTACAGAGCTGACAGGTGACTGAATTCTACAGCTTTAACACATCACAGTTCCAAATTCTGAATTTCTGGAAGAATCTTATTGCTTCCATTTGCATTAAGATCTTCTTTAGAACTTTTTACTTCTTCTTTTTTTTTTTTTTTTTTAGAACTTTTTACTTCTTAAATGCTTTCCCCCTAAATTATGGCAGAAAAAGTCACATTTGACACAATTTCCCTTCTTATGTTATAGTTTCTTCTCATTAGTCTGATACTTTCTTAAAGAATAGCTTATCCTCGTATTCAGCTTTGTGGGGTGATGAGAAAGAAGGGCACAGGAAAGGAAAGAGGACAAAAACCTGCCTCACATCCACTGCTTTGATGATTCTTGTCGAGAAGAATAGCAGACTGTCAAGGGGAATGTGCTCACCTGTAGCAGGTGGAGATTGAAGGTGAAGTGGGGGGTAGGCCACAGAGGAGGGCGTGATGCAGAGTGCATGCTCACATCAGAGAAAGTGGACCCTGGACATATGAGGCAAAGAGAAATTTTTTGCCTACAGAGCCAAAT
>CM052806.1:21035435-21098426 GCA_028533885.1 Nasua narica
TTTTGGCCATTCTAACTGTTGTAAGGTGGTATCTCAGTGTGGTTTTGATTTGAATCTCTCTGATGGCTAAAGAGGATGAACATTTTTTCATGTGTCTGTTAGCCATTTGTATGTCTTCTTTGGAGAAGTGTCTGTTCATGTCTTCTGCCCATTTTATAAAAAAAATTTTGATTATGATGGCATGTATATTTTTATTTTAAGAAGTCCTAAATGATTTCAGTCAAAAGCCATTTTCCTAAGACACTTTCAAGAACAAGTGTGTGGTTTCTGCCTCTGTCTCTGCCTCTCTGTTTTTACATAAAATTGAGGACATTATTTGGCCAGATTTTTAGAATTAATCTTCTGAAAGACAGTGTAAGTTTATGCCAGATTGTGTGATATTCTCTCTTGTTCTACAAATGCACATTTTTGAAACTGTAATATAAATATTATGACTCATAAAAATTGAAAAAATATGGCACTATTATGACCTGCTGTGTTCCTTTTTCCAAAAATAACTCATATTTATTACATTTTCTTATTGAAATGTTAATATCTGGGTAGTACAGTAATAAAACTGTTCCCTAAGTATGTAATGGGTGATATTATTTTGTTAACTACCTACTTTACATTACCGTTATACATAATTTTGACATTCATAGAGGTGATTGAATATTATAATAAAGTTTAAAGCAGTTACACCATTTTTCAGTTTTATTTCAGGTAACAGAATATTTTGTTCCAAGCATGTGGTAACCATAGTATTTGAATTTCCAATCCTATATATGGTGTTCAAGCTGTCATGTTCCATTAGAAATATCCTTGGACTAAAAATTTTAAAACTGAGTTTTTTTCAATCCATTTTCACTACTACACCAAAAATTATTTGAATTTAAACAAATTCTCATCCCAAGTCTAGTTTCTTTTTCTGCAATACGCACCTCACTCAATAAGCATTTCCTGAGCACCTGCTATATTCCAAACACTGAGTGCAGGGCTGAAAGGCAGATTAGTGGTGTCTGAGCAGAATTTTCCAAAAAGCTGAATATCTAACTTGTCTATGAACATAAAGTGAATAGATGTCAAATCTTTAATTCACTCATTGATGATGGAACCAGCAAGGCTGATTCAAAGAGAACTGGAAGAGAATGAATACTTGAACAAGATTACTAATTTAGTTATAAACCTATTTAATGTCATGTAGGGCAGTAAGACTGCATTGCTATAGGACAAGTATCATTTCAGTGTACCAGTTAATGACTATCCTGACAGTTATATATCCTCTAAATCAATAATATAATAGCAAGTTAAACAAAGACACAAACTCCTAGGAATCAGATAATCTCTAGCTGGGCCTAACAATGCCCCACCAAAAAAACCAGAAAGAAAACAGAGCAAGTCCTTTATTAAGTTTGACATACTTTTCTTAGTAGAGGGAAAGAAAGATCAGGTACTCAATGACGAAAACATGGTAAGTGCTTTGATGTAGGCAGGAGCAAGTTACTATCAAATTATAGCAGAACAGCACTTTCTGGGGGCTGTGGGACAGGAGCAGAGGTGTTTTCAGGGAAGATGCTAGAATGCTAACTAAGACTATTTCCCCTGAGACTTAAAAAACAAAAAAAAACGGGCAGTGAAGATTGTTTTAGGAAGATAAGCAGGAAACAGAATATAAATGAGAACTGTGCCTTTGACTCTTTTTTTTTTTTTTTAAGATTTTATTTATTTATTTGACAGAGAGAGAGAGAGGTCACAAGCAGGCAGAGAGGCAGACAGAGAAAGAGGGGGAAGCAGACTCCCTGCTCAGCAGAGAGCCCGATGCGGGGCTCGATCCCAGGACCCTGAAATCATGACCTGAGCCGAAGGCAGAGGCTTTAACCCACTGAGCCGCCCAGGCACTCCATGCCTTTGACTCTTGAATGACTGTTGTGTGTAGCACATGAGACAAATAAAGAGTAGAAAAGAATTAATCTGATTGATGAGCATATGCAGGGGTGGGAAGCATATATTTTTTTTTTTTTTAGATTAATCTGACTCAGACACTCCAGAGCAAATTAAATAGTCAAGAAACAAAAGATACAGCCTTGGCATATTTCTAGATGCTTCAAATACATTGGGAAAAACAACTGACCTGGAACAATTTTTGATATCTTGATCATGGATTACCAACCACTTTCATAGGCTACTAGTACTTGTACTATGTATTATGCTGTTCTCTTGTCATGATTTCCTGATAGAAACAGCTACTGCAGTTTGACATCATGACTGCAGATTCCACAGAGACACTTTTTCAAGTACACAATCGCTTTCAGTCACAGACCAACAGAATTTTATCATCTGACTTTCCTGTACACCGAACGGTGATACTTAATCCCATTCTGCACTTTCTTCTTCAACCATAGGCCTTGGAAACACCATTGCAATCACTAAATTTTTACTTGATTATATTTAGACCATCACAGTTGCTCTTATTTTCAAATTCAGAACTTCTTCTAAGTACTTTTCTAAGATGGAAAAATCAAAGCTTTGTTGAAATTCTGCTATGCCAATTTTGAGCAACAGAAACCTGACAACTGACAATGTAAAGTTCTTTTGTTTCATGTATCTCTCATTATCTTCTAACCTAGGTCTTTAGAAAACCAAACGAAAATGATTTTAAGGAGTATATATTCAGAGTACTGAATGAAACCATGTTTGTAACGGTAGCTTACGTAAAATTGTACGTGATAAATCTGTACATGTTATACAACAGAACCCTAAGAGACCATTTTCAAATCCATTTTTTAAAGGTTTTATTTATTTATTCGACAGAAAGAGAGAGAGAGCACACACATAAGCAGTGGGAGCGGCAGGCAGAGGGAGAGGGAGAAACAGGCCCCCTGCAGAGCAGGAAGCTCAAATGCAGGGCTCAATCCCAAAACCCCAGGATCCTGACCTGAGCCGAAGGCAGCCGCTTAACTGACTGAGCCACCCAGGCGTCTGGCTGAAGATGTGATTTAAATAATGAGTCTTATTTATCTAGAAAATTATATATGATCTGATTTATATGTAACTTTTCCTTCCCTGTTTTCTAAGATTTGCTGTTCCTCTGTTATGTAACCTAATTTCTTTTTTTTTAATTTTTTTTTTATTTGAGATAGAAACAATGAGAGAGAGCATGAGAGGGGAGAAGGTCAGAGAGAGAAGCAGACTCCTCGCAGAGCCGGGAGCCCGATGTGGGACTCGATCCCAGGACTCCGAGATCATGACCTGAGCCGAAGGCCGTGGCTTAACCAACCGAGCCACTCAGGCGCCCCCTAATTTATTTCTTGTGAGCAAAACAAAAGCAGACTCTAATAGCTAGGAACTGCTCTTGAACCATCAGTTAAGCCCTGGTCTTGTTAGCTGCTGATCTTGTGTCTTGGCATGCTCCTGAAAAAAGTAATTTTGGGGGCACCTGGGTAGGTCAGTGGGTTAAAGCTTCTGCCTTCGGCTCAGGTCATGATCTCAGGGTCCTGGGATCGAGCCCCACGTCGGGCTCTCTGCTCAGCAAGGAGCCTGCTTCCCCCCCACTCCCTGCCTGCCTCTCTGCCTACTTGTGATCTCTCTCTCTGTCAAATAAATAAATAAAATCTTCAAAAAAAAAAAAAAAGAAAAGAAGTAATTTTATAGGACATCAACATCAGACAATACCACAGATGCCACCCACATCTGTGACTATAAACAGATGCAAACCAAAGTAAGACCACTCCATATTAATGTCTAAACAGATAAAAATGCAAACATTATTGAAAGCACAAATATGTCCAAATAACCTCCTATCGTGGTTAATATGAGTAAGCACTACTTCATTACTAATTATAGCTTTAGCCATGCTCTATTCTTCCCTTGTCCTAGATGAGATTCCTTAAGATGCTTGAAGCAGATCGACTCCAAGATGGTCCCTTTATCCCACCTAGGAGCTGTGTAATCCCAGTCCCTTGAATGTAGGCAGGGTCCCTGACTTGTTTTGAACCAGTAGACTATAGCAAAGATGATGAGATTTTACTTCCATGATTACATTACTTAAGATTTAAATTCTCGTTTTGCCGGTAGACTCTATTGACTACCTGTCTCTTGCTCACTTTAATGAAGTAAGTTTCCATACAGAGAGATCCATGTGACAATGAACTGAAGGTGGCCTCCAGCCAGCAAGGAACTAAGGTCCTCCATATGACAACTCATAAAAGAATTGGATGCTGCCAACAAGCACAGGAAAATGGAAGTGAGTCCTTCCCTTAGTGAACCTTAAAGTAAGATGACAGCCGCAAGTGATGCCTTGATTACAGCCCTGTGAGAAGATCTAAAGCAGAGGATTCATCATAGTTATGTCTAGAGCCCTGACTCCCAGAATGGTGAGGTAAATGTGTACTGTTTTAAGCTGCTGAATTTGTAGGAGTTTGTTATGCAGCAAGAGAACTAAAAAAGTAGCCAACCCTAGGACTGCCTCCAATTCCCGACAACATCCAATCCACAAACAACATTCAACATGCAATCCAAAGCCTCTTTCATGCTGTCCCAAAATCACCTAATAAAAGCCCCAAATTTATTTTTTAAGAGTTTATTTGAGAGGAGTGGGAGAGAGAAAGAGAGAGAGCATGGGAGGGGAGGAGAAGGAGAAGTAGGCTCCCCACTGAGCAGGGAGCCTGATGAAGGACTTGATCCAAGGGCACTGGGATCATGAGCCAAAGGCAAACCCTTAACTGACTGAGACACTCAGGTGCCCCAAAGACCCAATTTTCTAATGCATTTCTAACACTCTGTCGGGAGTCATACCGATGAATCCCCATAGTGTGCATTTTTTGTTGTTGTAATGATTACTGCCCCCATACCCCAATTTTGTTCAACTTTAGTGTATTTGGAGTGGTCTTAGTCTATTGGACATTGAAACTTATTCTTTGTGTTTCAACACTGGATTAGTTATAGCTTTTGAACACTGTCCTCCAAAGACCAACAGAGGCATCTACTGATCAAGCAAAACAGTTTATTAGACCTACTCCAGGACTCTTCCTTGACAGTCTGAGTACCATCTTAAAATGAAGAATTTAGGGGAGCATATTTGTAAAGTTTTAGGGCCTTGGCTGGATGATTTTAAGGAGGGCCCTGAAAGGCAGAGACTGGTTGGGCCCAAGTTGAGTTTATGGTACAATTATTATGGATCACTGAATACAACAAGGTGAGGATCTTGAAATAAGCCTTGATGAACAAACACTTTCATTCGGATGATTAAGCTGTTTTAATTTATTCTTCTTTATTTTTTAGAAGCCACTATTTCCTGCATCAAATAGCCATTTTACTTACTCTTGTTTATTGTTTAATGCAGGATATAAATATCCATAAAAATGTGTTTGTCTCAATATTGTTTAGCACAGGGACAGGGAATTAGATAGTTTCAATTTTCATATCATTGCATTACGGCCCTCATTAGTTTTAGGTAATGAACTGCTTAATAGCATTGTTCAAATTTTACTTTAAATGCGGATTCTAACTGTTTTGTTGCTAAGGAGGACTGGCCTAAACCTCGTCACCCCCAAATTCAATTCTATTTACCTCTCTTTACAGCTCCTCTCATTCTCATTCTCATTGTCATCGTAGGGTTCTATAAAAATGCAGCAGGAGGATAAACAAAGGAAAAGTTCTTAACCTGTTCTTTTTGGGCAGGATCTTAGTCTCAGACCTGAGTTATGAGTATGCCTGGGGATAGCAGGCATATTCTAGCTTTTTTTGAGTAACACTATTAAAAATCATTCCTAGGGGCAGCATATTGGAATTTTACTACTTAACAGACTCTTAGACTCTATCCTATGATGATATTTAAAAAGTTTTCCAATATTGAAATAACAGCTTATCGGATAATGTGGGACCTTTCCTACTGATTACACTCTCCTTTTACACAATCTTAAATAACAATAAAAATCTTTAAAATGCATTGCCTTGTGATAATATGTCAGATTTGGATCTTAATAGTAAATTGGCATGGTCTTAATTCAAGGCAGGGGCTCCTCTTTCTGTCCTCGCAGCTTTCAGTTTCACCAAGTCCTCAACTGCATGACCTTTGGATTTTTTCTTTTCCATTTTCTGGCTAAATCTAGAAAGGCAGTTTCTGCCCTTAGTCTTATCAAGAAAGTAAGTGTAATTATATCAAGTGTGAATCACATATGCACATTATGGGTACTGTACAAATGATGATAATAACTAGAGATGTATATTGACCATTGATTTAAGGCACATCAAATGCCATGGACAGATATATTTAACACAAGTCATGAATTTGAAGTGATTAATTATGTAATTAACTGGAAGAAAATAACTTCCTCTTTTTCCCTTCTGTACAAGAGCTAGGTATATCACAATAAGTCAAAATAGTTGTTGATTTGATTTCAAGTCAAAGAAATTCAGCAGTTATGAGATAGTTCCTTTTACATGCCAATCACTTTTCTAGGTGCTTCTGAGAAAAAAAAAAAAAGTCCCCTGCCCCGTGAAGCTTACACTCTAATAGGTGCAGCCAGATGATAAATAATATATACAGTAATCAAACTATGTGATTTGGTAGAAGGTGTTAAGTACTATTGTCAAAGAAAACCAGAGCCGAAGAGCAGTAAACTGGTAGAAAGAAAAAAAAAAAGACAAAAGAAAAATCAACTATTCAGAAACTATTGCAATGGGGCAAAAAAATATGCCAGTACAAAGATGGGCTCAATACTGAATGCAGCAAGGAAAGTATGAATTTATAGCCAGGCTGTGGGGTGGAGGGGTCTGTGGAAGGACAATGCCTAAGATGAACCATCAGAAGTAAAAAAAGGATTTCTAGTTAAACCAACTTGATAAGATTCCTGCTGAAGGCAGGCCAGGAATATCAGATACCGCCTGGGGATGGCGCAGGATGAGGAATTTGATCAGCAAATGTTTTAGCTGATCCTATACTGCAAATGTGCATCTGATCCTACACTGTGTTAGCAGGATTCTTGCTAAAAGTAGGCTCCTAAGAGTAAGGCCCAACGAGATAGGGCTTAGTTTGAAAAAGAGCTCAGGAGAGCCTGTCTAGAGTTTGGTCATGAGGTCATTGTCACTGTGTGAACAGGAAAAAGGAAAGAAAAGGAGAGAAATGGGGGAATGGTGGCAAATGTATTGCTATTTTGGAACAGTCAGGCTTCTATGAGAAGGGAGAATTTGCCAAACCACATCTCAAAGGAGAATTTTTCAGTGAGAAGAAATAGCTAGAACAATGGTTCCGGGAGAGGGTCCCTAGCAAGTCAGAAAATGAGAAAGCCAGTATGGTCAAAGCAGAGTGAGCAAAGAGGAGCAGATGGAATCAGAAAAGGGATTTCTTCGCGTCTTTCATTCCAGAATTAACCAAGACTTATTTGATCAATTTACCTTTTTCAAAAATCACTTCCATGAACAGCACAATAGCCAAATGAATAGAGGAAATATTTTTGATATTTATTACTCCCCATAATAATGTTAATGGTAAATGGCATTTATTATTTAAGTATATTATTTCATGATAAAGGATCTCATTATAGTTACAGAAGATAAAAGGACAAGACCCAAACATATGTAGTTTATAAGAGACTCACCTCAGCTTTAAGGACACATGTAGACAGAGTGAAGGATAGAAAAGATATTCCATACAAATGGAAACCAGAACAAAGTTGAGGTAGTATACTTATGTAAGACAAAATAGATTAAGACGAAGACTCTAATAAGAGACAAAGAAGGTCATTATATAATGATAAACAGAAGAATGCAACAAGACAACATAGCATTTATAAACATTTGTGCACCCAACATAGGAGCATCTAAATATACAAAGCAAATATTAATTGACTGAAATGAGAAAATAGACAGCAAAACAGTATTAGTTAAGGACCCCACTTTCATCAATAGATGGATCAACCAAACAGAAAATGAATAAGGGAACTTTGGACTTAAACAAAATGTAGACCAGATAGACTTAATATATATTTACAGAACATTCTATCTAAAAGCAAAAAAATATACATACTTCTTGTGTACACATGGAACGTTCTCCAGGAGAAATCGTATGTTAGACTATGAAGAAAAGCCCTAATAAATTTAAAAAGACTGAAAACATATGAAGCATCTTTTCCAAACACAATGGTATGAAACTAGGTGTCAATTATAGGAAACAGTGGAAAAGACACAAATATGTGGAAATTAAACAACATGCTTCTGAACAACCAATGGGTCAATGAATAAATCATATTCAAAAGAAATCTCAAAAAATCTCAACAGAAATGAAAATAGAAATACAACATAGCAATACTGGATGGAACAAAAGCAATTCTATGGGGGAGGTTCATAGTACTCAATGTCTATGTTAAGAAAACAATCTCAAATAAACAACCTAACATCACCCCTGAAGGAACTAAAAAAAGAAGGCCACATGACACAAAACTAGAATGAGACTACACCAAAATAAAAAGCTTTGCACAATGAAGGAAACCACCAACAAAACAAAAAGGAAACCTAACGAATTGGAGAAGATATTTGCAAATGATATATTTGATAAGGGGTTAATATTTGCTATATGTAAAGATCTTATACAGCTCAACACCAAAACACACACACACACACACAAATAAACAAACAAAAAAATCTGATTAAAAAATGGTTGGAGGACCTCAACAGACATTTTTCTACAGAAGACATCTAGATGGCCAACATACCCATGAAAAGATGCTCAACATCCCTAACCATCAAGGAAATGCAAATCAAAACCATAATGAGGTATCACTTTAACACCATTTGGAATGGCTAAAATAAAAAAGACAAGAAATAACAAGTGTTGGTGAGGATGTAGAGAAAAAGGAATTTTCATGCACTGCTGATGGAAATGCAAATTTACCCAAAGAAATGAAACACTAATTTGAAAAGATATGTGTAACTTTCTGTTTATTGGAGTATTATTTCTAGTAGCCAAGATATGGAGCAACCCAAGTGCCTATCAATAAAAAAATGCATAAGGAAAACATGATATACAATGGAACAGAAAAAAAATATGAATAAACAAAAAGCAGGATCATACCTATAAATAGAACAAACTGATGTTTGCAGAGGTGGGGGGTGGAAGGTTGGGCAATATGGATGAAAAGGAGAGGGATACAGGCTTCCTGCTATGGAAGGAGTGTCAGTCACAGCACAGCATAAGGAATACAGTCAATGATAGTGTAATAGTGATGTAATGGGACAGATGATAGCTACACTTGTTGAGAATATAGCAGAATGTATAAATTTGTCAAATCACTAAGCTGTACATCCGGAACTGATGTAATGCTGTCTGTCAACTCTACTCAGATTTTTAAAAAAATGAAAAAAAAAGAAGCCCAACATTAGTAAAATGAAGGAAATAACAAAGATCAGTGGAAATCAATAAATTAGATAAAAAGAGAAGATCAATTAGATTAAGAGCTGGTTCTCTGAAAAGATAAATGAAATAGACAAACCCTTAGTCAGACTCACCAGGAAAAGAAGAGAGAAGACTCAAATAAAATAAAAAATGAAAGAGATGCTACAATTGTTACCACAGGAATACAAAGGATCATGAGACCACAATAAGCAATTACATGGCAACAAACTGGACAATCTAAAAAAAAAAAAAAATGGATCAATTCCTAAAAGCATACAACTACCAATACTAAATCATGAATTAAAAGAAAATCTGAGCAAATTACTAACAAAATTGAATCAATAATTAAAAATCTCCTGAGTCTATAACCAGATGGCTTTCCTGATGAATTCTACTAAACATTTAAAGAATTGTCACTAATCCTTATCAAATTCCTACAAAAATTAGAAGAAGATGGAATACTTTCAAATTCATTCTACAAGGCCAGCATTACTCTGATACCAAAACCAGACAGGGACACTACAAAAAAAAAGAAAATCACAGGCCAACATCCCTGATGAACATGGATGCAAAAATTCTGAACAAAATATTAGCAAACTTAATTCAACAATACATAAAAAGGATCATACACCACAATCAAGTGGGACTTATTTCAGGGATGTAAGGATGGTTCGATGCTCACCAATCAGTCAATATGATCTATCACATCAATAAAATGAAATGATTATATTATTTTTACCCTTCAATAGATGCAGAAAGCACATTTGGCAAAATTTAAAACCCTTTCATAAAAACTCTCAATGAAATGGGTATAGAGGCAACATACTTCAACATAATAAAGGTAATTTATGACAAGCCCACAGTTAAGATCACACTCAGCAGTGAAACTTCAAAGATTTTCCTTTAAGGGGTGCCTGAGTGGCTCAGTGGGTTAAGCCTCTCTCTTTGCCTCAGGTCATGATCTCAGGGTCCTGGGATGGAGCCTCTCATCGGGCTCTCTCCTGAGCGGAGAGCTTGCTTCCCCCCTACCTGCCTGCCTCTCTGCCTACTTGTGATTTCTCTCTCTGTGTCAAATAAATAAGATGTTTAAAATAAATAAATAAATAAATAACAAAGATTTTCCTTTAAAATCTGAAACAAGACAAGGGTGCCTGCTCTTGCCACTTTTATTTGATACAGTACAGGAATGAGGCAAAGAAAAGAGATAAAAGGCATCCAAATCATAAAAGAAGAAGTAAAACTGCCTCTATTTGAAGATGACATGACATTATGTATAGAAAATCCTAGAGTCCATAAAAAATTGTTAGAATAAACTTAATTCAATAAAGTTGTAGGATACAAATCAATATAGAAAAATCTGTGGTGTTTCTATACACTAATAACAAACTATCAAAAAAAGAAATTAAGAAAATTTACATTTATAAATTTTACATTTACAATTGTATCAAATTGTAAATGTATCCATTTACAATTGTATCAATTTGTATTGATACAAATGTATCAGTATTGATACAAATGTACAATGTACAGTTGTATCCATTTACAATTGTATTAAAAGAATAAAATACTAAGGAACATATTTAAACTATTAGGTGAACGATCTGAACACTGAAAACTGCAAAACACTGATAAAAAGAAATTGAAGATAACATAAATGGAAAACATATCTCATACTCCTGGCTTGGAAAAATTAATATTGTTAAAATGGCCAGGTACAGAGACCAATCCATAGGTTTCAATATACTACCTATTGAAATTCCAATGCCATTTTTCATAGACCAATCTTAAAACTTGCATGAAATCACAGAAGATTCCAAATAGCCTTTGGAACAGACATTTCCAAATGTCTCCACCTGGTGGAAGCACCATGCTTCCTAGTTTCAAAGTATATTACAAAGCTCTAAGAATCCTAATAGTACAGTACTGGTATAAAAACAGACACATAAATCAATGGAACATAAATGAGAGTCCAGGAAAAAAAAAATACATATATGGACAATTAATCTATGACAAAGGAGGCAACAATATACAATGGGAAAAAGTCTCTTCAGTAAGTGTTAGGAAAACTGAACAGCCATATTCAAGAGGATAAAAATGTACCATAGTCTTATACCATACACAAAAATAAACTAAAAATGGATTGGAGATGTGAATGTAAGACCTGAAGCCAACAAAATCCTGGAAGAAAACATGGAGTAAACTTGACATGGGTCTTGGCAATGATTTTTTTATTTGATACCAAAAGCAAAGGCAATAAAAGCAAAAATAAACAAGTGAGCCTACATCAAACTGGAAGGCTGTACAGCAAAGGAAACCATCAACATAATAAAAGAGCAGTCCATGGAATGAGAGAAAATATTTGCAAAGCATATATCTGGTAAGTGGTTACATATATTAAGAACTCATACAACTCCATAGGAAAAAAATCTCCTCTAAAAATGGGCAGAGAATCTCAGTAGACATTTTTTCAAAAAAGACATAAAGATGGCCAACAGTGCATGAAAAAAAAGCTCAAAGTCATTCATCATAAGGAAATCCAAATCAAAACCACTATGAGATATCACCTCACACTTTTTAGAATGACCATTACCAAAAAGATAAAAGAGAGATAAAGAGTATTGGTGAGGGTATGGAAAAAAAAGAAAAAAGCACTCTTGTGCACCGGTGGTAAGAACGCAGGCCGGTGGGGAACTAGAGAAAAGAGTACAGAAGTTCCCCCAAAACTGAAAAACAGAACTATTACAGATCCAGCGATTCCGTTTCTGCATATTTATCCAAAGGAAACAAAATCACTCTCTCAAATAGATATCTGCACCCTCACGTTCACTGCAGCATTAGTTACAAGAGCCAAGACACGGAAATAACCCAAGTGTCCATCAACAGAAGAATGGATAAAGAAAACATAGTGTATTGCAGTGGAATAATACTCATCCATAAAAAAGAGAAATCCTGCCATTGGCTACAATGTGGATGGATCTGGAGGCCATGATGCTAAGTAAGTCAGAGTAAAATAAATACTACATGGTATCACTTACATGTGGATTCTTAAAAAATATCAGATACACAGAACACATTGGTGGTTGGTAGAGGCACAGGTGGGGTATGGGTAAAAGAAACAAAAATGGTTAAAAGGTACAAACTTCCAGTTATAAAATAAGTCAGCCCCGGGGACACAATATACAACATAGTAATTACAGTTAACGATACTGTACTATACATTTAAAAGTTGGTAGGAGAGTAGATCTTAAAAGTTATCACAAGAAAAAAATGTATCACTATGTGTTGTAATGGATATTAACTAATCTCATTATGACATTTACTATATAATATATGCACATATTTATACATACATAAAATCATTATGTTATACACTTAAAACTAATGCGATGTTGTATTTCATTTATATCTCAAAAAAGTTAATGTTCTGCACAGAGCCAAAAGAACCAGGTCTTTACACTCCCACCTTGCACAGTCAATGGAGTGGGCCACACTCAAAAGGCCTAAACTCCACACGGGTGGCTCTCTGCTGCTGAGACCGAAGGAGCTAACAGCTAGAGGCCATCTATGGCTAGAGGCCATCTGACATGGAGCGTACACTCAAACGTCTACCACACTAGCTAATATAAATATTTCAGTGGAAGGCAATTATGAAAAAAAGCTTCTACCAATACACTGAAAAATGGAAAAGCTAACTTTTAAAGACAGAATTTAGGAATACCAATAGACAAATTAGCAAGTTCTAAAAGTAAAGTTCAAGGCAATGAAAAATATAATCAAAGATCCAATTCTACTGTATTGCTGATTACAGAATCTCTTAGGTCTTTGGCTACTTCCAGATTTAGGTTAAGTTTTTCTGGTGATTAGTGACATCTAGTGGCAGTTCTTGGCATAGCAATCAAGAGTTTTAAAACATGTTTTCATTTCATCCTTTTAAGAAATACTAGTTATTAAATTTGTATGAAATGAACAGAAATTACAGGTGCACTGAAACACTGAATTACTAATTAAACCATTGAAAATCTGTTAAGATACCAACATAGGAAATAACAAACGTAATCAGGGAAAGAGTAACAGTCTCTACATTCATAGCTCAGTTGGTCCCAACTAGATATTGGATAGCAGATTTTCAGAATTAAGTCCTTTGTCTTTTTATCAGAGATTATAAGAGATAAAGAATTGAAGACACTCCTCCAACCCCAAAGAAATTACAAGTGACAATCATTCCAGCGCAAAACCAGCTGATATTATTGCTTACTTGAAGGTAGCACTGAAACTGTTTTAAGAACATTTCACTTAGTCCAATCACATTAAAAACCCAATTCATTCATAGCCGTCTTTAAATATTTTAAGTTCTAAATCTTGGTTGTTCCTTCACTTGACCGACTCTTCAAATTAGGGGGTTTTAGGTGTCATTTTTCTATTGAAAGTTCCCTTTCAATTGGTTTATTTTCAGATGTATTTCCGTGTTCATTGATTGATTGATTCAATAAAATGCTTTATAAATAGTCAGATCTGTCAGCCCTATTCTCAGAGAAGTACTGATCTAGGGACCAGGAACCCTGCTCTGTCACTGTCCCCATGAATGCAGGTCACATTTAAATGAAGGTTTCAATCATCTGGTCTTAAAATTGGGGCAAGAAATATATTGCTCTTTATAATTACACTCTTTTTTTTTTTTTAAAGATTTTATTTATTTATTTGACACAGAGAGAGAGAGACCACAAGTAGGCAGAGAGGCAGGCAAAGAGAGAGGGGGAAGGAGGCTCCATGCTGGGCAGAGAGCCTGATGCGGAGCTCGATCCCAGGACCCTGAGATCATGACCTGAGTTGAAAGCAGAGGCTTTAACCCACTGAGCCACCCAGGCGCCCCTATAATTACACTCTTACTGTACTACAGCTTTATAATAAGTACATTATTATTCAATGCTTTAACATATTATTAATATCATTTACTACTCAATCACATACTTGAATCTTGGAAATGACAAAGGTAATAGAATATTTTTCTCTGGGAACCCTTAATTCCATTGGAAAATTTGAGGTTCATCATAGGGACAGGAAATCTAAGGTAGAAAGGAATTTTTAATTATTCTGAAGATGGCAAAAAATGAAAATATTGATACATCTTATGGGAGAGTAATCTAAATACATAGAGTGCTTAAACATTTTAGACCTAAAGAAAAATATTCTGCTGACTGTTGTCACTGGATTTTTAGTACTTGTTGTCTCTGCAGTTTTTAATTTCAGGGGCTAAAATTAGGGAGGCAAATTATTACATGCCTTTTAAAGAGGTGGGATCAGTTACTTTATATGAAATTTTACTAACTCACTATTGCTATACAACACTTGAATTGCTAATAGTTTACCTGCGTCAATAAAATATGAATTAGATATTTTAAGTAACTTTAAATTGGTAAAGCACTTTATTTTTTTTACTATATTGTGTAGCATAAATTTCACTGGGATATTTTTATGAGAGCACAAAATATCTTTTATACATTATCACTTTCTACAGTAAAATAAAACACAGAAGCATTAAGCTTTTCTTCAACACACTGCTCACCTAAATCCTCAAAATTTGGGGATAAAAGTATTATTGAAGAGCCTGAATAAATACTATTTTGATTTTATGACCTTGATTTTAATATCTTGAAGTAAACGATACAGTTCTGGGAATAGGGGATTTTAAACATCACTGTAAGGAGAGAAGTTAAAGACATCAATCAATAGTTTTAGAACTTGTTTGCTGATAAGTATTATAAGGGACATTTGTTTAAAATACAGCTTAGAGGTGCCTGGGTGGCAGAGTCAGTTAAGCCTTGGGCTCAGGTCCTGATCTCACCGTCCTAGGATAGAGTCCCACATCCATCGGGCTACTTGCTCAGCAGGGAGTCTGCTTCTCCCTCCCCCTTCTCGGGCTCACTCTCTCTCACTCTCTCTTAAATAAGTAAATAAAATCTAAAAAAATAAAATAAAATACAGCTTAGATCTCCTTTCATGATCTGCTGAATTTAAATCTCCAGGGATGATTGTACTTAAATGATAGAGCAGTGAGCACCCAATCTCTTTATGTAAAACATCTGGCACCATGTCTGGCATAAAATAGGGCCTTAAATAACATTAGCTATGATGAATGCTTAACATTATCATTATTACAATGATTTCAATTCTTCTAATGTACATAATTGTGTCAGAAAAATTTTATGTACAAGAGAAAATTGTATAGTTTTTAAAAACCACAGAAAAATTCAACTGTTGGGGTGCCAAAGTGGTGCAATCTGTTAAGCCACCAACTCTTGGTTTTGGCTCCAGCTGTGATCTCAGGGTGATAAGATCGAGCCCAGTGTTGGGCTCCACACTCACCGAGTATCCACTTGAGAGTCTCCCTTGCACTTTGCCCCTTCTGCGCATGCTCCATCTCTCTCTCTCTCAAATAAATAAATCTTATCTTAAAAAAAAAGAAAGAAAAATTCAACTGTGAAACAAAAAGAAGCTGTACTCATTCGTTTCATACTTGTTTTTATAAACCTTGAAATAAATAGGCTTGGGAAGTTTTTTTTTTACTTCAAAGAGTTATACCACCACCTTGTGGCCAAATGACTGTAGCAAAGACAATTCAGCTTCGGGATCGTGGAATAGAAAAATCTGTACAAGATTTAAAATTGTACAAGATTTGTACAAGAATATAAAAGATTTGTACAAGAGCAAACAAATGAAGCTCTATAAATAGAGGTCAATAACTATAAATTAATTAATGAAAAAAATAATAATAAAATCCCTAAACAGAGAATTAAAAATGAGAAATACAATTCTAACTTGAGAATTGCACATCTTTCAGAGGAGGAAGCTGCCAAGTTACTGTCTTGCCAGAAGGACCACGTGAATAGTTGCCATGCGAGCTTTGAAAAAGTGCTTTCTGAGCATCAAGGCAAGTGTCTGCCTTAGAGACAACTCACCTAGGATAGGACATTGGACAAATCTGTAAGCCAATCGACGCTCACCATAACAGATTTGTAGATACATACATATACAGAAAATACACGTTCCTAAAATTATTTTATGAGTGTTTTTTTATTTTGTTTATTTATTTGACAGAGAAAGAGAGATCACAAGTAGGCAGAGAGGCAGGCAGAGAGAGAGGGGGAAGGAGGCTCTCCGCTGAGCAGAGAGTCCGATGCGGGGCTCGATCCCAGGACCCTGAGATCATGACCTGAGCTGAAGGCAAAGGCCTTAACCCACTGAGCCACCCAGGCACCCCTATTTTATGAGTGTTTTTAAAATCCCCTTAGAGAAATACTTAAGATGAGTTCTACGCCAAATCCCAGCTTTCTATTTCCCCTTCCAGAACATCTTGATTTTCAAAATGATAGGGATAACTGATTTAGAACATCAGCACAACTTTCATGAAAATTTTCTATTATTTCAATTTCATTTTCAGAATGAATAGTCAAAGATGAAACATTTACCTAATCTACCACTTACGTGAAATACATTAATATTTATTATTCTTTTGATAATTTTCATCAGCTCAAATATAGATTTTACTATGTATCGACAATTGTCTTCTTTTAAAAAAGATTTATTTATTTATTTGAGAGGGAGAGAGAGAGCAGGGGGGAGGGGCAGACGGAGAAGGAGGGTCTTCAAGCAAACTGCCCTGAGCACAGAACCAATGCGGGGCTCGATCTCTCAACCCTGAGATTATGACCTCAGCTGAAACCAACTCTGTGACGCTCAACCCACCGTGCCACCTAAGCGCCCCTCTTATTCACATTTTTCTGACCGGATGAAATGAATTTTTAAAATCCATTTGGCATAAAATAATTGCCTGTAAGCTCCTTAGCATGTTCCTGTTTTTCTTTTAATGAAACTTCTCTGAACGCACCTTGACATTTCCTATTTAATTCTCACTCATCGGTATCCAATTATCACTCTATTAACATATACACCAATAGTGACTTCCTTAATTTACTTAACCATGCCAACAATTAGCAGGAGATGACTCATGAGTGTGCGGATGGGGAGGGGACTATTTCCTAATACAGAGTTTCCTGAATTTAGAGAACTGTGAGAATCGATAGACTAACATAACTTGAAAAAATTGTCCAGTTCTTTTAAAAAGATATCCTTAAAAATGGAACAGAGTGAGATGAAATCTAAAAGAACATGAAGACTCCTCTCTGTTGTGTGTGGTCACGTGATGATACAAGTCTTCGAAAGAGCTTATTTATTACTCAGTGATTACAAAAAACTTTGTCGCTGCAACATACCAAACCATGCGTGTATGCTGATTAAGCTGTCTCTTAAAAATGTGGTTGTCCATGAGCTTCTTGGATAAGGACAAGACAGAAAGACTACGGGAACAACGTACAGTAGCAACTGCTAGGAGACTTCAAAGATGGGAAAGTTTACTTCCGAGAGGGTACCATTCCCAGCTACCCATGCTTTCTCTCCTTGACCATTAGTATTTAAGATAATATGGCTCTTCCCACCTTCTAGAAATTGCACTCTTGGCTGCTGCTGAAAACTGGTTGCTGATGCCAGAAGAAAACTAGCTTTTTCTTTTACCCTTCTAGGAGTGCCTGGGTGGCTCAGTGGGTTAAAGCCTTTGTCTTTGGCTCAAGTCATAATCTCAGGGTCCTGGGATCGAGCCCCGCATTGGGCTCTCTGCTCAGCGGGGAGCCTGCTTCCCCCTCTCTCTCTGCCTGCCTCTCTGCCTGCCTCTCTGCCTTCTTGTAATCTCTCTCTCTCTCTCTCTCTGTCAAATAAATAAATAAAATCTTAAAAAAAAAAAAAAGCAGGTCTCTTTTACCCTTCTAAGTTCTCAGCCGAGGCCCCTATAACAAAAGACTACTGAATCAGAGAAAAGCTTACATGTTTTTTTTACATGTTTCATGTGACACAGGAGCCTCATAAGAAGTGAAGACCCAAAGAAGCAGTTAAACTTGAGTATTTTTATGCTAGGTTTGACGAGGAGTGGAAAGTCATAGTAAAACAGGATAGGACACAAAAGGGTATGAGCCCAGAGTGGTCCACTGGGGAGGAGAGTAAGTCTTGTTCATCCTGATTGCTCTCAGTGTCAGGGAGATAGGGATGGACCTTTCTTCCAGACACGGAGGAGGCACCCACACCATGAGAGTTTTATGGCCTGAGTCAGGGAAAAGTCAGATGGTCTTTTGTGCCTAGGCTGTTTCTCACATTTCTTCAGCTTAAAATATTCAGTATGCCCCAGTGTCCTATTTTGGAGTAGTGTATCGGGAACCCTGTCAGTATTTAAAACCCATAGCCTATATTTTAAGGGACCACAATTAGATTTATTATAAAATGGTATTTATTTGGTGGCTTCAGGTTCCAAAAGTAAACTGTTCTGCAGACTCTTCCAAAGACACTAAAAGTGTGATATTTGAGATGAGATCAAAAGGGTGATTATTAGCAAGAAAAAAGAAACGCCTGGGAAAATGCCCTGGGACAACAGGGAAGTAAGGGGTTTGGAGAAACTGCAAAGTCAGAATGGCTACAAAAGAAAGAGGAGAGTAAAAAAGAGGCTGAGCAGGGGCCCAAACATGTCAGCCTTTGTCAGTTCTTTCCTAAAACCAGTGGAAAACCACTGAAACTTAAAGCTGGGGGTGAATGATGAGGTTTCTCCTCTAAGGGAAAGTTTCCTTCAGACAGTTCCTTACGGACTGGAAGCTCATCTCGAGGAGGCCTGCTTCCGGAGTTCATAGACTGGGTGTGGGTACGTCACTAATAGGGCAGCAGACCCACAACTGGCAGTCGACTAATGAACTGGGGGCCAGTCTCCGTAAGATTAGCGAGGCCAAACCCATCCACTTTCTCAGGAATTTCAACTAATACATAAAGATACAATTCCAATTATTAGAAGCTGTCGTAGTACCAAAGGATCTGCCCAGAGAAGCCATGATTAGTTGGATTAAAGACCTAAATGTGAGACCTCAAATCATAAAACTCCCAAAAGAAAACAGGTAATAATTTCTTTGACATTTACCACAAAAACATTTTGTACGTGTCTCCTTAGGCAAGGGAAACTGAAGCAAAAATAAACTATTGGGACTACACCTAAACAAAAGGCTTTTGCGTGGTTAGGGAAACCATGGACAAAATGAAAAGGCAACCGGGGCACGTGGGTCACTTGGTGGATTTGATTTCCACTCAGGTCGTGACCTCAGGGTCCTGAGATGGAACCCTAAGTTGGGCTCCACAGTCAGCACAGGGTTTGCTTGGGATTCTCTCTCCCCTCGCCCGCTCCTCTTCCCCCTGCTTGCTCGCTCTCTCGTTCTCTAATAAAATCTTAAAAAAAAAAAAAAAATGAAAAGGCAGCCTACTGAATGGGAGAAGATATCTGCAAATGATATATCAGATAAAGGGTTATCTAAAATATATAAAAAATTTCTATAATTTAACATAAAATACCAAATAATCCCATTAAAAAATGGACTGAGGGGGCGTCTGGGTGGCTCAGTTGGTTAAGGCCTCTGCCTTCGGCTCAGGTCATGATCTCAGGGTCCTGGGATCGAGCCCCGCATCGGGCTCCCTGCTCAGTGGGGAGCCTGCTTCCCCCTCTCTCTCTGCCTGCCTCTCTGCCTACTTGTGATCGATCTCTCTCTCTCTGTCAAATAAATAAAATCTTAAAAAAAAAAAAAATGGACTGAGGACCTGAATAGATATTTTACCAAAGAAGACCAACAGATGACCAATGGCATATGAAAACATGCTCAATATCACTAATCCTCCGGGAAATCCAAATCAAAACCACAATGAGCTACCTGCTACCTGTCAACTACCTACAAAATCACCTCACACCTGTCAGAGTGGCTAAAATAAACATAAGAAACAACGAGTATTGTCAAGGATGTGGAGAAAAAGGAACCCTTGTGCACTGCTGGTAGGAATGCAAACTGATGCAGCCACTGTGGAAAACAGTATGGAGGCTCCTGAAAAAATTAAAAATAGAACTACCATATGATCTAGTAATTCCACTACGGATATTTACCCAAAGAAAATGAAAACACCAATTCAAAAAGATATATGTAGGGGAGGAGGGTGAGGAAAGAGGGTAACTGGGTGATGGACATTAAGGAGGGCACGTGATATAATGAGCCCTGGGTATTACAAGAGACTGATGAATCACCGACCTCTACCTCTGAAACCAATAATACATTATATGTTAATTAATTGAATTTAAATTAAAAATATTTAAAAAGATTGGGCACCTGGGTGGCTCAGTTGGTTAAGTGACTGCCCTTGGCTCAAATCATGATCCCAGAGTCCTGGGATCAGTCCCACATCGGGCTCCCAGCTCCATGGGGAGTCTGCTTCTTCCTCTGACCTTCTCCTCTCTCATGCTCTCTCATTCTCTCTCTCAAATAAATAAATAAAATCTTTAAAAAAATAAAAATATTCAAAAAGATAAAATAAAAAAAAGATATATGTACCGTCTGTTTATTGCAGCTTTATTTACAATAGCCAAGATATGGAAGTAATCCAATTGTCCATCAATAGATGAATGGATAAAGAAGTAGTGGGAAATATATATATATATATATTACTCAGCCATAAAAAAGAATGAGATATGAGATCTTGCAACAACATGGGTGGATCAAGAAGGTATAATGCTAAGTGAAATAAGTCAATCAGAGAAAAAAAAATACCATATAATTTCACCCATATGTGGAATTTAAGAAACAAAACACATGAACAAAGAAAAAAAAGAGACAAAAGAATAAGCAAAAAAACCCAGACTATTAAATACAAAGAACAAACTGATGGTTGCCAGAGGGAGGTCAGTGGGGGATGGGTGAAATAGATACAGGGGGTTAAGAGTACACTTTTCTTGGTGAGGAATGAGCAAAGTATTGTTGAATAATTACATTACAACTGAAACTAATGTAACATGGTATGTTATTTATATTTCAATGAAAAAAATATTAGTATTCTGATTTGAGGAAATTTTTCACATTCTCTAACTTTACTTTTCTAAGTATACTAAGTATCAGAAAGTTCCATTCTTACCATTTTTTTTTTTAAGATTTTATTTATTTATTTAACAGAGAGAACACAAGCAGGCAGAGAGGCAGGCAGAGGCAGAGAGAGGAGCAGGCTCCCTGCGGAGCAAGGAGCCCGATGTGGGACTCGATCCCAAGACGCCAGGATCATGACCTGAGCCAAAGGCAGCTGCTCAACCAACTGAGCCACCCAGGCGTCCCCATTCTTACCATTTTAATACAGACATAGACTTGGGAATATAATTAGATAGATTTCAATAGGAGCTCTATCACTCAATAGATGTGTAACTCTCATCACATTATGTTTTCTTTCTGAGTTACAATTTTCTGATTTTAAAAATGGGAATTATAATATATACATTATAAATGTAAAGATTACAATTTATATAACATAGTAGGTACTCAATAAATTATTATTGCTATTAATTTTGGTTAGCTGGGAAAGGACAAGAAATGCATCTTCACTACATTCATATTTTCTAAGACATAAAGTCTCTTAAATTGATAGAGCTTGTGATTTTCTTTGACATAAAATACAGTGGAATAGTATAAGGGTATTCCTAAACTGCAGTCTGTTTTCTGTTTTCTACAGGAATTCCTTTGGGGTCCTTTTAGGACAACCTGAGCAAGATATTGGCAGCAATGATGGATGTACAGATTGATTTGGGTTTATATTAAATGTAATTTTCTTTAAACAGTGGACTTCCTTCATGCCCTCCAGCTACACTGTTTGCAGAAAGAGACCTTTTGTGGAAGACAAAGGTATGCACAAAGTATTGGCAGGTGCAAGTAGGGATGTGTACATTTGTAGGGATCTATAAAAACCTAAAACACTTTAAATATAGATTTTCCTATTATGGACAGGAAATGGTGAAAGCAGAAAGCTGAGGATCCAAAGCTGTCAGAAAAATCTAACTAAGCCTCGTTAGTCATTTAAGAAATAAATCACAAATAGATCACAGTAGAAAGGCTTTTGTCTCTGAGGGACTGCTGAGTACACATTTCGTGTATCTTTCCGTTAGTGGGATCATCACTGATCAAAGTATTCTTGTTACTGTACTGGGTATAAATAATCATGTGGTTTATTTTCCACAACCTTAAGCTGAATTCATGGGGCTCCACCAGAGGGCAGTATTCACAAGTGCTGCAGTGGGGAAACTTGAGCTCTGTGTGTGTACGTACACACACACACACACACACACACTCACACATACATTGTCAAAACATATACTTTATATACTGTAAAAATTTAGATGGTAAACAATTTACTGTAAAAATATAAGCCATAAAAATATATATGTAATTTTATGGCATATATTTTTACAGTATCTATAGTATGTGTTTTATGGTATGTGTAGTATATATATATAAACTGTAAAATATATACAGTAAATATATATACATATACCATATATATATAGTGTGTGTGTGTGTGTGTGTGTATACATCTCATCAGGTCCCAGGAGTTCAGCTAGATAGTTATCAAACCATTCTGAACACCTACAGACTCAGCAGGAGATCGAAGAGCAGCAATTCTATGAACAGAAAAGCGACTACTTTCTGGAAGGTAGCATGTGCAGAGAAGTGACTCCAAAGAGATGGGAAGATAGACCATAGGGGGAGGCCCTGGCTCCCGGCAAGCAGTAGAGCAGCAGAGCACAAAATCGTAACTTTTAGAAGTCTGCTCCACTGAGGGACGTCACTCCAGAGGCTAAGTGGGGGGTGCAGCCCTCACTGGGACAGTGTGGTCTCAGGATCCTCAAAGTCACAGAAAGACTGGGGGTGCATGAGTGTGGCAGAGCTCCCAGGGATCAGATTGGGGAATTCAGCTGCAGAGACTGAGCTGAGCACAGGGCTCTCAGCTGGGGGTTACCTTAAACTGTGATCTGAGGAACAGTCAGGTCACTCCTCTTCAAGCAGGGACCCCACAAGTGGCAGATCTGGGGAGACCCCCTCCTTCCTTCCCCGGGAGAAGCAGCATGGGAGTGTGCTGCAGAAAACTGCTGGGTCTGGAGACTCCAAACAGGGCCATGCACCAGAGATAGAAATGCTCGGTCACAAGCTGACTGAGCTCGGAGTGTGGCCAGAGACCAGGGAGATGGGAGTGACTGCTTTTCTCCAAGGGCTCAGTGAGGAGCGGGGCCCTGAGCTCTCAGCTCCTACGGGGTGGGAGATTGGGAGGCCGACATCTTCATGCCTGTCCTCCAAAGCTGGATGGAATGCGTTCAGGGAAAAAAAGCTCCTGAGAGCGAACCTGAGTAGATTGCTTGGCCAGGCCTCTGGCAAGGGCAGTGCAATTCTGCCTTGGGCAAAGACATTTGAAAATCACTGCAAGAGGCCTGTCTCCCAGAAGATTAGCAAGAACATTCAGCCAAGACCAAGTTCAATGATCACTGAGAACTGCGGAATTCCTGAGCTAGGAGAATGCAACACATAGAATTCATGGCTTTTTCGCCCGTGATTCTTCAGTCTTTCAAAGTTAAATTTTTTTAATTTTATTTTTTTCTTATTCTATTTTTAAAAATTCTTTCCTCTTTCCTATATTAAGGTTTTTCAAGTATTTTATCTTATCAATATCTTTTTAAAAATCTTTTAAAATTTTCATATTATATCCCTTCACTGTATTTAACCTCATTTTTTGTATACATATAGGTTTTTCTTTCTTTAAAATTTTGGGATATAGTTTCTTCTAATAGATCAAAATACACCCTAAATCTATCACATGGCTTTGTTCTAATCTCCAGCCTGATCACATTCTTTCCTTTGATTAAAAAACAAGACCCATTGATATGCTGTCTACAAGAAACTCATTTTAGACCCAAGACACCTCCAGATTTAAAGTGAAAGGGTGGAAAACAATTTACCATGCTAATAGACATCAAAAAAAAAAAGGTGGTATGGCAATCCTTATATCAGATAAATTAGATTTTAAGCAAAGACTACGATAAGAGATGAGCAAGGACACTATATCATACTTAAAGGGTCTAACAATTGTTAGAAGATCTAACAATTTTAAAAATCAATGCCCCTAACATGGGAGCAGCAAATTATACAAACCAATTAATAAAATCAAAGAAACACATCAACAATAATAATAGTAGGGGACTTTTAACACCCCCTCACTGAGATGGACAGATCACCTAAGCAAAAGATCAACAAGATCATCAATATATGACCAAAAGATCATCAATATCTGACCATAAAGACTTTAAATGACACACTGGACCCAGATGGACATCACAAATTCCACCTCAGAGCAAAAGAATACACATTCTTCTCTAGTGCTCATGGAACACTCTCTAGAATAGATCACATCCTGGGACACAAATCAGGTCTCAATCGGTACCAAAAGACTGGGATGATTCCCTGAATATTTTCAAACCACAATGCTTTGAAACTAGAACTCAACCACAAGAGGAAAGTTGGAAAGAACTCAAACACATGGAGGCTAAAGAGCATCCTACTAAAGAATGAGTGGGTCAACCAGGAAAGTAAAGAAGAATTTTAAAAATTCATGGAAACAAATTAAAATGAAAACACAACTGTTCAAAATCTTTGGGACACAGCAAAGGTGGTCCTGAGGGGAAAGTATACAGCAATATAAGCCTTCCTCAAGAAACAAGAAAGGTCTCAAGTACACAACCTAACCCTGCACCCAAAGGAGCTGGATAAAGAACAGCAAAGAAAGCCTAAACCCAGCAGAAGAAGAGAAATCATAAAGATCAGAGCAGAAATCAATGAAATAGAAAACCAAAGAACAGGAGAACAAATCAACAAAACTAGGAACTGGTTCCTTGAAAGAATTAGTAAATTTGATAAACTCCTGCCCAGACTTATCAAAAAGAAAAGAGAAAGGACCCAAATTAATAAAATCATGAATGAAAGAGGAGAGATCACAACCGACACCAAAAAAATACAATTATAAGAACACATTATGAGAACTATACACCAGCAAATTTGACAATCTGGAAGAAATAGATACATTCCTAGAGACATAAAAAATACCAAAACTGAAACAGGAAGAAAAAGAAAACCTGAAGAGACCTATGAACAGTAAGGAGATTGAAGCAGTCATCAAAAATCTCCTAACAAACAAGAGCCCAGGGCCGGATGGCTTCCCAGGGGAATTCTACCAAACATTTAAAGAACAATGAATATTTATTCTCCTGAAACTGTTCCAAAAATAGAAATAGGAGGAAAACTTCCAAACATATTTTCTGAGGCCAGCATTACCTTGATCCCAAAACCAGAGACCCCATCAAAAAGGAGAATTACAGATCAATATCCTTGATGAACACAGATGCAAAAATTCTCATCAAAATACAAGCCAATAGGATCCAAAAGTACATTAAAAGGATTATTCACCACAACCAAGAGGGATTTATTCCTGGGCTGCAAGGTTGGTTCAACATCCGCAAATCAATGTGATACATACATTAATAAAAGAATGAACAAGAACTTTATGATACTCTCAACTGATGCTGAAAAAGCATTTGACAAAGTACAGCATCCTTTCTTGATCAAAACTCTTCACAGTATAGGGACAGAGGGAACATATCTCAATATCATAAAAGCCATCTATTTAAAACCCACAACGAGTATCATTCTCAATAGGGAAAAACTGAGAGCTCTTCCCCTGAGATGAGGAACATGGCAGGGCTGTCCACTATTACCAATGCTATTCAGCATAATTCTAGAAGTCCTAGCCTCAGCAATTAGACAACAAAAAGAAACAAAAGTCATCTGAATCACCAAAGAAAAAGTCAAACTCTTACTCTTTGCAGACGGTATGATACTTGATGTGGAAAACCCAAAAGACTCCACTCCAAAACTGCTAGAACTCATACAGGAATTCAGTAAAGTGTTGGGATGTAAAATAATGCACAGAAATCAGTTGCATTTCTATACACCAACAGCAAGACAGAAGAGAGAGAAATTAAGGAGTCGATCCCATTTACGATGGCACCCAAAACCACAATATACCTAGGAATAAACCTAATCAAAGAGGCAAATAATCTGTACTCAGAAAACTATAAAGCACTCATGAGAGAAACTGAGGAAGACACAAAGAAATGGAGAAACGTTCCATGCTCATGGATTGAAAGAACAAATATTGTGAAAATGTCTAGGTTACCTAACGCAATCTACACATTTAATGCAATCCCTATCAAAATACCATCTTTTTTTTTTTCCAAAGAAATGGAACAAATAATCCTCAAATGTATATGGAACCAGAAAAGACCCCAAATAGCCAGAGGAATGTTGAAAAATAAAACCAAAGTTGGTGGCATCACAAATCCAGACTTCAAGCTCTATTACAAAGCTGTAATCATCAAGACAGTGTGGTACTGGCACAAAAACAGACACAGAGATCAATGGAATACAAGAGAGAGCCCAGTTAGCTCTTTGGTCAACTAATCTTCAGCAAAGCAGGAAAGAATGTCCAATGGAAAAAAGACAGGCTCTTCAACAAATGGTGTTGGGAAAATGAGACAGCCACATGCAGAAGAATGAAACTGGACTATTTCCTTACACCACACACAAAAACAGACTCAAAATGGATAAAAGAGCTCAATGTGAGACAGGAATCCATCAAAATCCTTGAGGAGAACACAGGCAGCAACCTCTTGGACCTCAGCCACAGCAACGTCTTCCTAGAAACATCACCAAAGGCAAGGGAAGCAAGGGCAAAAATGAACTATTGGGACTTCATCAAGATCAAAAGCTTTTGCACAGCAAAGGAAACTGTCAACAAAACCAAAAGACAACTGACAGAATGGGAGAAGATATTTGCAAATGACATCAGATAAAAGGCTAGTACCCAAAATCTATATAGAACTTATCCAACTCAATACCCAAAGAACAAATAATCTAATCAAGAAATGGGCAGAAGACATGAACAGACATTTCTGCAAAGAAGACATTCAAATGGCCAAGACATATGAAAAAGTGCTCAACATCACTCAGCATCAGGGAAATACAAATCAAAACCACAATGAGACACCACCTCACACCAGTCAGAATGCTAAAATTAAGAAGTCAGGAAACAACAGATTTTGGCGAGGATGTGGAGAAAGGGGAACCCTCCTATACCTTTGATGGGAATGCAAGTGGTGAAGCCACTCTGGAAAACAGTATGGAGGTTCCTCAATGTTGAAAATAGAGCTACCCTATGACCCATCAATCACACTACTGGGTATTTACCCTAAAGATACAAATGTAGTGACCCGAAGGGGCATGTGCACCTGGATGTTTATAGCAGCAATGTCCACAATAGCCAAACTATGGAAAGAACCTAGATGTCCAACAACAGATGAATGGATAAAGAAGATATAGGAGATATATACATATATCTATATACATTTATAAATGTATATAGATATATACACACACATATACATACAATGAAATACTATGCAGCCATCAAAAAACCTGAAATCTTGCCATTTGCAATGTCGTGGGATAGAACTAGGGGGTATTATGCTAAGCAAAACAAGTCAGAGAAAGACAATTATCATATGATCTCAGTGATATGAGGAATTTGAGAAACAAGACAGGATTGTAGGGGAAGGGAGGGAAAAATGAAACAAGAGGAAACCAGAGATGGAGACAAACCAGAAAAGACTCTTAATCTCAGGAAACAAACTGAGGGTTGTTAGGGAGTCGGGGGGAGGGATGGGGTGGTTGAGTTATGGACATTGGGGAGGGTACGTGCTACGGTGAGTGTTGTGAATCGTGTAAGACTGATGATCCGCAGACCTGTACCCCTGGGGCAAATAATACATTATATGTTAATAAAAAATCATTTTTAAAATAATAATAAAGGGGCGCCTGGGTGGCTCAGTGGGTTAAGCCTCTGCCTTCAGCTTGGGTCATGATCTCAGGGTCCTGGGATCGAGCCCCGCATCGGGCTCTCTGCTCAGCAGGGAGCCTGCTTCCCCCTCTCTCTCTGCCTGCCTCTCTGCCTACTTGTGATCTCTCTCTCTGTCAAATAAATAAATAAAATCTTTAAAAAATAAAATAAATAAAATAATAATAAATATTAGTAACAGTAATTAAAAAAAGAAACAGGATGCTGATTTGCTAGAGCGATTAATTGACTCTCTAGAGAGCACCAACAATTAAATAAATAATTAAATATTTTAAAATATTTACTACAAAAAGATTTTTTTATGATTACAATTTTAAAAATGTTTGGATATGTGTCTCCCATTATGGATATGAGCTGCTTTATTTAGTCTGGAATTTGAGGGAAAGAAAAAACTCCACTTTTTAATGCCAAATTAACAGCCTCTTTCAGGGAAGAGAAATGATTGTGTTGAGAAATCACTCACAGCTTGATAAGGGCTCTTAATAATGAATTCCAAACAGCATTAGGACCAAACACTGAATAATAATTAACTTTGGTTCTTAGGGCAGTATCTTAAAATGTTTATGCTGTACTTAAAAAAATATTCCTGGTGTCAAAATTATTCAAGGAATACGGGGAACCTGTTAGCGGAGCCCAACTCCTTCGACAGCATTGCTGGTCTCCCTAGGATCTCCTGATCTCAGAGCACAGTGTGAACAAAACATTGCACGGAGGGTGGGGTCAGGGCTCACCATGTCCAAGGCAGGCTCAATTTCATGACGACTGGAAAAAATACTTCCACGAACTCTCTCTTTCATCTCAAGCTTCTGGCAGTTACTCTCAATGTTTCTGAGAACTGTGGGATTGAGTTTGTCACTTTAACTTGTAGGGGTCCCTCAGCCCCGAATGTAGCCTGCTGCACGGGAGGTGGGGCACAAACCCTAGCTAGGATTGGCTAAGAACACACACGTGGAGGCCAAAGTGATACTTGCCATAGCGACTTTGGATGATGTTGTTGATGATAAAGAGAAAGATGAAGAAGGACACAATGCAAATAGAAAAAAAGGACAAGAGAGACAACAGAAAACAAGTATTAACATTTAGGGCAAAAAGCTACAGGGGTTGCAATGGAGGCCCCAGACCTCAATGGGAAAAAAAAAATAATTTCTGTCGCAATTACATATCTGACTGTATCTAGGTTCTGGGATTTTTTTTTTTCTTCCTTGGGAGCAGACGCACTTTCCTATTCTGCTTACAAGAGTACCGCACAACCGCGGGGACAGCATCTCCGAGCGCTCCTTTGAAGTATGTCAAAGGAGGCGATTCAAGCCCTGCTAAAAGTGTGCTGCACCATCATTAAAAGCCAATTAAAATTCAAGAACCAAAAGCGTGCTTACACCAGGCTAAAACTTTTTTTTTCCATACATTAAAAGACCATCGAGCTCCCTAAACTGATTTAGTTAAAAAGCTTGTTTACTTACTCCCAAGTAAGTCATGGGACCAACACTATTCTTCTCATCTTAGCATTTTTTAGTGTTTCTTAGTACATTTTTTTAAAGGGAAAGCTTTACTTATACAATACCTTATTTGGTGTAAGAAATGGACTGTTTCAGGGAACCGTGTTCATTTGGATTAAATACCTCAAGTATGCTTAAAACTAAAAATTGTGTTCTAGCAGTCACCGAGATAGGAAGAAAGGGCCCTTGGGTGGCTCAGTCAGCTAAACCTCCCACTCTTGGTTTCTGCTCAGGTCATGATCTCAGAGTCTTGAGATGGAGTCCCGTGTGGGCTCCAAGCTCCGCGAGGAGGCTGCTCAAGTTTCTCTCTCATCTCCCTCTCCTCCTCCCTGTGTTCTCCTTCTTTCAAAAATGAATAAATCTTAAAAAAACAAACAAAATAAAATGGAATATGAGGCACACCAGTTTCTAATTCAAAATCTTACCCCATTTTTCCATGGCTTAAAGTTTTAATTGCCATTGACCTTCCCTAGCCTTCCTCTGGGGATTCTGCATTTTCTAGTAGATTCTTGCAGATGACTCTGGTCTCTGCGGCAATGTCGACTCCGTGAAACTTGCTGAGGGGAACACAGTAGACCAACACCTTTAGCTCCTACCCTCATGAGCGCCAAGGCCACGCATCCCAACGCTGCTCCAGCCAATGGACTGGAGCCAACCCAGGCCTGCTGAAGTGACACTCCTCTGGCCAACACATTTTCCTAAAGCCTCTCCTCAGCTTGTCTAAGATTTTCTTCGAACTCTTCTGTTGGTCAAGGCTCCCTTTTCCCCAGCTCTTGTCTTGTCACTCTTCACTATTCTCACCCTCCCATCTCTGTCTGAAGGCTCTGCCTGCCTGCTTCTCCTCTCCGCTGCTTCATCCTTTGCAGGCAACACCCCCAATCCCTTGCAGGTGTTTATTTCTCGGAGGATCCAAACTGACACAAATGAGGGATTATGAGGGCTGCATAGTACCCCCATAAAAATGGCGGCCCATCTGCTGATGATCTCATGAGTGGTGACTTAGGAAAAAGTCCCTAAGGAGAGGAATATTTATTCATTCATTCTTTCTTTCTTTCTTTCCTTTTTTTTTTTTTTAGAGGAATATTCTTGATAGCGTGATGACTGGAGCATTGGAAAAATAGAGGGTGAATAATCCCTATAAGGACAGCAGAGTTAACTGTTTACCATTAACTGGAAATGATGCCTTAGAGAGGGATAAGTATAAACGGAGGGCAGTTAACAGATAGCTAAGATTTAAGTGTGACAGCCGGAAGGCCTCTAGGGTAGTTGATGCAGAAGGCCTTGTTTCCTGCAAGAGTTGATGCAGGAAAGGAACCAGATTTCATGTTAGAATTGCAGAGCTCCAGAGACACTGAAATGTTCAGCAAAGACAATACTGGTGCCCTGAGGTCAGGACAGTAGTTGGAAAAATCTGGAACTCTGACAGAATTGGAACACCTGAGTGAGTGCTGACCCAGATGGCCTTAATGTTCTCCTCAACATGACTAAACTTTAGAGAGACGTCTTCCTGACCTCTCTTTCCTTAGAGCAGTTACTTTGGAAAGTCTGTAACTGTAATTTTTTCTTTGCCTCCTTGACATATAAATCTTCTTAAAAGCCTTTGACTGTTTTTCAACTCAGAGAAATTTTTCTCTAGGACCAGAGAGCCATCTTTTTCCAAATCTAATCATCGGGGAAGATAGTACACCATCTTTCAGTCTCTAGGAGGGTAGGAGCCTAATTTTCATGGGAACCAATTAATAAAAAACAAACAACCTGATAACAGAGAAAAACATTTGGAAACTCAGTGTGCTAGATACATCCCATCCATCAACCCTTCCAACCTCCACACCCCCCAGCACTTTTCCTCTGGTTCACCCCAGAGCCTAAAAACCTTTCTGCCTTTTGTTTGTATGGAGCTGGATTCAGACTCGGTTCTGTCTTCTATCCTTTATTTCAATAGCCTTGAGTAAAGTCTTCCTAACTCTGTTTAACACTGTCCTATGCAATTTGGGCTTTAACAACATAGCTGAGAATTATAGTTCTTCAGGTTCCTCTGATCCTGCGAACTTATACAGGGGAGGAGACTGTCCCTCCTTAATCAGAGCTGGCATTTCTCACACACAGAAAGAGGCTACAAGGCGGTAGGTGGTCCTCTCAACAGTCATTCCTCCCCCTGGTCCTGGCTACCAGGCTGACGAATATGATTAAAATTTAACATAATCTAACTAAAGACACGATGGTCCTGTTAAGGGAGGAATGACATTCTATACCGAAGAAATTGCAAGAATGAGCTACCTACTATCTGCAAACAGTTGTCAAGAGAGTATTCTCGTACTGGTTGTTGAGGGTGCTGCATCAAGAGGACCAGAATTAAAAACTGAATATGAACATTTTATTGACTTGGCAACATTTTCTTGGAATACTTGATTTTACACCCTGGTAAAGACCCCCCCAAAATGAACCAAACTCACTGCCTGGGGTGGCTCTTACAGGCCAACCGTAAGTGATAGCCTACACTGAGCGAGGTGCAAATGTCTGTGTGGCAAGGCCGATTGTAGAGGAAGGAGAAGAAGATTTGGGAATGTGGGCCTGGTGGAATGAACATCATATGAGGCGAGATTACGCTTCCTGGGAGGTCCTGTGGAATCCAGCAAGGCCATCATGAATGCATTGGTAGTACTCACCACCACCAGTATTCTTAAAAGCACTTCCATGGTGGCTCATCTAGGAGTGAGAGAGAAGTTTGGAGGCAACGTGCTTATCTCATGATCAGCATTCATGAGGCTGATTTAGCCTTGAAATGAGTGAAGTCAGACAGCAGTGCCCAGTGCAAGGAACCCAAAAGACTACAGTAGTAGCTGTGGTGGGGGGGAGGTTGGCTTGACCTTCAGACAGGTACAGGGATTATTAGCAGAAAATAACTGGGTGTGGTACATGAACAATGAATTTTGTAACACTGAAAAAATAAAATAAAAGTATTTGGGGCGCCTGGGTGGCACAGTTGGTTAAGCAACTGCCTTCGGCTCAGGTCATGATTCCGGAGTCCCGGGATCGAGTCCCACATCGGGCCCCCAGCTCCATGGGGAGTCCGCTTCTCACTCTGACCTTCTCCCTTCTCATGCTCTCTCTCACTCTCTGTCTTTCCTAATAAATAAATAAATAAAATCTTTTTAAAAAAAAGTATTTGAAAAAAAATGACATCACCAAGTGCAAAATGACAGTGAATGTGTATCTAACGTCTGCCATCAGCAGCAGGCTGAAATGGAGAAACAGGAAGTGGAGGGCACCTGCCTCAATAAAAAGTTGCAATCCTTTGCCCCATTAATAAACCTACATCAATCTTGAGATCCAGAATCCACTCACTGAAGAGATGACCATGTGCTCGGGAGAACAAGTCTACAACACCACAAGTACGCACTGTAACAACTCTCTAAATCCTTCCCCAAGTGGACATGCAGCCATTTTCTCACGCGATCATATACCAGGGAGGGGGAAATATCCAGACAGAGGTCTATTGGATACAGAGTCTGAGTTGAAACTGATAATGTAGAGACTCGCGCATCATCATAGCCCCATGGTTACAGTGGAGATTACAGAAACCATGTAATAAATGGAATCTTGCTAACGTCTGCCTTAGAGTAGATTCACTGTGTCCTCAGATACACCCAGTGGTCATCTCCTTGTCTCCAAGTAAGTGAGTTGTCATTTGTCAGTTGGAGCATTCTCCATGTTGGGTCCTTATCCTTACTGTAAAGGCCAAGGGAGTGGACTCCAAAATTACTGCCCCCTCCTCACTCCCAAGCAAGATGATCAATCAAAGCATCCCTGGAGATGGGAAGGAATGGTGGGAACTAGCATCACCATTAGAGACCTCAAGGAGGCAGAGGCAGGGCTGTACCGCATTTCTAACTCACCTGTCTGGCTCCTGAAGCAACTGAACTCATCTTGGAAAATGCAGACCACTGGCAGCTCAGCCAAGTAATAACCGTGGCCACAGCTGCTACACTATGTCTGGTATCATTGTAAGAGTTGACCAAGAGGGCTTCCGGTACTTGATACCCAGACATGGGTCTGGCAAATGCATACTTTTCAAAATCATGATCAGAAAAGACCAAGGAAAAGATACAGTTATAGGTAATGGACAACAATATTCACTGCTAGTTTTTTCCTTCGGACTATATTAACTCTTCTACCCCTTTGTCATAATTTATTCAAAAGAAATCTGGACCATCTGAACACTTTGCTGATTATCACATTGCTGACATTATGCTGATTTGGGTAGAACAGCAACAACAACAACAAAACCAGGTGGCTAGTATATTAGAGGCCTTGCTAAGACATTGTATCAGGGAACTGCTATTTTAGTCAAGTTTTTAGGGGTCTAGTGGTCAGGGGCTTTTGCGATAGCCCCTACAAGGTAAAAGACAAGTTGATGCATCTTCCAATCCCTATCATATAAAAAGAAGCACAACACCTGATAGAAATTTTAGAGTTCTCGCTGGAATACATTATGCACACAGAAATACTGTTATAACCCTTAAGTCCAATGATATGGAAGCTTTGAGTAGAAAGGGTTTTACAATCGGTCTAGGCTGTGGTATAAGCAGCCCTACCACTTGGGCCATATAATCTGGCAGGAGCTATATTGTCGGAAACGTCAATGGTGAGAAAAGATGGAATGTAAGTTTATGGGGAACCCCAGTGGGAGATTCATAATGCCTGCTCTTGGGATTCTGGAAAAAGGCCATGCCATCTGCAGTAGAGAATTATATACTCCATTTGAGAATCACCTGCTAGCATGATGCTTGGCCCTGGTACAGAAACTTGACCATGGGGTGTCAAGTGACTGTGTGTCTGGAACTGCCCATAATGAGCTGAGTTCTCCTCAACCCACAATGTCATAAAGTCAGAAGGCTCAACAGCAGTCCATCATGAGTTAGAAATGGCACATCTGAGATCAAGTCTAAATGACAACAGAGGACGCAGGCCAGCTGTGTGAGCAGATGGCCCGAACCCCAAGTCATTTGCCAGGGCTGTACTAGGTGCTCCTTCATGAGTAAATTCCCTACGAACAGCTGAGGAAAGAAGCACACATCCCAGCTTGATTGGTGGATGGGCAGTTTCAGACACATGGTCTGCACATTGAAGCTGGGTAACTGCAGAGAAAATGCTCCCAGTGGGTCAAGGTGCAAATGGAGAACCTGGTCATCCATTCACTGTGAAAGGAGAAGTGACCTGATGGGAGAATACCAATAGATTTCTGGACATTTGCTAATGGCTGGTCAGCAGCATGGAAGGAAAAGACTGGAAGATAAGAGATAAGGAGGTATGAGAGAGCACGTGGATGGTCACTCGGGAGTTGGCAGGGAGTACGGTTTTTTAATTATAGGTTAATATCTAACAGAAAGCATCTACCAAACGAGAGGCACTGAACAATGAATTACACACATAATCTGACCAGTTGAGATCAGCCACTTTTGTCATTGGCCGCTTCAGAACTGGCATTTTAGGTATATGAATAGAATGGCCACAGCCGTAACAGCAGTGTTTCTTGATTATAAGCAAAGATTAGATAATGTTGATGCTTATTGGCTTGTCTTTTGAATTTTCCCCATACCTTTCTCTTGTGCTTAAAATCTAGAAGCCAAGACCCATAGCAACTATAGAAACAAGTTATGAGGTTTAGAAGAAAATTATCAATACCATAATTAGGTAGCAAGAGAGAGTTCTACCAGAAGCACAGTATAAATTCCACAGAAAGCGAGCCTTATTTTATTGATTGCATATTTTTAGATTCAGATATTGAGTCAGACTGAATTTTTAAAAATCTTGTTTTAAAACTTAGCTAATTATAGTGACTTGCAGGGGAGGGGCGGGAAATTATATTAAATGGGCAGCAAGTGAGTCAACAGAAAGGTGTTTTGTTGTTTGTTTTTATTTAAGCAGTCTCCACTCCTAGCATGGAGTGGACCCAACACTGGGCTTGAACTCAGGACCCTGAGATCAAGACCTGAGTTGAGATTAAGAATTGGATACTTAACTGAAAAGCGCCCCTCAACTTTTTTTTTAAAGATTTTATTTATTTATTTGACAGAGAGAGAGAGTGTAAGCAGGGGGAGCAGCAGGCAGAGGGAGAGGGAAAAGTAGGCTCCTTGCTGAGGAAGGAGCCCGATGAGGGACTCGATCCGAGGACCCTGGGACCATGACCTAAGCTGAAGGCAGACACATAACCCACTGAGCTACCCAGGTGCCCCAAGAGAAAGCTTCTATTAAGGAATGCAGTGCTGTTAACAATTTTCTTAGATCTATAGGGAACTCTGTGGATTATGTATTCCAATCCTTTAATTTGAGAAAACTAAGGCCTTAAAAGGGGGAATGTGTTGTAGTGTAGGTTGTGGTCTAAGTATGGTTAGAACCCATTTATTCTGACTACCAAATGTCATACTATAAGTCATATAGTCTCTTGAATATAGAATAATGTCATTTGAAATTACTGTGGTTACCCAGATGAAATTCATTTTCTTTGAATGAATTTCAAAGAAATAACTTCTTAATTTATCATAATATGACCCTCAATAACTCAAAGAAGCCATTCTTAATCCAATTCAAGAAAGTGGTGGTATAATGCTGAAAAAGTGTGAAAAGTGATAGAGCAGATTGAAAATTCCAAATTACTAATTTGTCTCAGTCATGTGCTCACATTCTGAGAGTGATTATCTTTTGGAAAATATTAATTAACCTACTTCATGGCTGGCACTCTTTCTTTGATTACCATGTATCTTCCTGAGATGAGGTTGTAGATTTTCCATCCTTAATTCTAAGACCTCATTTAAATTTTTTATACGCTTTTGGTCAGTTTAATAACAACATCCCCCTTGCAGGGTTATTTCTATTTCAGATTCTAAACGTCAGACTATTTCTGGGGCACTAGCTAATCGGTATTCCATGCTGCTTTTCTTTAAACTTTTTTCTTTCTTTTTCAGATTCTTCATCAATGCAAGTATTTTCATCACTTGGATGATGATACTAAAATTGTAAGGTGATGAAAACTTATCTGAGAATAATTTTCTCCTTTTCTCTGTATTTCACAAGTTCAATACATTTACTGTAAAATATTTTTATTGCATAACATGTATTTCATGTAACAGTGATCACTTAATATTAAATTCATTGACAAATAATACTTAATGACAGGACATGTTTTGCCAAAATTTGTAAGGAAAAAAAAATACTCTTGTCTGAACTTGGACAGAATGCTAGAGTCAGGAAGGGAATCTCACATCAGGCCAAGAAAGTTTAAGTGATTTTTCACCTCACCTATTCTCAAAAGTATCAAAACTGATCAAAGTCTTTTACTATTATACCAATGCCTTTCTGCTCTCTCAGTCCTTTGACCTTTTTTCTCTCTATGCTACATAACCTGACAGGCTATCCCCTGGCTCCCAGCTTTCCTCTTTCTAAATTTCTAAAATGGAAGTGGTTCTCTGATCTATCGCTGTTTCTCCTGACTTTGAAGCCACCTAGTTTTTGTCTTTTTTTTTTCCCCCAGAGAAAAAGAAAGTGTGTGTGTGTGTGTGTGTGTATGCGTGTGCATATACGTGAGGGGGGTGGAGACTGAGAGGGTAGGAAGTAAGCAGGGGAGAAATTTGAGAGGCAGGGCAGGAGGGTCATGGGGGTAGGGAGGGAAAAAATGAAATAAGATGGGACCAGGAAGGGAGACAAACCCTTGGATCTCGGAAACTAACTGAGGGTTACTGGGGGGTGGGGGGGAGGAATAGGGTGCCTGGGTGATGGACATTGGGGAGGGTATGTGCTATGGTGAGTGCTGTGAATCATGTAAGACTGATGATTCACAGACCTGGTCCCCTGAAGCAAATAATACATTATATGTTAATTAAAAAATAATTAAAAAAAAAAGATAGCCTTAACGTTTCACCCAGCTTAACCAAAAGGTAGACAGGCTTCTTCTGCCTCTAGGTCCCTGCATCCCTTTCCTTAGTGCCTGCTTAAGTTTTAATTTTTATTTTAACAACTATAGGTATAATTGAGATTCAAAAAGCCACATATTTCATGGATACATTTGATGAGTTTGGATGTGGATAAACACCCGTGAAAGTGTCACCACAAGGGAATGCACATCTTCATCACCTTCCAAAGTTTCCTCATGTCCCATTTTCCACAGTGCTAAGAATACTTCACATAAAACATACTACTTGGGGCACCTGGGTGGCTCAGTGGGTTAAGCCTCTGCCTTCAGCTCAGGTCATGATCTCAAGATCCTAGGATAGAGCCCCGCATCGGGCTCCCTGCCCAGCAGGGAGCCTGCTTCCCCCTGTCTCTCTGCCTGCTTCTCTGCCTACTTGTGATCTGTTTCTCTCTGTCAAATAAAGAAATAAAATCTTAAAAAAAAAAAAAAAAAAGAAAAGTACTACTTAAACTTCATGAGTGCACAATGCAGTATTGTTACCTATAGGCATTATACCGTATGGCGGTCTCTAGAATTTGCTCATCTTGTGTAAGTGAAACTTTTGATCAGCACAACGGTAACTCTGCAGGGCAAGTAGTGTAACTCAACAGAGAGCATTTGCAATAGTCCAAATGTGAGAATTAAAGCGAAAGCTGAGGTTTTTTTGATGGCTTGAGGTTGAGGGGGAGAATGAAAGAGAGGATGGGGTCAAGGATATTGTCCAGTGTTTTGCCAGGGTTCCGACGATAGGAACCACTGTGAAGTTTTAATAGGGACATGTTATGGCCAGATACATAGGTCAGCGAGGTCAGAGATGGCAGGTGGAGGACACATTTGGAAGAGGTGGGCAGTGAGGCCACGAAAAGGCTGGTATGCAAATCTGAGTCAGAGTTGCAAATGCCTCAGGGAGGTATAACTGAATTCGATAGTCTAGGCAGCTTTAACTCATTCATTTCGTCTGCAAGTCCTAACTACGATTAAAAGTGATTCATTAGTATATAATTTCCTTTTAAATGGCTACAGCAATAAATGTGAATAGCCCTTTTTAAGGCAAGAGTTGAACCATTCAAAAACTCTTGTCAATTGACAATAATAGTTCCTTCAATTTCCTGGGTAGAACAGAAAATTAAATTCTCCAGTTCAACAGAAGAAAGCTGGCCCTAAAGCAGAAACTTTTCTTCCCTGAAAGCAGACATGTCAAGTGAACATCTTGAGGTCAGTAGGAGGTTGTTAAGGCATTACACAGGGAATGAAAGAAAATTGGTCAATTTTGCTAATAATCAGTATTGTCTCTGGTTCAGCTATCTTGCTTCAAACTTTTAGGTGCAATTCTGCATATAGTGAAGAAAATGGTAATCCCTTATTTTTTGGAAACGTGCTCTGAAGTACAGAGACGCTTACATATGCCTAGAAATACTTTACTCGCAAATTTTCCCGTTCATAAATAAAATATAGAATCAAATATTGCCTTTTCTGAATCATAACACTTATTTCATAGCAATATCATTATTTCCCCAAATCAAAACTGATGGCACTTTATACAATCTGATTCTGGATAACTCACAAACCTCTCTGTTCAGCTCTTCTTTATTATTGCAAACTTTACTTGGGAAATACAGTTGCCCAGAGTTTCTGATATAAGCAATGCATTTCACAACACTTTACTTGTTGACAGTATTCCCTTACCCTTAACTCCTATGCTCTTGGTTCAACTTGTAAATTCTAGCTCCCTTGTAAGACTGTACTCATAGTTTTCCCTCCTGGCAATTTGCCTGATTTGCCCTGAAAAAATGTGTTATTTCATCTTCAGATCTGATTTTTTCCCTCTCTGATGATTACACATTCTCCAGTCCAATAGGTCCAACAACTTAAGTCATACCTTGCATATCTTTTTGTCTAGCACAAATGTTAAGACATATTCTCATTAAAATTTACCATTTCCCCTGTCTTTTCTCTGCCCCAACATAGAAACCTCAAGCCAAAGCTGGGGAAAATCATATCGCAAGTCAGACTGGCATCACTGTGTTGTTTCTAAACTCAAGAGGTCCTTCAATATGTACAACATCTTCCTACTTGCTGTCCCACTCATTTCCAGGACTATTTTAAACCTCCTTTAGTCTGTTCAAGGATCTAATCCACATTCCCTTCCTCTTCTCTGTAGGTAGATTACCTCATATCTCACCTCAGTGAGGAACTCGGAGCCATCAGAAGGAAACAGTCGTAACCTCCTCATATCATACATACAGACTGTCTACATTTGTACCAATTCTCTCCTTTCTGGTTGTTTCATTAGGGCAGCAATTTTATACCCTGACTGCACACGGACAACAGTGAGAGGGCTCTGAAAATATACTTACACTTGGCCCAGAAAACAGAGATGACGATTTGAACGGTCTCGTTTGGAGTTTGGGAATCCATGGTTTTTAAAGCTCTCCAGGTGATTCTAATGTGGAGTCAGGGCTGGGAGCCGCCAACCGTTAGAGAAATTTTCCTTTCTCCTCTTGAAGGGGGCTTGTTGAACAAGTACTTAAATTACATTTTCTCATATTGCATGTTAAAATTTACTCACTGCCTCTTCTCTGTATGTAGCCAGAATGTAGAGAATCATTCCCTCTCAAATATGCCCTTCCCTTTGACTTTGTAATTTATTCAGCCGTCTCTCATCTTAAAAATCAAGTCAAACCAACTCAACCGACCCACCAATCAATCAAACAACAAAAAAACCTTAGATTTCGTCCTCATACCTGTGATGGTCAGGGTTATGTGCCGACTTGGTTAGCTGTAGCAGCAAGTTGTCCAAACACGACTTGAGGTCTGTTGGGATAGGGTTTTCTAGAGATGATTAGTGGTTCTAGTCAGCTGACTTTATGGGAGGAGCTTGTTCTCAGTTTTCCGGGGTTGGGGGATGGGGGGAGGGGACATGCCTAATCTCTCCAGCTGAAAGGCCTTAAAACCTTTCAACAGTTAAGGTTCCAAAACGAAGAAGAAACACCACCTGTGGACCTCGGTGTCTGCTTTCTCCGGAGTTTCCAGTCTGCCCTGATACAATCCAAGTGCCTAAAAAGATTTCAATACTTGTTGGATCCATTCTTTAAAATTGGTTCCGGGTCCCCATCATTCCACTGAAACAGCCTACAGAAGTGATAATTAACCTTGTTTTGCCAAACAAATTTTTTTCACCCCTTCTGGAGAGGCTTCATTTTTAACCATTGCTTATTCTTGCTCTTTTGAAACTGTTTTAAATTGTGAAAAACACAATACACAAAAGAGTGTGTGGTTTAAATAATAATTGTTATGCAAATATACATATAATCACCGCATAGATTAAGAAACAGGACATTGTTAACGTCTTAGAAATCCCGGAAGCACTATTCCTTAATGACTTTGCTTCATTCCTCCAAGAGGCAAGCTAGTCTTCCTTTTGTGTTATTCAATCCTTTAATTTTCTTTTCCTGGTGCTTAGAATCACACTGGTTTGTTTGTTTGTCTGGTTTTTGGTAGCATGTTACTTTTTCTCCGTGTAAATCTGTGAAATTCATTCATACTGATAAGTAGAGCTCTTGTTTATTCATTTTACTGTCTTGCATTATTCTGTAGCATGGCGGCACCACAAAATATCCGTGTCATTACTGGTGGATTTGGGGGCTGTTTTGAGTTGGGAGCTACTACGAATGATATTGCTGTAAGTACGCTTAAAAGGAAGATACTCAAAATACTTAGTTGTATATATGGCAAGGTCACACACCAATCACAAGTAGTCAAACCCACCTGCATGGAAGTCGGACGAATCAGGAACAAATCTCTCTGGTACCCTGAACCAGTATGTACTGGCTAAATAACCACCGGTCACTTGAAAATGTCTCCTGACCTACAAAGTCAAGAATTTTTCTCGTGTGCATCTAGGAGTGCAATTATTGACTAGTAAGAAATGGAAATTTTCAACATACAAGGTAATTTCTAACTGTTCTAAAATGGTGGTGACATTTTGCACTTATACCATTTTATATTTAATGAGAATTCCACTTCCAACATTTGGCTTCCCCAGACTAGATTTTTCCTTCTGTATGTGCATTATATATCACTGTAATGTAAATGGAATTATCCTGGAAACTAATGAGGTTAGGCATCTTTGTTTTTTAACCATTTGGATTTCTTCTCATCTAAACTATCTGTTGATGTGTTTTTCCTATATTTCTATTATGCTGCTTTTCTTTTACCTCGGATTTGTGGTATGTATTTTTGACACTAGTCTTCTTTGTCGTTTTTTATATCAAATATCTTTTCCAATTTTTTGACTTTCCTTATCAATTTTTTTTATGATGTCTGAGGAACAGAAATCTTTATTTTTATTTAGTAGTATTTACCTAATTTTCCTTCTGGATAGTATGTCTTGTTTAAGAAATCTTTTCCTCTCCCAAGTTTATGAAGTTATTTTCCCATATTACCCTCTATATGTTTTATAACTTTGTCTTTCATATTTAGGTCTTTAAATTATATGGATTTTTATCTTTGCAAATTGTGACAGGGTCCAGAATCACTTATTTTTACTTTTTTCAAGTGGCTACTGAATTGACTCAGGCTATTTAATTGCAAGTTCATGGTTTTTTGCAGACCTGCTTTATTTCCTCTGTTGTATACAAAATGTCCATTTAAGGGCCATTTTTTTCCATTGTTCAATTTATCCTGCGTCAGCACTATATTTTTAATTTCTGTATTTTTATAATAAGTCTTAATATCTGCTAGAATATATTCTTATATCTTGTTCTTGCTTTTCAGGGTACTCTTCCTTGGTCTTTTGTGCTTCAGTGTAAATTTTATAACTGGCTTATCAAATTCCTCTCACATTTAAAAAAATTAATTGCATTGAATCAATGGATTTGATTTGGGAAGAATTGCATGTCACTACTATATTCAATTTTTCAATCAATGAACGTTATATTCAGCTCTTATTTAATATCTTAATAAAATTTTATTATTTTCTTTGTAGAGGTCTTGAACTTCGTTATTTTTAGGCATTTGATACTTTTGACGCTAGAAAAAATCATTTCTTGAAATTTTCATTTTCTGATGATTTCTTGTTCACAATCAGAGAAGAAATTTATTTCTGTGCAGTTTTTACAATTAGTAAACTTGACAAATTCTCTTACATACTTTAAAACAAATTGTTGATTATTTTGGATTTTCCACACATTTGTGTATAATCGACAAATAATTATAGTTCTTTTCTACTTTCCCACTTCCTACACCTTTACTTCTCTTTTTCTTCTCTTGATTTGACACAATGGCTAAAAACTCTGGTAAAAGTATTGAAGAGAATGGTGATAATGGGCATACTTGCTTTGTTTCCGGTCTCAAAGGAAGAGCTTTCTATCCTTATACCAGCAGAGTTTTTCTTTGTTTGTTTTTAGTAGATAACACTCAGCAGATTTCAAAAGTACTCCTCCATTCCAAGTGTGCTATAAAATTTTTGTTATGAATGGATTTTGAATTTTATCAAATATTACCCAGCATCTTATGATTTTTGTACTTTCATATATTAATGTACTAGATGCCATTAATTCATTTTCCAACATTGAAACAATCTTGTGTACCTGGGATAATTCAATTCGGTCATGATTCTTATCACTTTTACACATTTCCAAACCTTTGGATCTTGGCATACGCATTACTTTATCCTACCTGAGAATGGTCACTTGGCCTTCTTTCTCCTTTTATTGCCACAGTTTTGTTAATTTTATTGAACTTTTCTTCAAACAATCAAATTGTTGGAAGGTCATTTCTTATTGAGTAGTCCCTAGAAATAATCCTTAATTCTTACAAATAATAAAATAAAATATGATACAAAATTAAATAAAAAATGAAACTTTAAAAATAAAATTTTAATTTGGAATTGTCATTTAAACAGAGGTAAAAGATTTCAACATTTTTGCCATCATAATTTTGTTATTATGTTTTGATAGAAAACTATTTTGGTTCAATAGCCTATCAAAGCTTTAAACTGTAGATGTGGGAACTTTTCAGCTCTTAAAGCTTAGAGAATCAATAGTCAAATCATAATCAATCATTATCTAATTACAACCTTTTAGATCTGACATTATCTTCAAAAAATATTTCAAGATATGTTTAACCTAAGAATGCTATTAAAAGTTTGCCACATTAGATAATATACTTGATACGACACTTGATCTTAGCCAAAAGGCCAAGAAGCAATAGTATATCAGATAAAAGTTGATCAAGTAGTGTCAATGGATTCCTAAATTTAGTTATTTTTAAAGAGATAAGTAGAAAAATAAAAATTCAAGTTAAATAAATCTCCTTTACTATTTTAAGGAAATGCTATATAACTTTCTTGCCAGAGAGAATAAATTATCAAAGAATATAAAAAAAACATATAAGTTCACTCAAAGATGTCCCCAACTCATTTAGAAAGGTAAATTTGAGCATTAATAAGAATAATGATTTCAATGAATTAAAACATAAAATTTTGAATCACTAAGTTCTTATCCTGCAACCAGTATTACACTTGTTTACTAAAAACTTGAAACAAAAAAAGTAAAAAAAAAAATGCAAAAACAAAACATATCAAATCTGTTTTCATCCTTGAGTTAGCAATGATAATAAAAAAGCTTATTGCTCATTTTTGGAGGATGATAGGGAACCATTTCTTATTTTGCAAAATGGTAAGTAAAGGAAGATTGTCCAAACTTTTCTGCCTTTATCCTAACTTTCCTATACAAACCATACTACCAGATAATCAAATATTGGTTAAGGAGAAGTATCTTTTTAAAAGTATTCCAAGAAGAAATGATGACTGAATTAGAATAGCACCATTTTGTAACATTTAGTTAACTAATGGATCTATACTTGCCATTGAGCACCAGTAGCTGTAAATAGGACAAAATGAAAGGCAGCCAGACATTATATACCTCCCAATGGAAGAATATAATGCCAGTCTTCGACCTTGAACACGGATCAGGTCAGATCTGCAGGGCAAAAGACCAAGTTACAGGCAATACAGAGACAGAAGAATTCGTTAACTACATTTTGAGTATGCAATCAGCAAAAACCCGTTTTGGTAAAAAAAAAAAAAAAAAAAGCCATGTTTCTTCAAAAAGTAAGATTCACTGAAAAAGAGGGGGTGGGGAGGAGAATATGTAGATTGAAAGAAGCTTAGAAAACATTTTAAAAAGAAAACAGGAAAACCATGCTAGTATTTGTTTACGAGGCAGAAGTCAGTGATAACCTAGGAAGTAATTATCATAAATACCAGGATGGTGGTTGCATTTAGGGTTGGGAGGGTGTTGGGAAAGGGAGGGTTAAGACGGAGGTCTTATGAGATGACTGGCAAAGTTTCATTTCTTGACCTGGGTGGTGGTGACAAAAGTGTCTGACATAGGATAATTTATTAAGCTATACATTTATTTTATGCTCTTTTCTGTGCTGTTTAAAATTTATTTTTTTAAACTGGGCGAATGAATGTATTTGTGATACAATTTTCAGAGATGTTATGAAAAGTTCGATTTCTGTAATAAAGGTTCAATTTATCAAGCTGGCAAACACAAGAAGTCAAAGTTGACATTTTCAATATTTATTAGGAAGGCTGAGGCAACAGCCTTTTCATACAGCACAGTCTGCATAAGCTATCAAGATACATCTTGTATACAATCACAAAACCAAGACATATTTTTACATAGAGTAAAACTCAAGACAGATTTACAAGCATGTTTAATACAATTCTCATGTATTTCAGTTAAACTTCTACCACCTGTAGCCCAAGACTTTGTATTTGTTCGTTAGCTTTTCCAGAGAGATTTGGGTGGAACAGAAAAGATCACATTAGCTAATCACCAACACAGCATGCAACATGTATTTAGAAACAAGACATATCTCCAAGTACTTTATTTTTTATTTTGAAATCAATTTTATTAGATTTTTATTTTTTTCAGACAAGATTTTTTTCCCATTAATATCAGCTGTGTTTTTGTCAGGATATTAGCACACACATTAATCAGTAGTGGGAGCACCTGAGCACGTCACCAACGAATATACAGACACAACCAAATGATAATCATATTCACATGCTGAATGCCAAATGAAATTAATATTTCGACTTTGTCTATTTTACCAAATGTATAGTTATGTACAGGGTAACCACTTAAGAAAATGCTCTCGATCTACATATCAGATAAGGTATCGTTCGATTAAATGATTTTGACTTAATGGGTACCTTTAATAATTACAACAACAGGGAACACACAGAAAACATCAAATGTGTCATATTCAATGAGAATATGTGTTTCACTCATTCATTTTTGTATTACATCAAAGGCAAGTAATTATTAAAGAGACAGCTCATAACTATTCATCGAGCTTTCTTTCACTTCCTTGTCAAGCTCAAAAAGACGGAAACTCACTCTGTCACACGGAGAGTTATAAACATATATATAGCTGTAGTTGGCTGCTTTTGGAATATTAGACATTATAGCAATGAAAATAAGTCTTTAAAAATATTGTTAGTTATGATTTAAATAAAGTAAAAAAATACTATAAACATCTTTATGATATCTTAATGAAATGAAACATCAATCAAATAATTTCCAATAAATTGGGCACAATATAGTATAGAATTTTATTTTACTTCACATGACCACCAACCTATTGTCACTACCACTATCACCACTACTGTCACAACCATTCCTAGTAAGAATCAATATCAGCTGGTTACCAGCTATAATAGTCCCACAATATGACTATTTTAATGTGTGTGATCCACAAAACTAATTCCACTGATATGCTGAAAATATGCATTTATCTGTATGATTAGTTACGATATGGGCACATTAAGGAACAAAGACAATCACTGCTCCTTAGTCTTGGATACTGTTTTTTTCAACAGAAATGGTAAAGAAAGAGTTCAGAGTCACCAAAAATCTTAATCGTAAGTAAAAATAGGGGGAAACACCAACTTCTTGCTTATACCATTACCTATGTCTATAATGACCATTCTACAAATCCCCATCTTTTGTAAAAATTCACTGTGTGCTTTTGCTTCTAAAGCTAGAAGTTTCTTTAGGACCAAATTTTAAACCAAGAAGTAACTCCAGTTTCTGATGACTCAATGAAGTCATGGGGAAAAATTAAGATGCTTTTCGAGATATAGGCATTGGAATTGGACCGATCGCATATTAGTTAGAGATTACAAACTCTGTCATTGGTAGGATTAAGAAAAAACTGATTCCAAAAAAATAAAAGAAATGAAAAAGTGGAAAATTATGTGCTGTGATATATACAAAAAAGTAAAAAACACCAAGAGCCCTATTTGCAATTAAAAAAGAAACAGCTTTGTTGTAAGAAGGGTAATCGACATCATTCAGAAGAAACGCATTTGTTCGAGGATCAGTGTTGCATAGAATAATTCCCGTACAACTTAGAATTTTGGTCAGCTGCAAACTTGGCACACTGTGGCAGGATCTTATGCTCTCTGAAGGGGGATGCTGGTGCAGAAAAATGAAGCCCTGTCATTAGCTCTCTTGATTGACCTGGCCCCATCACTGGTTCCTCGGAACAAAGGGGCACCTAGAATGAAGAGACTCCTACCCTTTCAGGTCAAATAGCTACCGAGGGATGATCTGTGTTTTGGTGGCACCTCATTTGTGTTATTCTAAAAGAAACAGCAACTGGAATGAAGTCAAACTTACTGGTCATACAACCTCTCATGCATGCCTCTGGATGTACGTAGTTGCAGAAAAGGGTCTAAGGTGAGCCAGGGTTTCCTTTGAAGGGTGAATAGCAGAACCTTTTTATGGCAGAAAGAGATCTTCCCGAATCCTTCCCTTCCCCAATGATGAGTGATGATTACAAGCTCCCTAAAGTGCTCACTTCTGCTGGAAATATCCATAGCAACCATCAGCAGATCTAGTTGTCTCTAAAAATAAAATCCTAGCAGTATCAAGTCTTCAGGGATCCCTTCCCTGAATGCTTGTTTTCGAGCTGTATCGATGGTGAATGACACTGCTTTATCAGGGAGGACAAGTAAAAAAAAAAAAAATAGAGGGAAGAAAGGGACTGTTTTCTTTCTTGAATTGGGGAAGAGTGAATTTGTATTCGTTTAGGAAGGTAATAAAGATATATAGCCTGGAATTTATTAGAAATCGTTTTATTTTTGTTTTACATTTAATCAATTCCTCTCAAATTTAAAGTCTGTTTTTCTTTAAAAGTGAGAAAATTCCATATCCAACCAACCTATTTGCAGATGGTTTCTTGAAACCTGCTAAAACCTCACCTTTGAACGAAGAAGCAGCTTTTAAACTCAGAATGCTCTGAGAGGCAATTTATTTTAAGGTAGGATATTGGAATAGTATAAGATTGGTACGATTCATTTCATTTATAATAACCCAATTTGCAAATCATTTTGATTTAATTCTTCACCTTTTTCTCAGGTTCAATGCAAGGTTGTATTTTAATGAAAAACCATTCGTTTTGGAGTGAATACACTTCTTTTATCCAAGTCGATGCTTGCCATCGGTATGGAGGATGTTTTTGTATATCAATTTGAAGAAATAAAGAGCTGCATAATAATTATTCCTCACTTCATGTATAAAACTGTATCTAGAAATGTGCTTTCTTTTTTTCCTCACAGTTCACTTGGCTTGATCATCCCAACATCCCATTAGGAAGGCTAGGAATATGTAATTATTTTATCCTACAAATAAGAAACTGGGGAAAAGTGACTTTAAGTGACATATGCAAGGTGACACAGTTAGTCAGTGGCAGGACGAAGACAGAAGCCAGGCTTTTCATCCCAGCTGAGTGCATGTCCTACAACTCCATTCTACTACATTTGTCTCTACTGTTGGTTGATGGAGAAAAGGATGCTTCATTTGAATGACTTGGACATTGGTCCTTTTATTCCGTACTAATAAAATAGCTCAAGTTATATTTTAATCTCAATATAATGTTGACTTTTCACTTATTTTCCCAATATTGATGAACTTGATCACCGTGATATTGTCACTAATGAGAAAAATGGAGCCCTAGGAAGAACTTGAGTTTGATGTCAGGGTTTTCATCATATGACCAGTGTGCTAAGGACAAAAAAAAAAGCATTATGGAAGGGCGGGAAACGACACGAAGTTAATTAATCCATGTCACAGATTAATAGGATTTGTTTGCCAGAGGAAGAATTTTCTCTCCCTCAATACCTCACTCAAGATAAAGGAAATATGTGGAGTGACATTTACTTGAAATTCCACAAAGAACAACTTTTCAGGCTTCCTGGAACATACCATTTTAATCTATGTTCTTTGGTATGTATGTTGAAAATGTGTTGGCTTAATGGTCAGTTAAGGAGATTTTGATGTTTTCAACCAAGGTTCCAATATTTTTGTGAGGTGACGTTCAGTATGAGCCAATCATGGCCTTATTTCTAGATAAATGTAATTCCATTTCTACTTAGTATTATCTTTGCTCTACATCATTTCAAATTATACAAATGTGCTTTTACAACAAGAATTCCAAGGTGGGCATTGTTCACGCTTGTAACATTTAGACAGAGAGAAAATCTAAAAGCCATAATTTCTCCATCTCCAGTACCCTTTCCCTCTGAACACAACCACCTCACTCCTAGTCTTGAATGCATACTGTAGTTGTATCCTGTGTCAGAATCTAAAAACAGTAAGTCATCTGAGAAAATAAGATGAAGAAAGATCTTTAGACTCCTGAAAAGTGAGATTTGTTACATCAGTTCTTTCCTTTCCACCAAGATCCTTTTGCATAAATGATTAACTTTGTCTTGCATCGGGAACCATATTAATATTCGAGCAGCTGCCTCTAGCTATAGTTCAACTCTGCTCAAAAATTTGTGCCTTAAGTAATCAAAACAGCTCTCACTGTTTTTCTTGAAGCAATCCAAGGACTCAAAGCTCTTTTTTTTTTTGGTCTTCAATATAGGAACTTTTTTCATTTGAGTTTTTTTCTGTGTTCCACAACAAAACATTCACAAAGCTTTAAGTATGTGTCTGCCTGTTGCTCCTCCTCTCACGTTTAGCCCTAAAAACACTGTAGAATCGTATTCAACTCTGGTCTTGACTTGAAATTATTTAGAGCAGTTTCTATACCCTGAGCAGACACATTTCTTCAATGGGTTTGAGTAGGACTGACCAAAAGTTTGTGCCAGTTGACTATTCTTTTTCTGAGATCCACTTTGTCAAGCCAGATACAGGCTTCGCCAATCAAGGTCTTTTTCATAAACTTCCCTCCATTGGAGAAAAGTAAAATCTAGAAAAAATAGCCAAAATTATATATACTTGCATATATTTTTCAACCTTTTTAAAGGACATTTGATTATCAAAGAAATAACACAGACAAGAAAGGGTGAGGGGAAGTAGCAGGTATACGTGTAAGAGAACTAATCCTCAAGATGTCCTCAAAAGATGTATGGAATATTAATTAATTCATACCAGCCTTTCCCAAAGGAAAAGACACAACCTGGAGGATATGGGAATTTTAGATGACATGTATTAGCAGCCAATTCTGACTAGGTTTATGTTTATGTGAATGGAAAGTTTCTCAAAAGAATTTTGCTAGGTACATTTTCTGCTAGCTTTGAAATATTAACTCAAATATGAAATTATTTGAGTGCTGAATAAATAAGAGCTCATGAGACAGATAAAATGCTACATTAACTTTATTTAACATTCACTTACTGATGATTTTACTATGGTATGCTCTTCCAAAGTGATTTCTTGTCATATGTAGAACTTATGTTAGTTGAAATGCCATAGGATCTCAGACTCAACACATTTTTTTTTCTCTTAAAGAGGAGTTGAAAGGCATGTGGAGAGCATTAGTGGTGCTAACCATGAATCCTTGACAATTCTCTCTTGTTCTCTCTCTTTTCAGAATCTCTTTTAGAGAATTCATCTTCATTCTTGGTTAAAACCTTACTTTTATGTTTCTGACTTCAAAATCTACATTTCTAGTTATGACTATCTCTTCTGGTCTCTGGTTTTGGGATTTCAGATGGCACTGTAGTTTTTCACTTGGAGCCCGCTTTCTTATCAAGTGTATCACATTTCAAACAAATGTGTGATCTTTGTCCCTCGAGGTCCCTCTCCAAACACTTAATCTCTGTGGAGGACACAGTTGTTCGCAAAGACTGCAGGGCATCCTTTACTTTTTTATTATTATTTCTTTCCACTCTAATGTCTGTCAGTGCTCTCAATACAGTTATAGCTTGATAATATTTCTTATATTTGTCTTCAGTGTGGGTCCTTAAGTGCCAATATCATGGTCTTCTTCTTCCTCTATTTTTTCATCTCTTTCCTCCTGCCTCCTTTTCCCTCTTTCATTCCTTGTCCCTACATATACTGAAGACACACATTATGTACCAGCCTTGTATGAGGCTGTAGAACAAAGAGCAATAAGGCCCTGCCCTAGAGAAGAGGAAGGTATGCAAGCAGGGACAGGTTAAGTATATAAATGATTGTGCAGCACATATTAGGATTGATAGTGTAATAGGTTAAGTAAAATGTCATGTGAATAAGGCATGATGAATTGCACCTGGGGTCCTCAGTAAAGGGCTGAGTTTACATTGAAAGACTGTAGACCAGTGGGATGAGTGGGGACAGATGACGAAGAATACTGAAGGGGAAGAAAAATAGGAGCAAAACATTGGAGGCTTAACCTGATTTGAAAAGGCTTAACCTCGTGTGGCTGGAGTATAAAGTGTGTTGGGAAGTAAACAAGAAAATGAGGTTAAATTAGTACAATTAGAGTTCACCTAAGAGGACTATGAATGAGGCAGGATATTGGTGAGTCACTGAAAGGCTTTAATGGAACCTGCTAGCTAGTGTTGTTATCTATCTACCCACCTGCCTATTTTTAATTCAAGTATACTTAACATGCAGTGTTATATTGCTTTCAGGTGTACGATATAATGATTCAGCAATTCTGTACATTGCTCAGTGCTCATCACAATAAGTGTACCCCATCTCCTTCACCTCTTTCACCCATCCCCCCCACCCTCCTAGCCAGTGTTTTTAAAAGATACCTCTGCCAGCAGTGTGATGGAATGAATTAAGAGGGTAAGACACTGATGGCAAGGAGGCCAAGTATACTGCTAAAATAATCTGAGTAATAGAGATGAGGACTCCAAAGAGGATTAGTGGCAGTGAGCATGGAAATAGACTGAGTAGTCAGAATGGAGAAGACTTGGTAGCTAACTGGATGGGTGAGTGAGCTGTGGCATTCTAAAGGGCCACGGGAAAGTCACCTCTAAGAATTAATTAACTTGTAAAATGTCACTTACTGTATGATCAGTATACACATATTAAATAACTGAATGGAAAACAAATCCTGTATGAACAAAAGTTTTAAAATAGTAGCAGTATAATAGAGAGTTACCTGAAGAGAATGTCCAGCAGGACTGAGGCTGAATCTAAAAGTTTCATTGAATGAAGGCTCTCTATCATGTCGGCATACTCTCGTTTTTTTCTTGATCACCTTTTTTTGGGTAGAGATGTTCATCACATATATTTTTACATATAAATCTGAAAATAAGAATTCAGATTGTGAAGCGTCTATGACTCATACAATTTTCTACTGAAAGAAGTACAATTGTACACTGAGAGTTCTCCTATATTTTACACAAAGCGAGCAGATTGTGCTTGATCCGTTTCAGACAACATAAAGTGATTAAAAGATACACTAATTTTTTGGGCGCCTGGGTGGCGCAGTTGGTTGGGCGACTGCCTTCAGCTCAGGTCATGATCCCGGAGTCCTGGGATCGAGTCCCACATCGGGCTCCCAGCTCCATGGGGAGTCCGCTTCTCACTCTGACCTTCTCCCTTCTCATGCTCTCTCTCACTCTCTCTCTTTCCTAATAAATAAATAAATAAATAAATAAAATCTTTAAAAAAAAAAGATACACTAATTTTCTTAGCAATTCAGTTTTCCTGTTGCATGGTAAATACATTACTTTAAGTTTATGTGTTGAGAAAATTTAGCCAAAAAGTAATAAAATATCAACCTGTTCTGTATAAGAGAAAGTCTCTTTTTTAAAAGATTTTATTTATTTATTTGAGAGACAGAGGGAACGAGCAGTGGGGAAGCACAGAGGGAGAGAGAGAGAGAGAAAAGTAGACTCCCTACTGAGCAGGGAGCCCGACTTGAGGCTTGATCCCAGGACCTGGAGATCCTGAGTCGAAGGCTTGACCTACTGAGGCATCCAGGTGCCCCAGAAATTAATTTTTATTTTCCATTATTCAGATATATTTGGTGCACAGCCCAAATCTTACTCTACATTTTCCAAATTATTTAGGAAATATTCCTACAGAATTCCTAGATATATAACACAGCTCATTATCATAAAATTAGATACCTGGTAAGTGATCGGGAGATTTAAATTTATAGGTGATATTTCTGCACTGGAGAATCTCAACTATCAATTGTTCACCATCTGTCTTCATTTCCTTCTTCAATGCAATCTTGATTTCTCCCATTACCTGAGTTTTGACTGAAAGAATTTAATAAAAGTGTTAAGGAATATGAAATAGCTATTAAATGTTTAATTCAATCTTTCATTCACACATTCATTAATGTTTATCAAGTGCTAAACACCTTACTGTACCCTGTGGATACACAGATGAATAAAATACAGTCTGAGCCCATAAGGAGTGTAAGATCTCTTGGGGAGACAGATACACTACAAACTTACAACAAAGTGTGTTAATATAACGACAGGTTAGTAAACAGGGAGTATGGAAGAAATGCAAGTCAATGAGTACTTTAACTATAGATTATTAGGCCAAAAGAGGAAACAGATGAGACTACCAGAAGACAGATATGCATAAAAATAATACAATTTTAATATAATCTTTGGAATTCAGTCATGTGAAATATAAGAGTTTTTTGCTAACAGTTGTTCATTACCAGGTTTGCACAAGAACATTTGCTACCACAGCTAAATGTTGCTATATGTTCTTACTACTTCTTTTCTTTTCCTTTATAAGATAAATAGCCAACAAGAATGTAGTAATGAAATTGCACAAGGGAAAATACCATAAGTGACTAAAATGAGTCCAATGTATTTCTTTCAATAGTTTATCTTGGCTCTTTGTATCACTGAAGAAGCTAGGTCATGTTCCTTTTTTTTTTTTTTTTTAAGATTTTATTTATTTACTTGAAATAGAGAGAGAGATCACAAGTAGGCAGAGAGGCAGGCAGAGAGAGAGGGGAAGCAGGCTCCCCACTAAGCAGAGAGCCCAACGTGGGGCCCAATCCCAGGACCCTGAGATCATGACCTGAGCCGAAGGCAGAGGCTCCAACCCACTGAACCACCCAGGCGCCCCACTAGGTCATGTTCTTTAACAATTCACCCTTTCCTCTGTCAGTTCATATATGCATCCACTTCTCCAGTCACCAACAAGTATCTTATTTCCCATCCTACCCTGCGATGAGCACTCTTTTAGGAAGAATGGTTATAATGGTGAGTCAAAACATGCATACTTATTGGTTCTACAGCTTTTCCACCTATTGGGAAGAAAGCCTTAATGATTATTTTCATCAATAAAAGTAAAATTAGAAAAAGCAAAAAGGTAATGAAATACAAGAGCATGGTTCCAAGGGAGCCTGCGAAGTATTGCTTGAGCTGAAACCAGTAGGATGAGAAAGAGTTAACCAGTTAAAATGCACTAAGAACATGCTACAGAGAAGGAACAGTGTGCTCACAGGAGGAAACATCATGGGACGGAGGAACTAAATGTATGTTCATGTGATTATGACATATTGTTAATTGGTACCATTGGTACCATGTTAAGAATTTGATTTTTATATTTAGGACAGCAGGAACCTATTGAAGGTTTTAAAGTTTGGGTATAAATCACTTGTTCTCAAACACCTTGTTCCAGACTTCTTTACACTTCTAAAAAAAAAAATGGAGGGTCCTCAAAGAACAATTGTGTGCATTACAGCTATCAACATTAGAAATTTAATATTTCTAATTAAAATACAAAATTAAATATTCCAGAACATTTGTTGATTCCACTAAAATGACAACAATGTACTTATAAACAAATATTTTAATGAAAAATAACCATATTTTCCAAAACAAAAATATATAGTGAGGAAAGCTGTTTCATATTTTTTCAAATTTCATTAATGTTTTGCTTAATAAAGGACAGCTGGATTCTCATACCTGTTTCTATATTAAATACAATTCAATTTGTTGTTTTAGTTAAAATATATGAAGAAAGTCCAATCTCACACAAATAGTTGGAAAGGGAGAAGTCTTTTAATATCCTCTTTAGATAATGTTAGATAAATAAAATTTGACAAGTGCTAATTTGTGGAATCTGAAATCATATCAATGGACTTTTGAGCTGTTAATTTAAAATACACCAGTTTATCCTGCATTTATTTTTTTTTATCTTGCATTTTTAGTAGGTCTATAAACTATGCCTGCCTTGGTAACAGCATATTGTTCAATTTGGAAAATACTGGTTCACTGAGTTTGGCAGGTCTTGTTGACACATTTCATAAAATATTCAAAGCACATGTCTTAATATCACCACCAATATTATCAAAAAGGTCTTTGAATATTGCAAAACCTCCAAGCTCAGGAAGGCAGATATAATTTTTCCAAAGTTCCATTTTTATTTAAAAGCCGAATTTTATGACTGACAACTATCATCACTTGTTTTTCTTTTTTTTTTCTAAATATTTTATTTATTTATTTAACAGAGAGAGAGATCACAAGTAGGCAGAGAGGCAGGCAGAGAGCTTCCCGCTGAGCAGAGAGCCCGTGATCATGACCCGAGTCAAAGACAGAGGCCCCAACCCACTGAGCCACCCAGGCGCCCCTTCACTTGTTTTTCTTAAGGTGACAAACTCATTTTGTTAATTGTTGAGAATAAGTAGCATTTGTCTTTAAGTTATTCTTTTTAGCAAAAATTACATTTCTTATTAAAAGGTTAGTTCAGCTTGCAACTCAAAAAAAAAAAAAAATACGCAAACAGATTTCCTCAAGTTAACTACCTTAATTTGGTAGGCAGCAAAGTGCTTTAGGTATATTTCCCATTTCATTACAAAGAATTAGACATGCACTTAAGGGTCTAGGTTTAATAACAGTAATTTCAACTTCCTCATTAAGGGCAGTCTTAAATGAAGCTGACATTTTCCTTATGAGTGACTGGTGGTCAAAAATAAATAAGTACAGTGACTGTTAATATAGTTTGGTGTCACTGCCTTGCTTTGTGCTAAGTCCCCATCAGTTTACGGCATCATTGCTTTTGCGTTATCAAGGTAAATGTCAACACAGTGAAAAGGTAAATAATATCTTAGTATATTTGAAAAAATAATTTTGACTTTGTGTATGCACATAAACAAAATATAGAACACAGACTATAGTTGAGTAATTTTTGAGAAGAAGCTAAAGTAACTAAAAGCATTATGTGCAAAATTGTAAATATATGCGATAGTGGTTATTTAATCCTTTTGATTGAATTTTGTCACATTTGAGGGACTTGTTATTTTGATGAATTTCTTTCCTGGAGCAAGTGTTTGATTAAATTAACTTTTTATGCATGGATGTACCCAGACTGAAACACAAAACTTCTGGATATAGTTACATCATAATAGTTTAGCAACCAACAACTGTAGATAGATGTGACCTTTACTCTCAAGAAACTCAAGAAAATAAAATGCAAGCCAAGGATTTTATATACAGTTCAACTGTCTTTCAAGTATCAAGCCTCTAGTTTTATGCATAGAAGTACTCGGGAATTCTATACAAAAATTGATTCTCTGAGAAATACACCAGGAATGCATTTCATCAAGCCAAAGTGATAACTAGAGAAACTTCAGGACAAAGACTGATGTGAGTATTTAACGTATTTAACTGTAGAGCTAAGGCTAAAGCAGGAGTGAGGACACAGGTGGGTAGGAGAACAGCATTTGTTATATATTCTGACAGTATTAAGAATACTCCCACTATTCAGAGCCAATAGAAGTCGTGGACAGAACTGAGGACAGCAATGAGCGAGCAGGAATAAAACAGCAGGACAGATCTTTTTCTGGGAGAAATTCACTTTTATAGGCCATATTCCTCTTTTGGAGCCCTTAAAACCCCACACGCTAAGCATGTGATATTTATTGTTGTGTTCCACCTTCTCATATGGGAAAAAAAGGTGGGAATTAAGCTTGCTAATTACAGTTCTCAAATCATCACGTTGCCTGCTTCTTTCTTGGAAGGTTAAATTCAGGCGCTTCACAGTATGGTATTTGAGAAGTTCTTGATAATTTTCTCCTGATGGAAGATTGTTGCAGCTTGCTCTTGAATGTTTCTATTAAAGGAAGAAAGGGACATGCCCGCTGAGATCACGTTAACCATGAGTCATCACTGTCCATCACGTCTGCCCTTTCACACTTTCAAAATGCCTCTGTTATCTGGAGCCCCCTGCAGGATAGCAACAGAAACCTCCCGGTCCAGTGTCGCCACAAGGGGGTAGCAGCTCCAGATCAAAGATCAATCCTGCTCTGGAGAAGACATTTATCCTACAATATGATATATAACCACAATTTGAGACTAGAAAGAAGGGGGAAAATAGTAAGAAGAGGAAGTGATGAGGGGATATTGGGAGGGTAGATCAAAAATGAGAAAATGGGGTTACAGTGCTAAAATGGGAGTTACAGTACAAAAAATGGGATTACAGTACTAAAATACAAATAGGCCCATTTTAAGACTACTAGTGAATTAGAAACACCATTGAACAAAGTTGAATAAGATAGAAATCAATACTATTCATGGGGCATCTGGGTGGCTCAGTGGGTTAAAGCCTCTGCTTTTGGCTCAGGTCATGATCTCAGGGTCCTGGGATCGAGCCCCGCATCGGGGTCTCTGCTCAGCAGGGAGCCTGCTTCCCTCTCTCTCTCTGCCTGCCTCTCTCCCTACTTGTGATCTGTCTGTCTGTCAAATAAATAAATAAAATCTTAAAAAAAAAAAAAAAAGAAATCAATACTATTCACATAGAGGGAAGAAAGGCTTAAGATACTTCAGAAAGGAAAATAGAGAGTAAAGAAGGTAGAAAATAGTGACGGATATATGGAATTGAGAAATATGAGGCAATATAACTGATTGCCCCCCCCCCAAAAAAAAAAAGAAATTCAAGACATTAGAAAATCACATCTACTAATATATAAAGGTATTTCTCTTAAGTAACAGAAGAGTAAATCTGTGGATCAAAAGAGTATCCTGTATTCCTGGAAATATTGATTAGTTGATACACTGATATATCCCCATTTAAGATAACTTCAAAAATACAGAAAACATTTTTAAAGGGATCAGGGGAAGAAATAAGTCCTGTGAATGAGTACATTGATCGAGTTAAAAAAAACCAGCTTTTCGATAATGTTTAAAAGCCTGTGGCAGAGGATGTAGAGGATATACTAATGAGAGAATGAAAGGAAGGAAGGGAGAGAGGAGGTTAGATGGAGGAAGGAGGGAAGAAGGAAGGAAGGAAGAGAGAAGGAAAAAAACTTGATGAAATCAAGGAGGAATGTGGAAGACAGTAGAAGCATGCTGATTTCCTTTAAGCAGAGAGGTAATAAAATTTAAAATTGAAATATGGTACTGAAAATCATAATTGCTCAACTTCCTAATATTTTCAATTTTGCTTCTTCGACTTAGGAAGATCTTTTATAAATGGGTAGGGTAAAATATTTATTGAAATTAAACTATTCCTTTGTTTTCATCATGATATATCCCCTTCATTAAATTAAAACACCAGTATAATCATTTTTTGACAAAGACCATGAATAATTGAATTCTATTAAAATTGTTTGTGTTCCTCTATTTCTTTAGCTGAAGTGCTCCAACTAAGTATAACTGTCAAATTGACTTATTTTTATCTTGCACAGCTTTCTTCTTTCACACTCTCTGGTACTTTATTCTCCATTAAGATATGCAGTGCTCTTCTCACTTTTTTTTCCTCAAGAAAAAAAAAAGTTTAGATATATATATATTTTATCTTTGAAAAACATGTGTAAGTCATATCTACATGCACACATTTATACACATGCTATATCTATACCTCCATCTGATTTGTATTTTTAGAGAAGGGCGTTTTAAGAAAACATGACCATGAACAGAACACAATAATTCTTTCACAACAAGAAATAAGGTCGGTATAACCCCCATTTTATAACCCCCATTTAGGTAGGAACACAGTGGCTTAGATGTTTTGAGTAACTCACCAAATGGCTAAGGGGTTCAGGCAGGACTTTATTCTAGATCTTCTGATTTTAAGTCCAGAGCTCTATGCTCTCATGAAAACCTTGTATTTTCTTACACAATTTTTATCTTACTGTGATGAGCACTGACTAATGTGTGGAATTGTTGAATCATTGCAATGTACACCCAAAATGTAACACTATGTTAACTATACTTCTAAATAAATACGTAAATAAACACATGAATGAATAAATAATGAATGAATGAATAAAATAATGTTTTGGTTTTTGAGGAATAGAAATGCTGAGTTTCTTTTGAAATTAAGAGCAAAGTAAAAAAAAAAAACAGAATAAAGAACAAAGTTCAGTTGAAAAACTAAACCACCATATTTCTGACAAGAAATCCTACGAATATTCAAAGAAAAACATTAAAATGATGTTAGCTAGCTCTAAAAGTTAGAAAACAGGGTGCTCTGACATCTCGAAAGGAAAATATATGGAAGAGAATGATGTGCTTAAATAAACATTTCATTGAAGGTACTAAGTACTAGATAGATTAAATACATTTTATATTATTGGAATGAAGGGTTTTCAGGGGCCATTTTGCTGTTTTATTTTGGCCACACACAGGACCTTAGCAAGCAGAGAAGACAGCAAGCAACTGTGGATTGTTGATTCAAGGTTATATTTACTCATCTCACTGTTGACATGATAGGCATTTAAAAACTTTTTTTTTTTCAAGTATGCTCTCCATCCAACGTGGAGCTTAAACTGAGGACTCAGATCAAGAGTCACATGGTCTACCAACTGAGCCAGCCAGGCACTCCATACTCTGGGTTGTTAAAACCACAGCTAGAAGTTACTGTCCACACATACACATTACATCAATTATGTGGATTATTTATATTAAACAACAAAATGACAATAAATAATTCCTGAAATATTCATAATTGTATGAGATCTTATATGGAAACCATGTGAACATACAAAATAATTTTTAAAATGACTATGGATTGAGAAAAAAAATTTTAATATTATCGGTATCTGAAATACTAAAGGGTACGTAGTGTAAATTGAGGTTTACTCTTTCTCAGAATTCTAAGAATCTCTTGCAATCTGAGCAGCTTTTGCCAATGTGAGACCATTTTAGGCAAAAAGTTTCTTTAGAGGCATTATTTAATTAACTGGACATGAATAAAATGTGGAAAAGAAAAGAAGGAAAGAAGGGCGTTTTATAAAAGGAAAGTTTGTGTAAGAAAAAAAAGCATAGAATGAATAAAATTCTCATTGACATTCTGGTTTCCTTGCAAATTTCCATTAATAAGTACTATGTACCAATGCCTCAGGTCATGGGTACTGGCGAATGAAGTCTGAACTGGTGTTAGGTAGAATGTATATTTAGTCCTGAGAGTCTATCACCTCAAAATTTGTTACTTAGCTCCTATCACTCATTCCAAATCTAAGCAAAGTCTAAAATGGAATTAAGGTGGAGTTTCAAAACCAGGAAATCTGGATGGCAGGCTAGTTGTTAAATAACTCTGTGTTGTAGTTCCTCATATTGTAAGGTGATGGCATATAATAAGATTATTTATGAACTATTTATAATATCTCAGCTTTATAGGATAATACATTTGTAAACATTTTCTGATATTGTCTAAATATGATTTAGTCCTGGCCCTTTACTAAACATCTATTCTAAATAATTTTCTCTGTTCCTCAAGATTTCTAAACCCAGCCATTACAGAAAGTCTTATTAATGTCCTAATACCTGTTAACAGCCAAAATAGTGATATATTTTCCCTCATGTATAATTGTATTTTCTTTCCTTTCAATTGTTTCTATTCTATCAGTTTCAAGTCTAAACAATGAATTTTTTAAATGCTAGCCTATATATATATATATATATATATATATATATATATATTAGCACAGAGCCTGAAATACTAGTTACTCAATAAGCATTTATTCTTCTTCTGTCTCAATAATGATACAATGAAGGATCAGTTCTAGAAGAAACAGTTTACACCTCGCAAGCAAATCTATACCCTTAGGTCAATTGCTCAATTTATTGAGAGTAAAGTAACAAAACAAAACATCTCAAGATATTCAGATGAGTCAATACTTTTAAAATAGAAATTTCTAAAAAAGAGAGTCCTTTTTCCACTTTGCTGAGCTTGTTAGAGAGAGGAAGTAAGCTCACTATAATTTGTTCTATTCATCACCCTCTCTCTGTAATTTTCAACCAGGTATATTAACCCCACCCTAAAGCCCATAATAGTTTTACCTTCCCTGTTGAAATTATATCTCTCTCTTCCAAAAATTCAAGGCAGTACTCAATAATTTGTGACTTAGTACTCAATAATTATCTGTAACTGACCCTTCTCTTTTTTTTTTTTTTTACCCCATGTCCTGGAGTACCAGTGAAAGCTACTAGATCTTTCACTACCTCTGGTAACCTTATTTGCATTGAATGTTCTTTCCTGGCAAATCATTTTTTCTCAAGCCATTGATAGGTTTTAAACTTAATTCTCAGAAACAAGTCTTCGGAGCAAAGGTTCTTACCTCTTACCTCATTATATGGAGGATTAAATAGAAGGGGTGAAGAACCACAGATTTTGAAGATTTATCCTGGTACTTTAATGTTTGAAAGAGGGAAGCAAAAATGGAACTAATTTATTTCATTTTATAGTATATTAAACTCACTTCCTATTACCTTCACTATAAGATCTCATGAGGTTGACTCAACCATCTTGCTCAATGAAAATGACACCATGCAGCTGGCTCCTTTGATTGATTGGCTGACTACTTTTCCACCTCTGTCTCACAGAAGACCGTAAATGCGTGGATCTAGAACTTTCTAGTACCACACACTATAATAAAGAATTAGAGAATTTCTGAGACAGGATTTGTAAAACACTTTGTAATCAGATATAAATACGTAATTTTTTTTTACAGTGAAATTCAATGGACTTGGCTTTCAAGAAAAGATGACTCTTCATACCAAAGGTATCTCCAGAAATACCATTTTCTACTCAGTTTAAGTACACACTACTCCGTAATCAAGAGAACAAGATTATAACATTATGAATGATGAACACCAATTATGTAATGCAGACTTGTGTCATTTTATTCGTTTTTCCTCAAACATGTGAAATAAAAATATTTCTAACTTCACTTTCAAGAAAGGAAACTGTAAATTTTAGGTTGACGAATTTGCCAAACGTCACATAGCTAGATTAGATGTTTCCCAGCAACACAGCCCAAAATTATTGCCAAAACTGTCCTAATCCGGGAGCCTGGGTGGCTCAGTTGGTTGAGCAACTGCCTTCGGCTCAGGTCATGATCCCGGAGTCTCAGGATCGAGTCCCACATCGGGCTCCCAGCTCTATGAGGAGTCCGCTTCTCACTCTGACCTTCTCCCTTCTCATGCTCTCTCTCACTCTCTCTCTTTCCTAATAAATAAATAAATAAATCTTTAAAAAAAAGAAAAAAAACTGTCCTAATCCATTAAGTGATAGTGATTGTGTGCCAACGTCTTGTGCGTGCTTGTAAGCACCCATGGGGAGGTGGGGAAGGGATCTGGGGATTGATGGGGCTCAAGATTTATGGGGAATTTGACTTGGAAAGACGAGGGGCAGTCTTGCTTCCCTCTTTCAAACATTAAATTACCAGGATAAATCTTCAAAATCTGTGGTTCTTCACCCCTTCTATTTAATCCTACATATAATGAGGTAAGAGGGAATAAATGCTTACTAATTCCCTATCCAAAGCCTTAATTTATGAACTAAACTTCTTGACATTACATGTGGGGAGTTACAATTTACTTGAATGGCAGCAACAATGTATTCAATTTAATGAACAACTCTGGCGTTCCAGTTACTTTATGTAACACTCTACAGGCTTTAATTGCAAGGACTGTGCCTTATTTACATCCTTGTCTTTTTAGCCCATAGAAAAGACATCCAGTCCATATTAGACCCTTAATGAATGAATTGATAAAATATCTCTCATCTTACAGCAAACCTACAAGGTAAGTATTATTTGCATACACATCTGAA
>CM052806.1:21098926-21255777 GCA_028533885.1 Nasua narica
GAGGCACTTTGTTGTTTTCATTAATTTTTTTTTCCATGGGAGAAGAGTTCTGTAAGCTTTCATTAAGTCCTTTATTTGAAATAACCCAGATTCAAGAAGATATTTTTACAATAAGGCAGGCTTTCTGGCCTAATATGATTTAAGAGTTTTACGAAAGTAGGACAAGCCTGCACATTCTCTCTGTGTTCTGTTACATAAAGAAATCCTTTCTTTCTGAGACAAAGCCAGAAAGAACATAATTTTAGGAGGAAAAAATAGATTTTTTCTGATTGATCTTCTTCAATGTTTTTGGCTTTTTTTTTTTTTTTTTTTGTCCTTTTGGTACATGTTTCTTAGCATTCATTTCACAGTGACTGAAAATAACCAAAGCTCTTTTTGAAAATGTTTAACTGAAAGCTTCCTATTATCTTATATAAGACAAAAAAAAAATTAGAACTTTTGCTATTAGAAAAGAAAAACTGAAACTTAAATGGACATCACATTTAAAATGTTTATAATTTTGAAATTACTCTCAAAGTCCTCAGGAAAACAAATCCCAGGATAAGTAAAGTAAGAGAGCTGGTAGATGGAGTAAGGAAGGTTGGTGAAGTTCTTTTCCAGAGGGGAGTCAAATTCAAGAACACCAGCCTGGCTTCCTGAGTTCACAAGGCCTTGGCTAGACTCTCATTCAAGTTGTAGATCAGAAAGATCAAGTTGCCTTGACCTTTAATCGAAAAGTAGGCATATTAACCCCCCAGGAGTAGTGGTGGGTCTATGTATATTCTCCCAATACAGAGAAACATTAGCATCAAAGAGTAATGAATTTAGAAAATAAAACCAGATAGTTGAATAATGGTAGGGAAGCCAGGAGCTCCTGTGACGAAAAACAGTCTAAGAGTGTGAAACTTTTTAACCAATTAATCACAGAACAACTTCTGGCTTCTCACAAGGGTGGAAGGTGACAAGGAGGTCAAGTAACCTCTGAATAAACCTCTGAATAGCACCTGAGGTGTTAAGGGGGGGGGGGGGTCAGTAGATTATGGGAATCAAATGTTTAGGTTGGCCCATCAAGTTATTTATGTCATCTCTCTCTCTCTGTTCTTGAATCAATCCCAACACCCTTAACACAGAGTAATTTTTTTAAGGATTTTATTTATTTATTTGACACAGAGAGAGAGAGATCACAAGTAAGGCAGAGAGGCAGGCAGAAAGAAGGGGGGAAGCAGGCTCCCCGCTGAGCAGAGAGCCCAATGCGGGGCTTGATCTCAGGACCCTGAGATCATGACCCAAGCTGAAAACAGAGGCTTTAACCCACTGAGCCACCCAGGCGCCCAACGCAGAGTAATTTGGATCCTTCTTTCAGTTTTCACTGGCTCTTCCGTTTTTCACTTTTTTTCCCCCTGCTAATGCAACATATAGGAAGATCCTATAAAAGTCTTCCTTGATCCTATTTTTTTCCCAGCTTTCACTTTATCTCCTTTGTGGTTAACTGCCATGCAAGCTAAAAGAACAAACTAGGATTTCACCTCGACTATTTATTCTCAACCCACTTTTGCTAGATTTTCTTTTATGCCTCTTCCCTCTTTGTTAGTCTTGCCTGCTTTGCCCTGAGAAGAACCCTTGAACTCTATCACCTGGATTTCCCGGTTTTAGCAATGAGGAGTCAGCAGGCAGTGTGAGGGTAGGAGGATAGAGACCGAGATATTTATTGCCTTTCACCCATCCTCATTTGCTGGCTTGATTTGCAGGGACTTGTGCCTTGCTACAAAGGCGAGAGCTGCTGCCCAGAATCTCTTGTATCATGGCGGCCCCCTTGCTGGGTTCTGGTGACAGCCTCCCTACTTATACCTCCTTTAGCTCAGGGATAGGAGTGGCTTTTTCTTGTGGTCAGCCCTTCACTGTTTCACCTTGTCTTGGTTGGTTCCCTTAACCCTTGCCACTTTTTTCATTAAACTCTTCGAACTACTCCATTTGAGTGTGTTAACTGCTCCTCTAGGGTCTCACGGCACATCACTTATTGCAGATTAAGTTAGACCATAATCCAGGGTTTTGTTGGGGTTTTGTTTTGGTGTTCATTTTCTTCTTATAAGGAGAAATAGTCTATCCCTGAAATAGACCTATTGATTTGTTCACATATATTTCTGGGCTCCTGTCTATGCTTCGTATTCTCTGCCACTATTCCCTTCATCTCACGCAAATACCAAACTCTTTTTATCCTCAGGTTCAAATACCCGGCAGGGTAACTTCACCCTTGCATCAGTCAGGATAGATTAGATTCTGCTCAGTAACAAACATCACCAAAATAGCAGTGATTTAAAACTAAAAGTCACAACACCTTAGGCTGATGGGGCAGTCAGCAGTCTCCCAATTTGCCAACTGGCATTCCTGAAAGAGAAGTCCTTAAGTCTCACACCAGCAATTAAACGCTCAGCCCAGAATGGCGTACATCATATCCAACTGCCACTCATGGGCTAGAACGAGTCAAAGAACCCCCCATCCCCATGCCACAAGGAAGCCAAACTGTCTGGGAGTCAGAGAAATGGAGGTAATCAGTGAGTAACACTAATGAACGCCAAAGCATTCTTTGCTCTTCTTAAAAAGTTGACTTGAATGTTGGAGGTGCTCCCTTACTCTACATGAATGTTAGGATAAGTATATTGAGTTCCCCCAAATACTCTGCTGGTAACTTAACTGAAACCCTATTAGATTTCTATTTTGTTGTTTCACTAACAAATGTGGAGTGATTCTACATTTATCCAGAGATTTTTTATGCCCTTTAATAGAGTCTTCAAGTTGCTTTTATTTTTCTGTAGATATCTTAGTTATTTTCTAGTTAACTCCAAGATACAATATGATGAATGCTTTGATATTATGAATGATGTTGTCATACATTTCTTTTTACTTACTGGTGATCTACAATACTTATTAGTTCTAACATTTATCTGTTGATTCTGTCAGATTTTCTACATACATATGTATTCAAATTGACCTCAAATAATGTTTCTTCCCCTTTTCAATTGTTGTACCTCTTATTTTATTTTCTTCCTTTACACATGAGTCAAGACCAATGCTATGTCAAATATTGGTAATGAGGGGCGCCTGTGTGGCTCAGTGGGTTAAAGCCTCTGCCTTCGGCTCAGAGATCCTGGGATCGAGCCCCACACATCAGGGTCCTGGGATCGAGCCCCACACATCAGGCTCTCTGCTTAGCAGGGAGCCTTCTTCCCCCGCCTCTCTCTGCCTGCCTCTCTGCCTACTTGTGATCATCTCGCTGTCAAATAAATAAATAAAAATCTTAAAAAAAAACCCCAACACCAAATATTAGTAATGGTACTGGACATCCTGGAGTCTGATCTTAAAAAACATGCACCAAGGGGCACCTGGGTGGCTCAGTCAGTTAAGTGCCTGACGTTTGATTTCGGCTCAAGTCATCATCTCTGGGTCATGAGATTAAGCTCTGTGTCGGGCTAAGTGCTCAGCAGGGAGTCTGCTTGAGTTCTCTCTCTCCCTCTGCCCCTCCCCTCTTCTTGTGCATGTGCTCGGTCTCTCTCTCTCAAAAAAAAAAAAAATCACCAAAATTACTCCTATTAGTAAATTGATTTAAAAATGTATATATATAATCTTTAAAAAATTCAGGAAGGGCCCCACCTTTCCTAATTTGCTAGGAATTATCAAAAAAAAGGTGTATATAGTAACTCAAGTGATTTTTCTTCATTTATATAATTACTTTTATTATAACATTAATGAATATATAAAACTTATCTATCATTTTTGTCATGAATATAGTTTTCCAATTATACATTATTATAAACAAAGCTAAAGTGAACATTTATATGAAACTCTTTACACATGGATAAAAGAGTTTGGGTAGGATATAGTAGAATATTTACGATATTTTGGAATCATAAGTTTAAACAGTATACAAATTTAGTCGTTATTATCAAATTGGCCTCTAAAATGTTTACACCAATATTTTATGTACTACTCTTCTACCAGCAGTATATAATTCCATTTTGTCACATTCCTGCAAATTCTGGGTTTTCTTAATGAGTTATAGCAAAACAATATATGTGTGTATACACACATGCCTACTGGATCCTGATCTCCTTGCTTTATTTGCCCAGCATATACCTGCTGTTTTTTTGTTTCGTTTTGTTTATGGTGTCATTTTTTTGAACCGAAGTTTATTTTAAGGATAATATAGTCATATTCATTAGCCTTTTACACTATGGTTTTGGTTTTGTGTTTTTTAACGGTTCTTTTGTATTTTGCCATTAATTAGAAAGATAGTCCCAATTTACATCTGAAAGTCTGAAAGTATTACTTTTCATTTTAGATACTTAAACCATCCCCAGTTACCTATTTATTGCTTTTTACCATATAGATAGGAGTAATTTTTTTTTTCAGGTTGGCAGCCAATTTTCTCTGAATTACTTATCTGTAGTGCAATTTTTGTTGTAAATAAAATTTCCAGATACACAAGGACATTTTCTGGGCCACCTGTTTGGTTTCATTGATTTACTAGATTATACTTCTATATCACAGGGTTTTACGTACTATAACTTTGTGAGTAATCTTCCTACTTTAGCATTTTTATTCAAAATTTTTTTGGTCCTTAGCTTTCTTATACGGATTTTAGGATCAACTCTCAAAATTCCATAATAAGCTCTTGTTACTTAATTGAACTTTCCTGGTATTCACATATTAACTTGAGAACAAATGCAATACTTATGGTATTAATTTTTACATCTTGCTCTCTATGCCTTTTCATTCATGTCTTCTTTTATGAACTTCAACACTATTTTGCATTTTTCTCATGAAGTGCTGAGTATTTTGTTAGATATTAGTTATTTCCTGGAATCTTAGACTTTGTGCTGCTACTATGAAAAGGATCTCTCTTTTTATCCTATTTCTGAAGTAGTCATTACAGATGACATAGGAAGGTTACTATTTTCTGCCCTGATTTTTCTATCCATTTTCTCTGACTCTGTCACCATTTTGCCCACTTTATTTTGAATAATAATGGCATGATACACATCTTTCCATCTCTTTTTTTTAACTTTTCTATGAGATTTTACCTTAAGTTTATTTTCTCTCTATATAGCATGTAGCCAGAGATGTTTAATCTACTTGAATTAAATTCATCTTTTATGAGGTCCTTTAAAATACAGCAACAAGAATTAGCGGTGATTTGAAATTAATTCTACTTTCTGCTTAATTTTTTCCCCCTCCATTCTATTCTTTTCCTTCTGCATCCTTAAGAATGGTTTTCAGCTCTAAGAAACAGGCAAACTTAGTTAGAATGATTAAACAAATAAGAATTTAGTTTTCTAATATAACAAGAAATCCAGAGACTGAGATCATAGGCTTGCCATTACAGTACTGAGTTTAGGAACTCGGGTTCTTTCTATATCTTATTCTGACATTTTTAGGATTCATTTACATGCTTTTTGCCTAATAATTGCAAGATGCATGCTGCATACCCAGACATCACATCCACCTTCCAGATACCATCATAAGGGTCACTGAGAAAGCAGTTTCATATGACAAGGTTCTTGCAAAGATTAAATGAGCCCAGCATATTTAAGTTCTCAGTAGGTTAAGTTATTAACAGTTCTAATGTACCATAATGGAAATTGTCCCTTAACATCTAATGTTTGTAAGCCCTGTGTCATTCTGGACCCTAAGTCCAGACAGTAATGATATACCACGTTTCTCTGGCAGGAAAGTCACACTGATAACTCCAGAAGCTGTTGTTTACAACTGAGTTATGTTAACAGCGCCCCCTGGAATTGGGCTGTGCACATCCTGCCTGTCTGTTCATGAACAGCACTGACCTGAGGTTTCGCTAGTGAATGAAACATTCGAGATTGTTAATATTCTTGATACATATAAAACACAATTATTGTTAAAGTTAATATCATTAAGTAGAGAATTTAGTGACCTATCTTAAAAGAACATAAGATGGAATATTCTATGGACTAATTACTGTATTGGACTAATTATTGTATTGAAACCCAGCTAAAGTTAGGTAGTTGCTAGGGGTCCACAGAAAGGCTTTCTGCTAGAGTGACCAGGTCACACTAGACAGTGGCTGTCAAAGACGATCCTGAAGACGATGGTACTGTCGGTTCAGAGAGCACTTAGACCGGGAGGTTCTCAGGGTGGGATGGGGTGAAAACCACAACCGGGCAGTTATTGAGACAGAAAAGAGGAAATAGGATATAAGAGGTATAAAATATGGGAGGAGGAGTTTGCCAGGCGAAGAACAATATTCTTCCCTTCCATCCTCTAATGAGACTCAACTTAACTCAGCTAAAATCTGACATAGTTTTCCCCCACCAATAAATTTAAACCTAAAGTTTTGAATTATCTTAAATCTTTGCTGTTTAAATTAGCAAGGCAGCATTCTTAATAAATTAAAAATTGTATTTTTAAGTAACATAATATTACAATTGCATATTTCCATAACATTCCTCCATCGTATCATGTCTGTCATGATAACAATTGAACCCAGATTAAATCTCAGATACTGTTTAGGCAGGAAGAGGAATTAGTCACTCATTAACTGATAAAGATATAATTTTTTTAAAAGCCATTTTTTCAACAACACAATCATTCCATTCTCTTAATTTATAATACAATTACTTTCAGGAACATTTCAGCAGAATATCTTATTTTGAATATATCTAAACACTTTACTAAAGAAAAAATCCAGGAAGAAGAAGGTTATTAGTTAATTAAGCTCAGTTATATGAGAGTTTAATATATCAAATCGAACGCTATAAAGATCTCAATCTGAGATTGCTACTTCACATTTCCAAACTCACAAGAAAAAAACACTCTGAAAACAGATCCTATTTCAGCTCTAAAACATCTCAAAAAGCAATGAGCAACAGTTCACATTAAATTTACCCACATAACCTCACGGCTGACTATAAAAAACCAAATTGTAAATTGGCTGAGAAATATCACAGCAGTGTCAAAATCAAAGTAACCTGAACAATTTGACCTAAATTTTGACCCAGCCAAGACATCATTAACTAGAAGGAAATGAACTCAAACTATCAGACTATCAAAAGTAACAAACACTTGAAGAAAAAGCTATCTGTCTTGAAAATAAATTGTTGACAAATGATTCTGGTTTCCCTGGCCTCTTGCAGTAACTGAAATCATTTTAAAATATCTTTTCCATCAATTAAAACAGAAGCCGAACAGACGCCCCTGCTTACTCGACACAGAACCACAGAGTATGAAATGGACCCAGATACCTCGGGACTGAAGACCGCTGACTGATTCAGGCCGGCCCTTCAACCAATATCCCTGTTTCTCTGGTTTCACAAAATATTAGTGACTAAGAAAAAAAGTTTCAAAAGGTAAACACAAGAACCCGATTAATTTTAGAAGAGGGAGTATTTTGATAAATTCCTTGTCTTCTGCTTCAAAACAAAAACAAAAACAACACTCATGTTCCCAGAGCACTTTCTAAAATGCATAGATCAATATTTATGCTGCACTTTCAAATATAGAATTGTTACTTCTTTTGATTAAACCTGCTTTCAATACCTTATGGGAGCATTCTGAATTTTTTATTTCCTTGTATTATACCGGAGACATATAAAATAAAAAGTACTGAACTAGTCCTCTCACTGTTTTTAGGATACAGCCTGGAAATTTTTATTAAAAAATCAAATCTGTCAGCTGAACTTGTTTGTCAGTGATTTTTGCCCTTCACTCAGGCTGCCCTGCACGTGTGCGCGCACGCGCGCATCCACACACACACACTCACTCACACAGTCTTCAAGGAGTTCAGGGAGCTGAGCCCTCAAGTTGTCCAAATGACAGCTCTGTGACCCTGGATGTGTATAAAGACAAAGTTAAGAGCGTAAAATTTCAGCAACCTCATTCAAACTCCATTTTCCTCTTTCAATTCATTTTTAAAATGTTCTCTGAAGTGCATACCATATGGCCTTTTAAGACACAGTCAATTTCTTTCTTTCAAATTCTGTGAAGCCCAGGTTTGCATTTTATCATTTTCCCGCTTTGCTTTATGTTATTACTTTTTGCGCTGACCTCTGTTAACACGCCTAGTTTCTCCTTTTGAAATCACACTGGTACTCAATAACTGATCAATGACAAAGTGACCATAATCACATCATTTCATCTCTACTGTGCTGGTGCCTAAAGCTGCTCTATTTGCATCTTGATTCCGAATCATTTTTAGATTGAATGCATCCCCATTTGTCTTCCTAGAGATCTCCCAGAGCTGCCTTTCCTCCTACTGTTGTTTCTGCCTGCACTCCAGTCCTTCTCACTTCTTACTTGGACTTCTGAATTGCCTGCTAACTGGTCCCCGACTGCAGATGCAATCCCTTATAACCCATCCTTCCTGGCACCAAACCTGATCGAGTAATTTTCCTCTTAAAAATCCATCTACAGCTTCCAATAGCCTATCTACAGTGTAGACTTTAAATTCCTCCTGACAGTGTCTGATATTTCGTGAATTATCTGAACGTGATTACCTTTCAAGCCCTGTCTCCCGCCAGCCTACACCTGCTGCAATCACGTGGAAGCTGCCGCGGGTTCACCAATAATACATATTCTCTCACCATCTGAAAGCTTTGAACATGAAACTTCCTCTTATTGGAAACCTCACCAGTCCTCCTCCAGTTACACTTCTTATTACTTTTATTTCAAGAACCATCCACAAAAGCATTCCCTGCCAGGAAGGCTTTCTTTAGCCAATCTAAAGCGAAGTGCCTTAATATTCAGTGTACGTTCCCTTCTATTATACTCTTATCCTAATTGTTCATAACATATCTGTCTTCCCCAGGGCACTGGTTCTTTCTGGTAGAGATTCATAATTAATCATTTCTGCAGACCCAGCTGGGCTTTGTGAAAAAAGCAACACAATCAATGCAGAATTACTATAATTTTAAGCAGATTATGTCGTTCTTAATGGAAGCAATGTCATCTCTCTGAGTCCAGTTTTAGGCTGGTAAACTCCATAAAAAGCTATACATCAACATATATGATTAATGTCACTTTTAGAGATGTTTGCATACAGTAGGCATGTTCAAAGAATCCTAAGTTTTAAGACTTTCTCAACATTTTCGTGTAAATATTAACATGACAACTATATTTCTCGGTTTGATTTATACTTCAGTCTCTGTGAATCTTCATCTCTTGATTCCAAACACAGTTACCTAATGGGTATTTTGTGCAAATCTCTGTGCCATACACTGGAATATCATAAATATTATGCCTAATTTAGAGAGTTGTAAGAATTGAGGCCATCAAAAATTTTAAAGATACCAGCAGAGTGCTTAGCAAGAAAATGGCAGTGTGACGCTGTGGTTCTTCTGGTTGAAGAGGTTGCGTTGATTTTTTTTTGAAAAGATCAAGTAGAATATATATATGTATATATATGTCATATATATGGAACATACATAGATACAGAATATCTATATATAACATATATATAGAATATATACATATCTAGATATAGATATATAGAGACATATGTAGCTATATAGATATATCAGCAATCATGTCGTAACAAAATATGTAAGATAAAGCTCTGCTACGGTTTCTTAGTATTCCATAATACCAATGACAGTTTCTGAACTTCAGAGAGCAATGTAAGTTACAGAATTCACAATGGTGTGCTATTTTGTGGACAAGTAAGCATCTGCTTTCAAGAACAGTCTAAAACTGCATCGGCTTGTGCAGGAAAATACTGAAGTGCAAAAGATGACTTGAACAGATAGCAATTCTTTTTCAAAATAAAAGAATTAAACAGGTGAATGCTTTTTTTCTTATAATTTTAATTGCTGCAAAGCAAATAGGATATATTGATTATCTTAGATATTTAAAAACAAGCAGTGTATACTTTCCTCAGGGTATATTATCTCAGGTCTGTGTTACCTCCTTATCTGTAAAATTGGTTCCTTCAGGGAAAGTGTTATTTGGTTGAGCAAGGACTTCTTTTGTGAAATGTTCTGGTCTTTTTTCGGAGGGAGGAGGGAACTTAGTTCTTTTTATAACTTTTAAGTATAAGAGGTTTTATTTTTTTCCCTGTAGAATATTATGTAAATTTTCAAATGATTTTCTGGATAAAACAAATAAGAATGTTTCAATCAGAGGAAATATCTAATAATCTGAATGGTAGAAAAACAAATTATCTTCAATGAATTCTAACGTTTTCCAAAATTCTGAAATTTTTGTTGCTGAGCATTTGTAAAGTTCGTTTTAATTTTTCAGTGATGTGGAAAAAAATGTTAAAACAACTTGATAGTTTGAATTCCACAGACTTTTTTTCCCTGGAGATTTTGTATTTTATCGTTATGAAAGTCAGTTTCTGGGTGTTATACGCGAACAATGCATCGTGGAACACCACATCAAAAACTAATGATGTGCTGCATGGTGACTAACATAGATAACAAAAAAAATGACAAAGTCAGTTTCCTTAAAAGTGAAAAAGCTTTGTCTGTGTAATAGTAATGCCATCAGAATATCTGTGACGAATGAGTATGTTAAAGAAAGCACTTAACTGCAATAACTATTACTAAAGAGTTTTAAGAGAATAAATATTCATAATCATTAGGGTAACAGTAGGAAGGTATTTACTGCAAATAATGGTACTTTTTTCTTGTAATCATTAATACTATGTGATCACTAGCTCTAATTTTTTATTCTCTCATATATTAAAAAGTTGAATCATTGTACATTTTATGCCTTTTTTTTTCAAAAATCAATTCTCCCATGTCCTAATCCTTCATTTTTACCTAACCCTTGAAAATATTGCCAAGAAAAACCTACCATCAACTGTTTTTCTGTTTCTTTGGTTCTTTCTATATTAATTTCTTAAAATATATTCTATTGCCATTTAATTTATTGATGTTTTATTTTGGTGGATGAAGAGTTAGCCTTCTGCATTCTTGCAAAACAGTTATGTTGCAATCTTGATTATATTAATATTTAGTATTTACATTGACATGACCAAAATTGTTCACGTCTGAGACCATTTGGGTACTACATGGGGTTCTTTACCTAAATTTTTTTGTTTTCCCTCAAATTATTAATTATTTTTGTTTTACAGTTTGCTTAGCTCTCTGTATACCTACCCCTAATTGTTTGCAAAATATCCAAGAGTACTAAAACCCCTCTCAAAACCATTTTTCAGTTGGTGAGACACATCATGACTTCTGTCAATTTCTCTTTTCCCCTCCCGTATGAAGACCCCACTCATCCAGATAAGTAGCATAGGAAGGAAAATTTTTGAGACCTAGCCTTCCCAAAAATGATTTTACCTAACCCTTATGCTTGAAGGATAGTTTATGGATAGAATATTAATTACAATGCCTTCCTGTTTCAATTTTAAGGATATTACCCATTTTTCTCTATTCTTTTAATATGTCTATTTTGCTATTGAGAAATTATATGGATTCTTGTCCTTCCTCTGTTGTATATAATGTATACATTATAGGTATATTTTAAATCTTTTTTATATCTCTAGTTTTCTGAACTATTATGATGACGTTCTAGTTGTCTTTTTTCATTCCTTGTCTTTCCAACATGCAGATTTATTTCTTCGATTTTAGGGGGGGCAATGTGCTATTTTTTGAATAATATTTCTCTCCATTCTTACTATTTTTCATGGAATTACTATTAGTTAGAATTTGAACTTAGTGGCTTTATCATTTAATTTTCTTGTTATAACAATTATAAGTTAATTGATAATTTCCCTCCAGTGAAATGCCTGTTTCACTGAGATGTTATTTTATAACATAACTTCTGACCATGTTTTTTTTTCTTTTTATTTGAGCAAAATATGAGAGACCATTAAGATGTTTATTTAGGATAATAATCATTTGGTGATCACAAATAAATTTTTTTAACATGATCATCACTTGCTTGTTGCTTTTGTTTCTGTTTCTTTTACCATGTAAGTTTTATTATTTTTTTCTGCAGACAAAAACATCTATTATTTCTTTCATGGTTTATGGATTTCTTTTAATGCGTAGAAAGCTACCCTGCAAATGTCATTAAGGTTATACAAATAGTCTCCTGAATTTCTTCAAATATTTATATTATTTTAACCTTATCTCCTTAATCCAACTTTAAATTACTAGTATATGCTATAATCCAGTAAACTAATTTTCTTTTCTTACAGAAGAAAGTTATGACACAATTATTTGCAAAATAAACTTCTACTAAATAAAAATGTCCACTTCATTTAAAATTTATAGTCATATTGCCACATACACATTATGTTATTTCATTTATGTACACATCTATTTTGCTAATACTATACTGTTTTGAGTACAGTAACTTAATGGAAATTTTAAATGTCTGGTAATTAATTAAAAAATTTTTGGTAAGCTACATAGTGCCCACAATGTAACTGATATTGATATTAGTTAATTGGCCACAGGCATCAACATTGTTGAATGTTTTCTTTTCCAATTTTTTCAGACCATCCTATAAATTTAAAATAGTTTTTCATGAAGTCGCTCTGTAACTAGCAATATTAAGATAAAAATGTTAGAAAGTATATCAGGCTAGAGTCAGATGACAGTAGTTTATGTATCTGTAAATTTTAACCCAGACTATTTAATTAGTTGCTATGTGATTCTGAATGAATGGTTTCATTGCTCTGAGTCTCTGTTTCCATAACTATAAAGTTGAAATCATTATTTCCCATCTATATCCCTGGCTGTTTTGTGACAAATGAACCAGAAAATGTAAATGCATTTAAAACAAAATAAACGCTAAATATCCATAATATATATACATCTTTGTTATTAATTTTCTACATCTACGGTAAGAGAATGCTCTTGGCTTATATTCATTCGGTACCTTCTGCTACACTGTAATGTCCTTATCTTGATTTAAGAGCTACTCTCTGATAAATAAATCAAAGCACTAACTCCCAATACAAGCATTTCAGGGACTTCTCGGCCAAAAAAAGACATTTTCAAAAAATATTAAAAATTTTCATTAGAGATATTAATTTCTGAAAGTCTAAAATACTCTGGCCTTTAAGTTTGTCAATTGTCAGTCCTTTGATGTGTACTAAGGTTAAGAAATAGCCAAGGTATCTTCCAGAAATTGATTGAACCTTTAGTGGTCCATCAATAACCGTCAGAGGGGCGCCTGGGTGGCTAGTGGGTTAAGCCTCTGCCTTCGGCTCAGGTCATGATCTCGGGGTCCTGGGATCGAGCCCCACGTCAGGCTCTCTGCTCAGCAGGGAGCCTGCTTTCCCCTCTCTCTGCCTACTTGTGATCTCTCTCTCTCTGTCAAATAAATAAATAAAATCTTAAAAAAAAAAAAAATAACCGTCAGAGATGAATCTGGCTCAGAGTAAAGACCTAGAATGTTTTTTTATATGTCAATATCAGACTACTTTTTTAGTAGACACCTTCAATTTTACATTCCCAGTGAGTACTACGGGTCCAGAGATCAGCTGCACTGATTTTAAATCCAGGCAGTTTCGGGAAATATGATAAGTTCTAGGGAAGTCATCCTCAAGAGAGGGGAGGGATTCCTAAACAAGACAGAACTTCAGAATTATTTGGGGGAAGAAGAATAGCTTGAAATGCTGTAATAATAGTATTAGAAACAAATTGGAAACTGTAGGACCCTAAAAATATTTTTTTCACTGGAAGCCAAAGGCTGAAAAAAAAAAAAATCCATCATTTTAGAGAACATGTGTTTAAATGGTTTGGGAAGAATGAGGCCAGCAATAATCACTTAAATGATACAGGTGACGATTGGAATGATGATAACCAGCATTTGCTGACTCTGAGCCGGCTACAGTGCCAGGCACATTACCCTCCTTATTTCCATCACTCCTGCAGCACACTGGTCAGGGAGGTACTACTGTTATCCTTATAATTGTAGATTAGGTACCCGCGACTTCAAGAATTTCAGTATCTTGCCTAATACCATGCATATAAAAATTAGCATGTCCAAATCGGCACATAAAAATACACCATGTCGATGGATAATAAAATACTATATGTGTTGATGTCAGTTACCTCAAAATTATATTAGAGGTTTCATATAATTTCAATGAACATTTATGTGGAATTTCCTCTGCTTCTCAACAAAGATTTAAAGTTCTTTTTTAAAAATTAAAAAAATAAACAGGTAAAAACAGTCCAATTTAAAAAAACTGGAAATAAAATTAGGATAATTGAATATGTGTGGCAGACACAAATAGATATGCCAGTAAAATATTCCAGAAAGCCCATTACCAGACATAAGTACACTTGAAAATTTTGAATATGAGTGATGTGGCATTTCCTATCAGTGAGGAAAAGAAAGCTTATTCAATGAATGTTTCCAGGAAAATCAATTTGCTGTTATCTCACGACACGGGATAAAAGAAATTGGCTTAGATGATTAGATATTATATTTCACACCACAAAAGAACTAGATAAAAATAGAAATCATTATGTACCTAATATCCTCAATTCGGTAAACAATACCTTAGCAAATAATTAAAGAAGAAATGATAGACAAAATTATTTATAAATCTGTTTCTGTGAATATTTGTATTTAAATTCATGAGCAAGAGTCAGGGACTGAAAATGCCATTTTTGGGCACCTGGGTGCCTCAGTGGGTTAAAGCCTCTGCCTTCAGCTCAGGTCATGATCTCAGGGTCCTGGGATGGAGCCCTGCATGGGGCTCTCTGCTCAGCAGGGAGCCTGCTTCCTCTCTCTCTCTCTGCCTGCCTCTCTGCCTACTTGTGATCTCTCTCCTCTCTGTCAAATAAATGAATAAAATCTTAAAAAAAGGAAAAGAAATTGCCATTTTTAGGGGCACCTGGGTGGTGTAGTTGGTTAAGCGTCCCACTCTTGGTTTCAAATCAGGTCACGATCTCAGAGTCATGTCTTGACTTTTCCTCTAAAAGCACTAAAATCCTCTGGCTTTCAATTTCTCTGTATAAGATTTGCGGGGTGGGGAGGAGCCCAGCATAAACTGTTACTGAGATTTTTCTTTTTCTGGTGGATGGAGCTTAAGAGAGTTAATGGTAGATGTTCCTTAAATGTTACTACCTTATGACTCTGAATCTAGATCCAAATTGAGATCTAAATCCTGAACTCTAGAATCACTGTCCAACTACATAATACATATTGTTTCTACTTGGATTTCACATTTATACAGTTACCCTTGAACAACATGGGTTTGAATTGCATAGGTCCACTTACATGTGGATTTCTTTTACAAATACAGTACGGCGTTGTAAATATTTTCCTTACGATTTTCTTAATATTTTATTTGCTTCAACTTACTTCATTTTAAGAATATGATATATAATATATATAACAGACAAAATACATGTTAATTGACTGTTTACATTATCAGTAAGGGTTCCGGCCAATAGTAGGCTACATGTTGTTAAGTTTTGGGGGAATAAAAGTTACACATGGATTTTCAACAGGGCAGGGAGTCCACACGCCTCACCCCTGCATTGCTCAAGGGTCAACCATCCTTCAATCCCAAAAAAGTCCTAAAAGACGATTTGAATGTAAAAGGAGGTCTACCTTGTTCTTCCACAGAGAGTCAATATTGTAAGTGTTAACACTGGCTAAATTCCTCATTAACATTTAACATTTCCCATTGTTCACAGAAGCATGAACTTCCCTATCCAATCTCACTCTTTACAAATTTCCAGTTTCTCTGCTCTCCATTTACACCCTTTGCTCCAGTTTCACTGAACTGCATTCCCCCTCCATACCTCATATCCTTTCTTCCTTCTGCATCTTTCCTCACCATGTTCCCTCAGCTTGGAATTTGCTTCTCTCATTGCTACCTATTTGGATCTGGTCCATCTTTCAAAACAGTCGTCACCTGTAACCTCTTCCACAGAATCATGCCCCCTGACTCCCACTGATTTGACAACACTTTCCAATGCCCAAATCCTAAAGCACATAATTTGCTCTTGAATTTATGAATCATTATCACAATTCTTCTTTGTATTATATTTTTAAAGGTAATGAAATACTTAACACCAGGAATGCCCAAGGCTCTAGCCACTATGAATGTTTTGGCTCTACCCGGTGAATGAGTCAGCTTGCTTGCTCACCGGTCGATTATGAGATAGAACATCCTAGATCATAAGTCCTCTCAGATCAGCATATGTTATTAAATTGATCTCTGTAGCATCCAAATTTTTAATACGTCTTCCACATAATAGATATACTCATATTTAGCACTGATCAATTATAGATAGACAAAAACAAAGTATATGTATTAGTAAAATTAGGGCAAGAAGCTCACAAGCAAGCAAACATATTGAATCCACTGAAAACAGTTTTATAACATAATGTGCATATGTTGGTCAATTATTAAGCATAATTTGTGTATGGTAAGTAATCAAATGACAGAATAATCCACTAATCACATTTCCCTTGATCACATCCTGACCTTAAAATTGAGATAAGAATCAAATAATATCACATTTTCTTAATGATTTTAAAACATCTACAACAATAAATATACTGTAGGGGCGTCTGAGTGGCTCAGTGGGTTAAAGCCTCTGCCTTTGGCTCAGGTCATGATCTCGGGGTCCTGGGATCGCCCCCCACCCCCCCCCCCCGTCGTGTTCTCTGCTCAGCAGGGAGCCTGCTTCCCTCTCTCTCTGCCTACTTCTGATCTCTCTCTCTGTGTGTCAGCTACATGGGTGAAATCTTTAAAAAAAATTAAATAAAAAAATAAAATATACTGTAAATAAATTTTGTCCATCATCACCTTCAATAAAACTGAACTTAAAGAAAGATAACTTTTTATTTAGAAATTAAATCCTTGAATAAGAGATACAAACTTCTAGTTATAAAATAAGTAATTCACAGCAATGAAAAGTATGGCATAAGGAATATAAGTCACTAATAGTATAATAACATTATTTGGTGACAGGCGGTGACTACACATTACAGTGCACCCTGAGTACTGTACAGAATTGTCAAAACATGATGATGTACACTTGAAACTGATGGAACACTGAATGTAACTATACTTCAATAATAAGATTAACTCCTTGAAAGATCCATTCTTGACATCGATAAAATGAACAGAATCAGAAAATTCCAGAATAATAAATGGAGAAGTGATATACAAAAGACAAAAAAAAAAGACATATCATATTTAATTTGAAATTTTCTCAGTCTAATTAGAAAGAGAGCCTGTAGAAGTGGAAATAAATGTCTGGAGGACGAAATGAATTTTTCTTCAGTATCAAATTTATAACTAGTATCTGGGTTGAGGGAACTCTACTAGGAGCTCAGAAGCACAAGGACTGAGGCACGTTTCACACTGCAGCCCAGGGCTTATCCCAGTGCCAGTCACATGTGCTCGGTAAGTATTTGCTGAGCAACCTGTGGGACGCCCTTTTAATAGCTGTTATTACGTTCCAACTGAGGGCCTTTCAGAGTGGTGTTATATTTTCCTCTTTGCAGGCTCATATTTAAACAACTCAGTTGGTCATGGAAAGAGGGAATATTAAATGAATATATATATATATACATATATATGTATATATATATATAAAGAAAATAGAAAAAAATCTTTTAAAAACTAGTTTTAAAAATGTTTCTCAAAACCGGATAATAAGATAGAGACTCTAACCCTGAGGCCTAGATTTTTATTGGTTTAATGCAGGAAGTCATTTCTGTTCTGCACTTGTTCCATGGACTTTGTAAAATGTGTTCATTCACCTTGAAGGCACTCGTACTAATCACCACTGGAGCTCTGTAAAATATATATATGTGTGTACAATAGACTTGAGACGCCAGTTAAAGTGAGATTGTTGCAGTCATTATAGATTTTCATTATTTCTACATAAATTGTTATGCTTTTCTAACAACAAAAAAACCCCACTTCCAGTACGATGTTGAATCGAATCTTGTTCTCTGTCCTATCCCCTGGCCCCAGCCTCCTTGGGTTAGCGTTATTGGTGATGTGCTTTCACAGACTCAATTATCTGAAAATATTTGTGGGTTGAGTTGAGCATATTTCTATAACGGCAGAGGTGTATTTGTTCTGCCCATTGAAAATGGAAATTGAGTGATTAAGACTTCTAAAGATACTTAAAAAAATAAATGATGTATTAGGCTTATTTGGTTTTTAAATACATGCAGCCTGGCAAATTAAACCTCACGTCAAGTGTGATTCTTAATGCGTGGTGCTAAAGCGTGTGGTTTAGGGGAATAAATGGGTGAAGTCAGGCGCTATATGTAATACACATGAATGTCCACCAACAAACAATAACACTATTAAATACACAGAATTAAAACAATGTAGGAAAGGGCTGGAGCATCCATTAAGAGTATTAGAGGGTTTTAATGTAAATTGGGAAAACACTTGTCATTACAATTGGGAAGGCTAATTGATTTTCATCTAAATTTGTACGAGGAGTGGTCTTGGATAGCTCTTCTGAAGAGCACATATTTTGTCAGTCTTGACTAGTATCCCTCTTGGATGGAATCCATATGGCTCTCCTTTACATTCACTTGTATTTATTTTATTTATTTGTTTGTTTAGTTTTAAATGATTTTATTTATTCATTTGAGAGAGAGCTAGAAAGAGCAGGAGCTGGGGGTGGGGTTGGTGGCTGGGGAAGGACAAGCAGACTTCCCGCCCACCAGGGAGCCCGACGTGGGGCTCGATGCCAGGACCCTGGGATCATGATCCGAGCCGAAGGCAGATTCTGAGTCAAGTGAGCCACCCAGGCGGGCCCCTGTATTCACTTTAAATTTATTAATAGCTACAATGTAAGGGATGTTAATCATGTGCCAAAAGCAGTGTTTATTTGCACTTTACATTGTGCACTTATATTTAAATTATGACAGTTAAACCAGTCATTAGCAGAGACCGTCCACAGAAATACTACCATTTTTTACTACAATTCAGGTTGGAACTCCAAAAACATTGATTGATCTCATATTCTGACCCACAGAGCATGAGATTAATCAGCATGAGATTAAAATTTATGAGTCGCTGTGATAGGGAAGATGCAACATTATTGGAGAAAATGACTAAGTGGAAAATGATTTTTTAAAAAATCAGAATGCAGAATAAACAGAATTACTCAATAAGTAGGACAAGGACACAACTAGCATTAAAAAAAATTTCTCGAACATGCTCCACATAAAATTTTAACTCCATAAAACATTACTTTTGGGACGCCTGGGTGGCTCAGTTGGTTAAGCGGCTGCCTTCGGCTCAGGTCGTGATCCCAGGGTCCTGGAATTGAGTCTCACATCGGGCTCCTTGCTCTGCAGGGAGCCTGCTTCTCCCTCTGCCTGCTCCACCTACCTCTCCCCCTGCTTGTATGTGCTCTCTCTCTCTCTCTGACAAATAAATAAAATCTTTAAAAAAAAAACATTACTTTTTGTATTCTGTACACTTTAGTTCTAAAACAAGAACAAAAATGTTATAAAAACAAACTGTCCAAGGGTGATTACTTAATATCTATGATATACTCTTGATTTAAAGTAGGCATGTCTTTGTAGATCGGTTTTCCTTAGAGTGAACCAGGGTGTGCATAAACCAAAGTGCTTAAATGGGTAACATGAAAGACTCAAAGGGAAGTGAAACAATAAAAAAATTTACTAGTTACTAAGAGACAACTTTTCTGGGATCCTGATGAAGAACTTAAAGGAGGAAAAAATCCTGCCAAGAAACTAAATATTATGAATAAAACCAAACTGAATTAACTCTGTTTTGTTCATTTGTTTTTCTCCCACAAATAGGCTGCATATGTTGACTGACAACAAAAGGAAGTGAAAGAAATCCTCTGGATCACGCAGAAGAAAATGTGTATCATAAATATACCTGGATTATAGCACAAGAGTTGATTCTATATTTCCATGAGGACAAAGCAAAATCTTGTATATTAAGTTGATGTTTTCTTTTTATCTGCTTGAGTAATTAAATTCCTATATGATTTAATAATTTTCTCCCCACTCTATGTATTCTTTTTTTTTAAAGAGTTATTTATTTTGAGAGAGAGAGTGAGCATGTGCATGGGGGTGGGAGGGGCAGAGGGAGAGAGAGAATCTCAAGCAGACTCCCCACTGACTGCAGAACCTGACACAGGGCTCGAATTCACAACCCTGAGTTCATGACCTGAGTAGGAACCAAGAGTCAGATGCTTAACCGACTATGCCACCCAGGCGCCCCTCTATGTATTCTTTTAAATTTAAAATTGTTTGTGAAGGTTAAATATTTATTGCAAATTTCTTCTTCATATTATTAGCAATCTTTCTTTTTTTTTAAAATATTTTATTTGACAGAGAGACAGCGAAAGAGGGAACACAAGCTGGGGGAGTAGGAGAGGGAGAAGCAGGCTTCCCACTGAGCAAGGAGCCTGATGTGGGGCTCGATCCCAGGATCCTGGGATCATGACCTGAGCCGAAGGCAGACACTTCAGGACTGAGCCACCCAGTCGCCCCTATTAGCAATCTCTTATATATCTCTTACAGTTGGACATTTTCATGCCCAACTTCATATAGATATGTAAATTATAAATTTGCTTATTGTCTGAATTTCAGAAGAAACGCAGTCAAAAATAATCTGTCAAAAATATTGTTACTAAAAGGGCACATAACTATAAATGACTCACATTACATTATGTATTCCGTCTTATCCCCATCCTCAACCTCCAGCCCTCTGCTCAATAACTAATCTGAGATTAAACACTGATGAGTCAATTCACTAAAATATAAACATATGGACTCATAAGTTTAAATAAAATATAAAATAGCATATGATTGGCTCCTACTTGTAGGACTGATGGGAAAGAAGAAAGAAGTATTAGGATGAACAATTCTTCTTCATTGACAGTTATTAACATTTATATTAAGGTAATGTCATCAATGAACTTTAAAATTAAAAGTAAAATTACGTAATTCGACTTTGAAAAAAGTGCACATGAATTGCTTCTCTAATTACCTGAATTCTGGAGTCATATGAAAATCAGTGGGCATTATTTCATATGTTATTATATCATTCATTCACTCACTCAACAAACATTCTTCTTTTTTGAAACCAAAGACATGAAAAGCTTTGTGTGTTCCAAGGAAACAATTTAAAAACCATGAGGGAAATAAAAAGAGAAAAGAATGAACAGAACATTGCACTATGCTCTTGCTGCTTGAAAAGATCCGAGACGCAGAGTTAATTCAATATTAACCAAAGTCCCTGACGGATGGCATATAGGAGTTCAACGAACATTCTGGAAGCGACTCTGTGGGTGAGGCTTTCTGCTAAGTGCTGGGCGACCAGGATGACTAAACCACAGCTCTAGGTTAAAAGTTGTTCAACTTTATGGAGGAGACAGGCATAAAAACAGATACATTCAAGTCAAAGAACAACGATAACAAAATATGCAAATTACGGTGTAAACAGGGGCAGATTTGGTTAGTGGTAGAAGAGCATAGGAGAAGGACGCAAAATCTGAAAGAGGGTGAATTAAGTTCATGACGTATGTAATCTGATTCGTCCATGGGATCTCCACGCAAGGTACTGCACCGGCCCTCCACTTCTGGGCCCTTAGGTGCATTCTCCGTCTTTCCCCAGCTCTCCTATCAGGGCAGCTGTCCCCTTGGTTGTTTCCCTGGCTCCCCTGGCAGATGGCTTCCAGCGGGATTGGATCAGGGACTGGCATAGATTGGAGAATGGGAAGAAGGAAGTAACCAGGATACTTCTCCCCATCCTCATCTATCTCTGGCGATATTTCTGACATTCACTGTTTCTCTTCCTTGTCCCTTGCTCCCTGAAATTCAGGCTTGCCCTAGTTTCATCTCTGAGGAGGTGTCACTTCCTTCTGCCACCTCACTAGGTCTGCTATTTTACTGTCACCTGCTCAATTTCTCAGGGAGACCCTGGGTATGTCATCACTGCCAACCATCAACTTTCTCTACTTTAAATATTCAGAGTGGTTTCCATTTTGTTGGTTGGACACAAATGCCTGGCAGACATGAACTATTGGAGGCTGAATTCCAGGGAGTCTGGAGGGTAAATTTGGGCCTAATCAACATATAGATGATAATTGCTGAGTTTATGCAGAGAGAGAGAGAGTGTGTGTAAAATGATTGGTAGATTAAGGGTGGAACCCTGGGGAAAATGGCAGCAGATAAAGAAAACACAGTCTTTGAATAAACCTAAAGAAAAACTTTTAGTAGAATCAGAAGAATGTGGAATCTACTAATTCACAAGGAACCTAGTCATCACTGGCACCCAGCATTTGCCAGATGAGGTTTCTGAAGACAGATCAGGTCACCAGTTAGATAACATTTGAAATCCAAATCTGGATTTCCTATTTCTTCGTCTAGTGTCTTTGTGATATCATGTCATGAATCATTCTTTTTCATAGTAGGTGATTTGGCATCATTTGCTTGGGTTCAGGTTACTTACTCTTAGCTTGTGTGATATCTGGACCTCAGTTTCTTCTTATGTAAAACCAGTATATAGTCTTATTTACCTTCATAGGTAATTTTAAGAATTAAATGAGGTAATATATGAAAAATCCTTAGAATAATAGAAAGTAATTAAGCCAGTTGAAATTACTGAGAGGTTGTGCAATCCAAGAAGGTTAAGAGTGTTGTCAGACCTTATCATAATATTATGAAAGATAAGGAAGTCATTGTAAACCTTACAGGTAATGAATATCTTCTGGAGTTCAAGATTTTCTTGCATTTTATAATATATTTACCGCTTCATAAAACCAAATTTAAGCTGAAATTGGGTTTTCACTTTAGAGGTTTAGTCATTTTTTTTTCCTGTAAATTGATTTTTATGCTGTTAGTTTCTTCTGAGATCCATACATTTAAGAATTTCCATTTTAAGTGAAGTTTCATGATTTATTTTCTATTTGCATGGTATTTTAACAAAAATTAAAAAAAAATCGCAACAAGATATTTGTTTTTCCTGAGAATCTTCTGAGTCTCACTCCTGTCATCCTTCTCACTCCTCTTTCTCTTCAAGTTTTAGTACCCCAAAGTACTTAAATGTCAAATATAAATCAAGAAATTGGGAAATTATAAAATGAAATTACACAATAATTCTAATCTAGATAACATAGAGAATGGTGCCATATTTCCTAGAATTGTTGCCATTAGCACTAGGAAATTTACATTTGCATTCAAAGAGAAACAAATCAAACACTCATAGTGTAACATGTAGAGTCAACCAAAATCCAATATTGTAAATTTTAACTTACCTTCCGTGTCTGCTAGTCCCACTCCTACTCCTGGCTGCTTTACAGGCTCTTGCCCATTCTGCCCCATCTTCCCTCTTTTAAAAGAAAATAAAAGGTTACACATTTAGTTATGCTCTCCTAAATGCAAATGAGAAGACCAAGTTCCCCCCAAATAGAATAACATTATATATTCAGACCTGAAAGAAATTACTTGAATGGCAAGTTTAAATACCATAAATTGCTCCGTATCATGTTAATCTTAAAATAGGGGCTTGTTTCTTTTTCCTTAGTCTGAATATAATACCTCAAAATTCAGTGTCTTATTTGTTGACTCATTTATCCAAGATCAGACTATTATGAAATTTTCAAATTTTGTTTGAGAATTACGGTGTTGTTGTTTTTTCCATTTTTAACTCAAGAAGTGAGGAGAGTTTTTATATTTTTATGTTTTGTTATGATGACTAGTACAGACCCTTTGGGAGAAGGGAAATGTTGAATTAAATAACTTAAAAGAATAATATTGTAATACTACAGATTTTTATTTCACTTAGTGACTTTCAGATCCTGTCTGTGTTTTCAAGTGCATGTAGTGTATTGGCTTTTGAAGTCAGACCTCCTGGTCTCTGCCTCTGGCTTCACTACTTCACGCTATGTGTCATCTAAAGCAAATCTACTTAATTTGGTGAATCTATTTCTTCTTTTGTAATACAAAGATAGTAACAGTAGCTAGCTTTTGGGTAGGAGACAATTACATGGAAAATTTGTATACAGTACTTAACACAGTGCCTGAAACAACATAAAATTCAATAAATAGGAACTATTATTAGATAGGTATGCACATAACGGCTTTAGAATTCAGCTAGAGTCTACTACTCTTTTAGTTTCAGCCTCGAACTTTCTGGAAGGCCAAATCAATGAAGAATTCATGATACTCTGAGCACTGTGTGTTCAGAATATTGATAATGTAACAGTCCAAACTCTTCTTATTTTTCAATAAGAGAAAAAGCTACATGGCATAGAAAAGATTTTGGAATTGCCTTTATCCCTACTTATATAAGATGTTTTAAAACGATGAAATAAAAACACCTAAATTTTAAAAAAGGTGTTTGAATAAAAGAACGCCTCAATACTATACTTTATAGACAATAATTCTAACAGCAGGATTTGCTAATAATTAATTCTTACTTTCTCAAAAATATTTGCTTTGCTGAATTTGCTGAGAATGTAATCATATTCCTTTCTTAAGAATCCAATTACATTTCACTTGAAAACTGCTCCAAAGATTCTCTTACCTTTCTATAGAGATGGTTCTGCACATAATGAAAGAGGAGTAGATATAAGCTCATAAATTATTTTATTTTGAAAGCCATTACATTGTTCCATTATGACAATTCTAGGTCAAAGTTTTAAATACAAATTCTTACCAAGTGTGAAGGACACGCAGATATGTTAGAAATCATGTATGTACTTACATACATATAGATACAGTCTGCATCTGAATATATGCCAAGAAAGTCTTTATTAAGCAATAAAAGGAACTTCAATTTGTGTAACTGCTTCAGCGAGATTCAATACAAGTGGATAATAAATTAAAAAAAAAATTCACTCTGCTCTGTTCCGATCAGAGAGGAAAAGCTTAATAACTCAGGAGCAGTCTTACCGTGAGCCACAGACTATGAGTAGCAGAGGGAACCAAACGTCCCGTTACTGAGTCAAACTCAGCTGGAAAGGAAAATCATTTTAGGAGTGGTCATCTAACAGATGAGAGTACTGAAAAATTAGTCTTCTATGTATGTCAAATTTTAACAAAATAATTGTAATTTTTAGTAATAGTAAGATTTGGGTATTTTTATTTGATCTTGAGTCCTAGGTTTTGAATTTTAATGGTATCTGGTATTCAGCTGCAGTCTCTTTTTCTAAGGAAAACTGATTTTAACGTTAGATGCACAGGCAAATGTGTACGAGAGGCATTTCTAAGATCTTACAGGTACTTCTGCAGCAACATCAAGCTAAATGAAATATGAAGGAAACATGATTGTGGGATATATGAAGGATGCAATTTTTCTGAATTCCTGGGAAATAATCTTCAGCTCAGAACGTGCGGCCTACACAGCTTATAATTTATATTTCTCAATCGCCAACAGTTATTGAACTCTTATGTTAGCCTCAACAGTAATTGTGTTAGACACAAAAGGGTATATAAAAGAAATACCAAATATTGCCAAATACCAAATACCAAAGAAATGAGTATTTTCTTTGTGGTTATGTGGCAAAACAACGGTCCTCCGAGGCAGTTTTGAAAGGCTTTGAGGAAAATGGGAAAAACAAAATTGGAATGTGATATGTATGTAAAAAATAAATAATCTAATTCCATTTCAGATATTCAGAGACTGAGGAAATAACATGCTTTTTCTTTGCAAGTTATAACTTTATCATCAGTGTTTAATTATTTGAAACGTATGGATAAATTGGAAGGTTATAAAGTGATGTGTGGTTAAAAAAATTACAAACTCATATGATATTCACAGCCTAGAGAAAGAAATGTAATGAATTTGCTGAAATTCTCTTATACAGGATCATCAGAGAAAGAGGACTAATGAGATCAGACTCATTTTAGAAGTAATGTCCAATAAAAAAGAGCTGGTTAACTATAAACAACTATTGAATCCATAACCGAAGTCTTACAAAAAAAAATGAGCAGGTGATCCAATAATGTAACAATTTAATTAGGAAAACTATAACTTGAAAATCACAAAGTAAACACATTTTTCACCATACAAACCCCTTTCCCCCATTATTTTGCTTTTGTAAACTGAGCCATTACATAAATATTAGGACTACTGTGGACAACAGAAGGAAAGATTCATAAAAACCTTGATATTAAAACAAAGAGAAACAGAATTCCACTCCCAGAAATGGCTTCACTAAACAGTGGAGAAAATGAAAACCCTTTAACACAGGCCCAGATCAGGGGTCTGCAAACTCCATAGGGAGCCAGATAGGAGATGGGTTGTCAGGTCTGCCCACTAGAGGGCAGAAGCGACATTAGGCAACACATAAGGGAATGGGTGTGGCTTCCAATTAAACTTTATTTACAGTCGCTGAAATTTCAATTTCACATAATTTTTATGTGTTACAAAATGCGATTCTTCTGTTTTTTTTTTTCTCTTTTTCCCCCTCCCCAAACATTTAAAAATGCAAAGGCCATTTTTAACTCACAGACTTTGCAAAGCTAGATTTGCCCCGACCTAGATGGTGGAGATGGGTGGCCCAATGACGCCTTTCAAAACCTGGAAAACTAGTTCCCTGGGAGGAGAAGGAAAGGTTGGAAAATCTAGATTTTGATCCTGGAACAGACATAACCTACATATGTATCCTGAATGCTAACTTTTGCCACCAACATGACTAAGCCTATTCTAACACATCTCTAAACACAATCTGCTTTCGTTTTGCATTTGATCGGCAATATCATTTTCTTGAGGCTTAACATATTACAAATGAATTTTATTCTAAGATTATCTACTGGAGACCCCTATATTACTTGATATTTGTTCTAGAAAATATGGAAATACTTCAAAATCTTCCATGTTAATTGTGGAAAGATTACTGAAAAGTCTCTATGAGGAGCCCAATGTGTTATCAATTTCAAAAATGACATATGAGCTCTTTAAATATGTTTAAATCTCTCCCGATTCAAAGTAAATTAATCTAAGTTTATCTCAAACACCAATAATATTTGTGTTTGATTATGTGATTGCTGCATCAACGGACTACTGCTGCTGAACTTAATTTAGTTATCATGTAGCAGTTTTTCTATTAAATACAGATTGCACTGATGAAATAGTCCTGGAAGTGACCAGCGTCCATCGTTAGAATTGACTAAATTAATCCAATCTTTCCTGAACAGTCTATTTCCTATGTAGGCATAAACAGTTGAAGTGCTTCAGGGACAATGAGTCAGAACTGGATAATTATCTAGTTATTTCCTGTTAAGTGTTAAGAAAAGCTTACTCATGATGCTGTTAACTTGGTAGTGGAAAAAAAAAAGAAAGAAAGAAAGAAAGCAAGCCCACACTTACATCCTTGGAATAGGAAATAGATTAGTCTCCCCTGCGGTGCTGCTGCTTCCTTCACTGTCCACGCTATACCCACTGCCGAAGCTGCTGCCCGAGGAGCCGGTGGACACGGAGCTTTCTGCAGGCCGGTGACTGGTCGACTTTGCTGCATGATGTGGGAAGAGTCAACACCACAGTCAATCAATGACACTCCCCTTGATCTCCAAAGGCATCATTATACGTTTTCTTCATTGACAAGGATAATGAAACAGCTCTAGCAAGAACTCCACATTTCTTAATCTGCCTTTCATTTTCTTTTCCTGAACCAATAAGGTGCTGTGGTAACACTAAGTACTTGATTATTTTTATTGGACATAGAGGCAAAAAGAAAAAAAAAAAAGCAAACAATTGTTTCTAGGGTTAAACCATCAGATTTTTAGACTGAGTTAAGGAGTATGTAACCAGTCTATTACTATTATCATTATTATTGATTCTCTTTGTGGTTCCTTTGTACAGTCTTAGAGTAAGGACAAACAAATATGAATTTTGGCTATTTCATGGAGAATGGAGTTTAGAAAGACTTGGGTAGAGAGAAATAGCGGCATAAGGGAAAATTTCTTAATTGTTTTCCATATTAACCAATAATCTGCTTTTCTCCTGAGAAGTGAAGATGCAAAATAGAACAGATGGTTTCAAGAAGCGATTGAAGAATTCCATGCTTGTTTGTATATATTTCTAACAATCATTCCCAGCAGGTTTTTAAATTTGAAGATCTTTGTTTCCCCTTCGGCATTTCTTCATTTCTGATTGGGACTTGTTTCAATAATTCCTTAAGTTTGATTTTTTTTTTTTGGATAAAACAATCCATATTCCCATAGAAACATAATTCTGTGTTGTTTAATAGGAGTAGGAGTATAGTACTAACATTGTTAGTGGAGTTCCAGATCGGAGGAGATTTGGGGGGATCTTCTGATGCCAAAGACGGGAGAGAAAGCAAGTGTTTCCTCCTCTTTTTGTGAAGAAGAGGTTCTCTAGGCAAATTTTAAAAATTATTATGTCTTCTGCCACATGGTCAGAATTTAAGAGCATGAGCTTTGAGCATACGGACAGGATTTGGAATCCTAGCTCATTCTGGAGTAAATCTAAATAGTCTCAGCTTCCGCATCTGAAAATAATGGGTTCAGTTACGGTTACCTCAACTTATAAGACTGTGACCATGAGGACTGAGCTAAAGCAGGAGTTCAGTTACTGTCTCTTCCTCATCTTGTGATTTTATTTGTCATACCCCCAACCTCTTCCACAAGGTTTTCCTAACAATCGCTGCCCCATACTGTCTTTGAGCATTCCTAGCCCCTGATAATGAATTTGCCTTGATTCTTTACAATTCTAGACATGTTCTAGGATACAAAAATACTCCGAGTCTCTCTCTCCTATAAAATTACCCACGTTCAACCAGGAGTTTCTTAAGCATTTGGATAGATTCACACTGTGGGTGAATCATTGATAAATCATTTAATGATTCTAAGATATCTATATTTTCTTTCAAGAGATGTATATAAACACAATGACTTAATCTGGTGGAATTTTAATAAAACCAGTACATCCAAATGAAGGGAAGAATACAGACATTGCGAGGCAAACTACTTGAGGACAGGAAATCCACCATCAGGGTAATCAGGATCAAGTCTTGCAAAGGTTTTGGCTTTTTCCCCAATTCCCTGCTTCTTCTTTTAGGGACAACAGATTCTCTAAAGCCAACAGGAATTGTTATAATATCTATTGCTGTGATAGCAAGATCACTTTCTTAGAATAGAGAAATAAGGAAGAAATGTCAGTCAATAACTTAGTAGGTATCTATAAGTTGGGACTAGCTATTTAGAAAAAGGCTTGAATATTGTTAAACGACCAGTCACCGATGGATTACTAGTAATCCATGGTAGATTTGAGGAGAGAGAATGATAGTTGTAATGTTTGATATTTTCTACATAGAAGAAACCCAGATGGTGTATTTTGTGTTAATTTAAGGACTTTTTAAAATGATAACTTAAAAACTATAAAGGATATATGACTATGATATAAATTATGAACATTTATAAAGTAAATTAAACTGTATAATCAAACACATAATGAGTCAGATTAGTCTACTGGTTGTAAATAAAGGAAAGCTGCCATACTTTTTGATTGGCATTATGTAATCCAATCAACAATATTGTTAATGTTTCTTCATATATTGAATGAAACACTTTAATACCATCAACTGTAATCTCAATACACTATTTTAAAAAACAAACCTTAATATATGCTAATTTTAAAATAAATTTGTTTTTATTAGATTAAAACAATTTTCAACCACGAACGATCTCACAATGCATCAAAATAGCTATTATAGTACAGCTGTCTTATTTAAATTTCAAAATACTCAAACTTTTCTTTGTGAATTTTGATTTTACGTGATGCAATTTCTAGTTCTATTCCTCTTTTGGGAAATTTGAGATATGTACAGAATGTAAAACAATAGAACAAGAAGAAAGGAACAAGCCTAGAAATAAACATAAGGAGAGTTTTTCATCTTGAGTAGGTGAATAGAAAACTTATTTGGAAAGCCTGTACAAGTGCTGTAGATTCAAATGCAAATAATATTTTATGAGAAATATAAAATGAAAGAAAACCAAATCTAGAGAACATATACATATACTGGAATAAGTTTAAGTCTACCTAAAATATTTAGAAAACAAAATTATGTGTAAGTCTGAGTCTAAAAAAACTTCGGTAGTTAGAAGTTAGGCGAACAATTCACATAAATCAAGATGTTTGGCTTCATCTTACCAAAACATCTGGTACTTGACTGTTTTTTTTTTTTTCCCCTGATCTGGTATGGAAGTGTAGTGTACAGAGAGCCTGACGTCTGGTAGTTTCTAAAAATGAATTCAATTAAAAATGTAGAAGAGAACTTTGCTTTTTACTGGGCTATCTACAAAGCATAAAATGCAATTAAGCATACAGAAATGCAAAGGTTTTGATAAACTGGTACTAAAAACCCAGGTATTTTAATAGTTCCTTATCAGACACCTGAAACTACACGTATATTTACTAATTTCTCTTGAAACAGTCTCCAAATAAGAACATATCAATTCTCCTACAGTGAGCTAAACCTCCTTTATCTCCAACACGTTAATGAATAAAGTGCTTTTACGACTGGATATCAGAGGCTAGATTTCAATGTAATTTCAACACATCTCGTGATTTTGGCCACATTCTCTAGTTTGCCTCTCAAAGCCCTTTACCATCTGCTTCTTTCCAAATGTATCTCCCGTAATTCTCCTTCGTACACTTTTCACGGAAGCCCCCTGAGACCACTCACACTGGCTCCCTTTGGTTTGGCTGTATTTTTTTCTTCCTGAGCTGTAGCTGAGCCCGTTTTTCCAATTTTGTTATACCTATCTCTGCCCCTGTCACTTTCTCATATAGGAACTGTACTTATCCGTAAAGACCCAGCTCGGATTGCACCTGCCCTGTGTATTTTCCTCATCTTCCCACTCAGAAGCGAACTCTTCTATATCCGTACCCTCCTAGCACAAGATCACAGGTCTGTTTCTGCAATGATCACTTTCTATCTTTGGTTCTGGTTGTTAAATTCATGCTGCCGTTGGAAGCCAGCCTGTGTTTTCGCCACGGTAGCCTTCTCAAAAGCTTATCCCGGAACTATGCTGAAGCAGTATTTAATGAAATAATAATAGAATAAATAAGTCTTTCCTTTAACCACACAACTCAAACATCCAAATGATTTAGTAGATATTTTACTTTTTATCCGGCTATGTGCATTATGCTAATCAGAAATCTCTCATTAACACCACCTGATGTGGGAGGGTTTTTTTCCTCCATGTTTTGTCAAGGAAACTTGGGAAATGCAATTTTTTTTTGTAGCTTTAAAAACAGATGCAACTTTAATTTGTCATACTGTAGAAAAAAGTTTGATCACTCAACTAGATATTTTCTTTTTTCAATCCCTCCAAAACCAGTTTAACTGAAAGGAATATTTAATGATAACACACTAAACATGGGAGTGCATAGTTTTGTGAATTAAAAAATCATAACAGACCATGGGTATTTTACATATGCATTTAAATTGGAATGGCAGTAAGATATAATATGTATAGTCACACTCCATGGGAGAACAAGACAGTGTTCTTACAAACATTGGCATTTGTGCGGGTTCTAAATCTGGATATACAAACAACTGGTGAACTCTGGTTAATATTTAAATATAAATAATATTTAAACAATGTTATTTTAAAACAGCATTTTAAGACATTAAAATTAAATATGATTTTCCATAGTCTTATGATTCCAGGTTAATAATTTAAAACTATTCTACCTTCGCTTTATTCTCTTTTAATCAGAGTTTCGGAGATCATGGACCTATTATGCTTGAATATATCATGTGCCCGTGTACTGCACATGAGATGTGTTTCTTTTTTGAGGAATTGAGGTTTGCTTAATAATAAAATGCATTTTGGAAGCCTACATTTTTGTGTCTACTTTCTTTTTTAATTCCTATTTGTACTATCAAGTAACAACTAGGAGAAAGAATGTATCTCATAAATATATGATGGAATAAGCCCACTCCCATTGAAAGGGTTCCTTTACCCTAGAGGAATAAATCCTACAGTGTTAAATCATTTTCGTCCTCAGTTATTGAGGGGGCATTCCAAGTAAACACATTCTACCTTCTATGAGGCAATTCAATCTGTTTTAAATTATTTTTTGACCTCTTTATTTTCTTCAGATACAAGATAGTTAGACATTATTTTGTTTTATTACTCCACTGTGGCTAACCTTAATTAAACTTGGTAGTGTCTTTTTGACTGCACATCTGTTTTCAATTAGTTGGTTTTGTCCCCCCTCAACCATACTTAAAAATGCAGAACTATCACTGTACCTACCACACGATGGCAGCACTGGGCTCACAGTCCGTGGAACAAAACTGTAGGCTTGACTTTCTATAATTGTGGAACCATGGAAAGAAAAGCTGGTAAGGACTCTAGAGATAGCCCGCTCCAGAACCATCATTTCGCCTCTAGAAAAACTAAGCCCTGGAAAGATTAATTGATTTGTTCTGAGTCACACACTAATTAAGGAGAGAAAGAAAAGAAAAACTAAAATGTGCTAATTCACTTTTCTATGGCACCCAATTGTTTCAAAGTGAGATTGTGATCTCTGCCTACCTCAGGATTCTGGGCTTAGGATGCAGGACACAGCCTTGCTGCCTGTGATGTTCTACCGCTGGTTTAAATCCTTGGAACAGCTCAAAGGTATAGCCAAACATTTTAGGAATAATTTATAATACTGGTAGTCTATAATCTCCCAAATTACTTGGTTGATATAGTGTTAATATTATCTTCATAGATCAAAATTAAATCAGTCAATAATTATTTTATTTCAATAGCTTAATAATGGAACTGAATGAACTATTTTCAATATTATGTATTTATAGCATAGATATGTGTGTGTATCATACACATTTTTTTCTTTTGCTAGTTTTAATTTTAACTTAGTTGGACATTACTTCGGTGACCTTTTCTACTTTCTCCCTACTGCCTATCTATTGCTCTATTCTTACTGCTGTTGTTACTCTGGTTGTTATTTTTACTAATGAGATTTTGAGTTTTATCTCATTTGTTGATTTGCTTTGAATGTGAACCTGAAAAGGTCATGTTCTAAGGTCCACTGTTACCAGCATAATTTGGTTGGTTTTCCTGTGAATTAGGTCCAATAACATTTTTTATGTTCCCTATGACAGTTTAGCAGTATTAAAATGAAAAAGGATGTTAGAAATTTAAATTTCTTAAAATATTACTTCAGGATATTCATTACCTGATTTGGAAAAATTCTTTTTTTTTTTTAAAGATTTATTTATTTATTTGACAGAGAGAGAGAGAGATCACAAGTAGATAGAGAGGCAGGCAGAGAGAGTGGGGGAAGCAGGCTCCCTGCTGAGCAGAGAGCCCCTTGCGGGGCTCGATCCCAGAACCCTGAGACCATGACCTAAGCTGAAGGCAGAGGCTTTAACCCACTGAGCCACTCAGGCGCCACTGATTTGGAAAAATTCTAAAGAAACCAGCCCAAAACAAAATGGCATAGCTAGTTTCAATACAGCTACCTGTAGGAGTTTCCGCATACTTCCAAATTATAAGTTTTTATAAACGAAAGTACTGAAAACAGACTCAGACTTCTATGTCACTTCTTTAAAATCACAAATTATATATATATGGATATATATAATCTAGCAAAGCTATAACAAACCACGAGAAGTGGAATTTTGCATTGTCTATTTGCTACAACTCAGGAAAGGTAGTAAAGCTTAGTCATTCACACTCTTCCTTCGCCATCCACCTAGGTCTTAGGCTGAATTTCCAAGATGTTTCAATACTCCATTCAATCTGTTTTTTTCTAATGCTATCAGTAATTTGCAGGTATCTCCCATACTCACTCATCATATATTCTCTAGCTTTGTAGATAATGGGATTAACGATCACTTCCTGGAACAGAAGTAGTACTAGATAACCTTAGTATAAGAGGTGCTTGGAAGTGAGAGTAAAATTTAATGAATGGGGAGGATTTTTTTCGTACATAAATATATGTGATGACTCAGTATGCTATAGTTCTTTTTTTTATAGTTCTTATATTTTGCTAGAATGCTGCCTTTTAAGTGCATCTCCCTTTTTAAAGGTTTTTTGATTCAGAACTAGTTTTCAAAGAAGTAAATAAAACACTTAAATGTTTCAATATTTAAATTAAGTATACTAAATAAACTTATACCAACATTTTAATATTTTAAATATCTAAAACGAATACAATTTATGTGGAAACCAAAATTTTCTAGTAACTAATGGAAAATAGCTCAATTAAGATATTGTCAGAGGGGTGCCTGGGTGGCTCAGTTGTTGGGCAACTGCCTTCGGCTCAGGTCATGATCCTGGAGTCCTGGGATCGAGTCCCGCATCGGGCTCCTTCCTCACTGGGGAGTCTGCTTCTCCATCTGACCTCTCCCTCTCTCTCATTCTCTCTCTCTCAAATAAATAAATAAAATCTTAAAAAAAAAAGATATTGTCAGAAATGAAAATTTTAAAAAATCATTTTATCTTTAGTAGATTTAGGCTATAATTCTAGCTGTGTTCAAAGAGATAGAGTCAAGGAAGAATTTATTCAGTACCAAGTTTTGGTTTTGTGCTAAAATATGCTAACATAATTGTAACAACACAATAAAGATTTTTATCTTTAAAAGATTAATAGGGAGAATCATATTTGGAAAAAAATGCAAGATTTGAATTAAGTTCTCAAGAGCAAGTCTTACTTTCTCAATATTCATTTAATGCTACTTCGAGCAACACATATTCATTCTCTCACTTGCCATTTGCCTGCAAAACATGCAGGACTGTTTGAGTGGAAAGTAATTTAAAAATAATCAGTTTTGAAAAATGTTCTTACATAATCCCGAAATTGCTAACTTAGACCAGAACATGTTGCTAACAAGGATGTTCTCCTTAAATGGAATCCAAATAGTTTGATTTATATAAACATTTTAACCAAAGCACACTGATTTATATGGCTAACATTATAACAAACACTATTATTTTTCATATCATTCAAATGTAGTTAGTGGCAGAATAAAGAAGAGAATAAAGAAGAGTTTGGACAATTATTTGCTCAGTGTAGGTCCCACTCTATGGTACCTCCCCTCTCTAGTTAATTTCATGAATCTCTACTTTCTCTGAATAGATCATTTTCAAATACTTTCTCTCCTCCTATAGGGGGTTATATTCCAGGGGACTGTCAAGCTTATTAGTGAGAATCAGAGCTAGGACAAATAAAAATATAATTAATTATATTTCCAGATATTTCTAAACATGAGGATGTTTGCATACAAACTTAAGACGATGACTATGCATTTTTTCTTTTTCAGTAATCAATGGAGCAAAACTTATACTTTTCCCATTCTTCCTAATTCTTCCCAGATATCTAATTGGTTATTCAATAAATATTACTAGATGGGAGATTTCCAGGGATGGTTATTTTCATCTGTTTTGGTCACCGCACAGTCACTAAGTCTTTAAAGAGATCCTGGAACATAATATTCACTCAAAAACTGCATATATGAATATGAATAAATGATGAGCAACTAATATATGTACTAAAGATAATACTGTCCATAAATGATATATATTTTCAGAATTCATTTTTAGTTTTAATTACTTAAAAGCATATTACTTGAAAATTAAAAATCAAGAATTAGGTAAGAGGTTAAAAAACTTTTTTCTCAATTTTGATTCGGATTAAGGATCTTCAGTTTTTATTACACCAACAAAATTAATTTGAACTATATGAGACTGGTAATACAGATACTACAATAGAAGATAAAAAGAAACTATTTATAACAATTGTTTTTCCAATAAGCCTTATCTTTAAGGACACAAATGAAATTTATTCTATCTTTATAATACTCCCTCTCTACTTTAGGTTGGGAGCAGTTTGATTAAAGCTGATTAAGCAATTTACCAGTCAAATTTTGAAAGTAGTAAGTAATATATATGGACATACATTCATCATTTGACCTAAATCAATTCCAATAAAATAGTTTAAATATTAAATGAAAAATTGTCATTTGTCAATCTTAATAATTATACATTAACATTGGAAGAGAAAGGAAAGAAGGGATTCTGGAATGCAATATAAGAGAAAAAAAGCATAGAAAATTTAGAGACAAATATGACAATTAGATCTTGGAAGAAACCTCCAGTTACCCACTGTCTTTGGCTACTGGAAAGATTATGACTGTGCATTTGTAATGGCTCTTAAGTATTTTGATCTCAAGACTGCTTTTATATTCTTAAAAAAAATATTGAATTCCCCAGAGAACTTTATGTGAGTTATATCTATCAATTTTTGTCATATTCAAAATGAAGAAAAATTTATAAGCCACTGATAAGCACATATTCCATTAGCCTTCAAAGCAATGATGTCATAACATCTCATGTAAATGCAGGAAAACCCCACTATACATGAGAAAGAATGAGAGGGAAAAAGGCAAATAACACTTAATATTCTTGTATTTGACCTTGTAAACCCTGAAGGGGGCCCTGGGACACACATTGAGAATTACTGTTCTAGATCTACCATAATAGAAATGAAGTATTAACTATCAAAATAGAAGAACCCAATTAGCATCAGGTTTTTCGGACAGCCATCTTAAACCACTATATACATGATGATTATTCTATCGTGCCTTTCATTTTTTATTTTACGCTTGTCGTGAAAAATATCCAGGTGTTAGGCTTTCTTAAAAAGATTTATTGTTATTAATATTATTCTTATTAACCTCTCTAGTTTTGGAACTTGTTCCATCCAGAACTTCACAACTCTACAAAGTATAAAGTCTGAATTAAAAATGATATGTATCAAAAAATCATGCTTGTCTATTCTACTCTTGCTTTAAAAAACTACTTTATGGTTTGCAGAACCCCACAACAAATAATGATATTTGTCAGGCATAAAATAACACCCATTCTTCCAAAAAGGGGTTTTGCTACATAAAGTCTTTAATTTGTTGGTACTTCAATAGTTGGATGAAGGCACAACAGTGGTTCAATAGTAATTTACTTTATGAAATGTCATCAGCAATGAGAATGCTCTATAACAAACTAAAAGCATGTAATAGATCCATACAGAAAGAAGTTTCAATTATATAGTATTAAGAAGTCCATTTTATATCTTTTTATATAGATTCCAAATTCATTTTATATAGTCAGGTAAAATTATAATGTGACCTACAGAACTTCAAATAATGTGGTTTTCAGTCTGAAATATGTTTAGGAGGAAAAGTGGATTTTGTTCCTCTACTCTTTTGAAAACAAATACAGCAGAAATTTCAGTCTACTGTTTCGCATATAAGTTTAAAAAAAGGGTCCCATTCTCCTGATTTTTATCAAGCTTTTGTTTCTTAAAAATTTTTGTTTTTGTTTAATATGTAATATCAGTATTTTGATTAGATACTGTTTAAATTATCAATTTAATTAATTTTTAGCCTTCAGTAACTCCATGGAAATCTTTAGTTATCTTACAGTATCTTAAAATACGTTGAGTTATAAAGCTGTGGTTGTCTACATTATTCCTATTCATATATCTAAAAAACTCAAGACCTCAATCAAAATTCTGCAGTTCTGATATAATATGTTTTCATTTAAAATCAGTAATTATATATATTTTCTGGCTCCTGAATGATTAATTATATATTTATACAATTATTTATATATTTATATTCAACACAGTAATAACAGTAATAAATAAAAGTACTAAAAAGTAATAAAAGTAATAAATAAATAAAATAAATAACACAGTAATAAAAAGAAAAAAGAATATTTTCAGAGTTTGGCTCAGTACACATCAAGATTCCTTTCATCCTATTCCACTAAGCCCCCTCCCTCCCCGCCCGCCCCCACTATCTTGCGCAAGGCAGAATAGGTGAAATATCGTTGTTTTACATAACGTAGTACATGCAGATGAAAAGTGGGGAAAAATAATCAAGTAATTCACGGATAGTTAGATATCTGGACTTAGGCAATACTGTTAAGTAGCCAGATGGTGCATTGACATTCCTCTGCTTCTCCTTGGGTAGTGTTTCCCCCAGTTTCATGACCCCTCCTACCTAGGTGAACACATTCCCAGTTCCATGCTCATATTGTGCAGTCTGTCTAGGGTCCCGCACTGTGTCCCCATCAGCCTTCTCATGCTCTCATTTATTTCCTTCAACAGCATTTACTTGCCTGTCTTATTCCCTCAGGGTCCTGCTCCCTGGTGGTAATTTGATAAAGTAAGTTTTTTTGAAAATAATTTCTTCAAGCCCAAATAATTTGCATTTAAAAAATTACGCTGAACTTTGTTAAAGCTATGTCATAAACAGCAATGAAGGGACTTTGGCATGTTAAAATTAGCTCAAGTCTTCACCGTCACTTCCAAGTATATAGGCCCATAGCTAGTTGACCAAGGTGCAGCCATGCTTAGGTAGGCCCGTTGGTCGTGTTATTCATGTCAGATGAGATGAACATATAAATCCCCGGTGTGAACCAGACATGTGGATGGCTTGGTACAGAATCACAGCTATTATTGGAAAAGAACAAAAGCACCCATAATGGGAGATCGGTGGATTCACCTTTGTGAATAAACGTCCATAAACGAGAGACAGTGTCACATGGTCAGAGCTATATATTTACTCTCTGTGACTCGCATGGATGGAAGAGATAGTCCTGGCAATAAATGACTAAAGAAAGATTTAAAAATGCATAATGATTCTAAGAAAATGTGGAAACCTTAAATAAAACAACTTTAGAAGAGCATTGTGATCTTCACAGACAACAAAGAAAACCCTCACCCCCAGAAAAATAAGCAGAGAACTTTGAAAGCTGAAGTTTTCCAATTTGAGCCTCTCAGATTTTGTTGGATGCTTGCTGTTTTCAGATCATCACAGTTTAAATTTTGTTTTCATTTTCAACTACCCAAACTTTTATTTAAGTTGGTGTTTTTACATGAACACGCTGAAATGAGGAATGCAAATCTGTTTTTATTAACCTCTTACATACATGACGGAAGACTTCACCTCCAAATGAACCACTTTGATTTCTCTTCTGCTTTCTCCTTTACTTCCTTTTGAACCCTATCCTTCCCAGAAACAGAGAACACTAAATTCTTTCTGACCAACAGTGACCATCTACTTCCGGTTGGTCAGAAGAGAATGGGACACAGATCAGCTATCATCCTTCGTCACCAATAGTACCCTCTACTCCCAACGCCCGCCCCACTTCCCAGCCCGGCCACCCCCTACCACTCGCCCAAGAGAGCAGCTCCCACAGAGTGATGGTTTGAAAAGAGTTCACCACGACAACCCAACCGGTGGATACGAAACCCTTCTGTGACAGGGGCTGAAAATGAGCCTCATTGAAAGCGGAGTTTCCAGCAGTGGTTTGTGGAAGTAGTTTCAGGCTTTTCTCCTACGACTCGACTCGGCCACTCCAAGGAATGCTTAGTCATAATTTCCTCACCCAACTTACTCAGTGGTTCCTCTGCTCGCCCACCCTCTCCAATCCGTTCCAGTGGCTCTTATCTTGTTTCCCAGGGTGGAGGGACATTTCTCCTCAGCCTCTACTACTGTTCCTAATCTTAAAATTCACGTAAAATCTTAGTATCAAGTAAGAATAACTGAGGAATTTCAAAATGCACTTAAAATGTAAAATAGTGGATGTCAACTAAGTTAATTTTTTACAGTTGAAAGAATGCTTCAATTTGTTTCGTTTGAGGATGGTTTAAAAAAACAACTATTTTTTAAACTCTCCTCTCTGGTTGCTGTCACCTTCTGGTGAAATGGCGGAGCTTGTGTTCAGCCAAAACAATGGGCTTGGAAAACAACAACAACAACAACAACAACAACAACAACAACACTTCCAGGGATTTCTAAATACAGAAAAATTGTTTAGGCATCAGGATTATCTGGCACAATCTGTCTAATCTTTCTCTTCGGGGTTCTTAGAGTGCAACTAAACCCCGGAGGGAATAGAAAGTTCTTTCTGGCTCACTCCATAATTCTTGCCTGACCCATATTTTATGCTATTTCAGGCAGAAATCTGCTGAGAAGTCCCCCCCCCCCCAAAATATTCAAAGGCTCTTTAGGGACAATTTCATCACCCTTGATAGAAATGACTATAGATGTACACACGGTCTCTACAGACTCCGCTTACTGCCACGCTGGGCTCATGCATGAGAGGATTTTATTTCCTCGGTTTGTGGCAGCTTAATTTCCAGCCTTCAGAAAAAAGGATCGTGTAGGGAAGCAAGTCTAAATTGTATTCTGCCATCATTTCCAGCAACCGGTAATCATTTGTAAGAACATAAGTGATAAATAACAAGCATGTAAATGACAATTGTTTTTACTAGAATCAGAAGAGTTTGATTTCAGAGGAGCCAATGTTATTTAAGAAACAAAAGGTTTAGGCCTAGCAACAAGGGTCGTGGTGCCGATTCTAGAAATTTCTGTGTATTCTATCTGTCATCCCAGCCCGCTCTCTGATCACTCAGAAAAAAAGAGTAAGAATATCTGCCATGAATACTTCCTCTACTAGGTGTGATAAAAATGAGAAGATGGGTGACAGTACAATATGAAGAACCGTTCAAATGAAGGGCATTATCATCAGAATGTAAATGGGACTGTGTGAACTCCACTGTGAGGTTTGAAATGGAAGGCTTTTACCTAAACACTTAAATTTAATAATAATATTTGTGCGGTTAGTCAATGGGAACTTGTTGGCTCTTTGTATGTTTATATCTCATACCAATTTTTCCACGCTTTAAACTAATTCTACAGCATTTTATATAAATTTAATCCTATAGCATGTTTACTCTTCACTGGCAAAATGCAGGGTTGAATTAGATTCTTGGTACATTTACAGGAGCAGGGAAATAATTATGTTTTAGAAAACGGCATTTTATCATCACTACCAAATTAAACAAGAAAACAGGCTATGTTATCTTGATTATTTCATTAGAGAATGGCTTCAGGATTCAGTCACAGCACCTTAAATGGACAAGAATATTCATTACAGCATTATGCAAAGAAAGGGAATTAAACATATTTTGCTACAAATTTTAAGAACTGCATATAGAAAAAATCAGACAAAATATTATATAGTAAGACTGAAATCACGATAATTTAAAATAGAGCAAGATAGGGAAGCATTTTGCTACTATGACATCATTATGGAATATTTGAAGTAAGAAAATGAGTAGCTGTAAGAAACCAACTGAACTTATTTGATGGAAGAAAAGGTAAGAGGTGAGATTTTTAAGTACTTTGAAAAGTACCAGTAAGCTAACTAGAAAAGGGAAGCCGTGCACAGGGGCTAATTACCTGGCTAATTCAGAAAACATGACCATGCTTTATGCCACATACATCTTCCACTGCCCCTAAATATCTGATTCATTTGGGCAAGAACATATTAAAAAGTGGTAGTTTTTGGAAAATAAAGAGAAAGACAATAGGAAAGTATAAGGCTTGATTTTAATTTGCAGACAGAGAATCATAAAATCAAGTATTTTAGGGCTGGAAGGGACTTAAGGGGGCACGGCTATCCTATTTTTTTTAAACACTTTATTTATAAATGTTTTTGAATTATAAATTTGAAATAATTTTATAATCACCTTCATTTGATTCCTGTCACTGGCGGTAACACTCTTTCTCGGGGAAGATTCTAGGACTGTTGGGGTCTAGTTAGGGATGGATACAAACTAGCTTTCCTTTCTGAACCAGGCTACGGAATCAAGTTTGGATACACCTCCAAAGCTCAGGGAATTTGTCCTCTATCCAGGAACCTGAGAAGACTGTGGAGTAAATCAGATGTGGGGGCCAGAAACAGCGGGAGAATTGCCTGGAAGAGTCCAACCCCATAAACTCACATGTTTATGTACGCTTGGTGCTTTCATTTGGTAATGATTTTCTATCTAGCTAATAATGTTTCAACATAAATCTTTGTTCCGCTCCCAAAATGTTCTATCATTCGAGGTCTCACTAGCAATGGAACAGTAACTATCAATACTCTTATTGCAAGGAATCAGATGAGAAAGCAAAAACTGACACACTCATTTTAAGCTGCATCATATAACAATGGCTCAGAACCCAGTAGTTTATGAATGAAATAAAGATACTTTATTTATTACACAGGCACTTGGATATTCACATGCCCAACACATCTGATACACTTAACAACTATGGAAACATGAGTGGAAAAATGTCTGTTAGTAGGATCAAGAGAGAACCTTCACCACGTAAAGGTGAATTAGTGCATTAACAATTTTTCCCCTTACTTTCCTCTAAGAATTTCCAAAATCCACTGAAGTTTCAAAAAGTTACACTTGAAATAATATGCAACAAAATCTGATCTACATTCCAACTGGTATGCTAATTCGAGTTTTGCGCAGTTTAAACTTTTATCACAATGCAACATATTTATAGTCATGCTTGAACAGGTTAGGTTAGTAGCATGCATTCCATTCTGCAATATGAATATTGTTAATCTATTTCCCAACAGAAGTCAAAAGATGCCCAGTGCATAGAAAAATACAAATCACTGTAGTCAATATATTATGGGACTGATTTGGGGACTTACACGGTGATGATGAAAGTCCTGAAATGCCATGCCCACAAAAGCACATTAAAAAGGGGATAAACATATTTTTATCAGACAATCTCTAAAAAAATTAAAAGATGAGGGCTTTAAATGTGGGGGATGTTCTTTGCTGGGTGCTTTGCATAGCGCCTTTCTGCTCACCTCCTTCTGGCTTGACTGGTCCATCAGACACCACCTTCCTGAGGGCTAGCTGGCTTTGGTCTTGGTTGCCATTGGCTGGTGGAGGCAGATTATCAGACTGAGTTCTTTGAATGGGGAGGACGCCTGCTATGCTGTGTCTGTGCTGCTTCCTGGCATGATTAGACTGACCGCTTTTATGTGCTGCTGTGGCAGTGTGGGTGAAATGGAAACCCAGAGTATGTATCCTCGGATGGAACCGGCTTCAATGTCACTCATGCAAACAGAAGGGAGCTTTTGCTCGATCTCAAGAAGTCGTGTTTTCAAAGGCCAAAATGACAGCACATGCACAGCACTAGAGGGGTTAAAACTGGCTGTTTCTCGGGAAATGAAGACGTGGGGAGACAGGGCTAACATCAATCCCTCTCCGCGATCTGGCTGATGCTGCTTGGAAGTGAAAGGGCAGCTCCGTTTGTCAGATCTCTGCACTTGTTAGGTTTTTACATATCGACTAAGTTTTCGCAAACTCAACGAAAAAACAGCAATTAAGATGGGTGAGTGGTTATTCTTTGATCGGCATCTTGACTGTGTAAGGATTTCCGATGGTTAGAAAAGAAAATAACCTAGAAATTCTCTGATATCATCATATACAAAGTGTGATCCAACACAATGGACCCGATTGTGTTCCTTAATGAGGTGCCGTTGCCTCATCACATATGTCTATACATATATTAATATTATGTACTTTTTGGAAAATATAAGACGTGATTTTCTTCACAGATTTGTTTCCCAAAAGACTAGAAAGTTTCCCACATGGAAAGCTACAAGATTTCGCATGCATAATTCATTAAGGTTTTTAAGCTTGAAATGGCTCTCCCCCTCCCGCTCGATTCGAGAACTTGACTGTTGGTCGTATTACTCTTCTGCCAAACAATTTTTGAGTGTTTTCAGATGCGAGAATCTCATCTCTAATCGCTCTAAATACTTGTGCGTGTGCTTTTTTTTTTTTTTTTTTTGGTGTTATGCCTGGAAAACTGGCAGCCACTTGTGCTTCTAATTCCCGGATTCTCAAGGATATTTAAGTGCACACAAAGAGGACACACAACACTGCTTTGCCTGCAAACGTCATGGACACAGCTACCAGATACTATGAGCCAGGTTGGAAGGATGGTGGAGACACAGGGGAAACAGCCAGTTTTACTGCAGTCCACGTACAGAAATAAATGAAAAAAGAAATCTAAATAAGAAAGAGCGGATTTAGGTCTCGATACTGTTCTCACGCGGACAGAGGAACAGAGGACGGAGGGGGCGGGGTCGGCCAAAACACGGAAAGCCAACAGGGAAGGACAGCGGGAGAGAGAGGCAACAGATGAACATGAAGCTGCCATGCTGAGGAATTTATTTGCGTCTTTTACTTGGTTGCAGGCGGAGCTGCTGCACCGCGGCTTCGGCAGCGGCTATGGCAGCCCCTGCATCTTCCAGGTGGCTCTGGGTGACGCTGGTTTTGCTCTGACTGCGCGACGGTCCGTGAGAGCGCAGGTGGCCTTCGGAGGAGGATTTCGAGCTACCGGGACTACTGTGGGATTTCTCAATGGTGGGAACCTGCATGTCTGGTTACAAGAGGGTGAGACGTGAGTTAATAGTGCTCCAGCGCTCCTCCTGTCAAGTTTGGTCTCGCACAATTTGAAACTGTCTAAGATTTATGTTAATTCGGTTTCCTTTTGGGCTCATTTATGCAACTGCTCGCCACTCGGTAATGTGAGTAAACATTTGGGAAACAGTTTTGGGGGAGGAAAGTCAAAAGGATAATCATGTGGAGAAGAGAGAAGTCTGAGAAGAGGACAGACATCTAACCAGCCTCATGGAAATGCCTATGTTAACTTTTCAGTTTCACCAAGCAACTGCTAATTCTAGGAGGGACCAGGCGAGAGACAAGAGGCTCACATGCCCGCGGAGGCGTTTTCAGTGAAAACGCAGGGAAATCCCGGATGAAGGGGCAGGAGTCACCAGGACACTTTAACAGTGGAGACTGGACACGCATGTCTCAGGGGATTTCAGAGAAGGTATATAGAGATCCCACATTTACTATGGCCGTCAGAGAGAGAGGTCTTTAGGCTAATGATCTTCCGGAAAGTTAATCAGGGCAGAGTTGATCTGGCCAAGTGGAATTCATAAATGACCTACGAAGCTCATTCATAAGTCATCTCTAGCTCTCCTGGGAGTCCGTGGTTTGTCACATCAACTCAGCGGCCTATTGGACTCGGCCTCCTGGATTTCCATCTCCGAGAACACTTGCACTTGTGACTCATTCCTTTCTAATGTGCAAAGAACCACTTTTCAATCTGATGTACTTTCTGAGAAGAGGAGAGAAGGGAGCAATACGCCGGTCCAGTATAAAAATTTATAGTTGACACTTATAAATAGTTCAGTATGTCCAGACAAGATACCACATGGTTATCTCAGCTAGGCAGTCACTCCGTTGATGATGAAGAGTAATGTTGGGTTGTAGGATGATTGGCAACGAACCTCTCGATGGAAAAGCTCATTCAAATGGGAATGCTGTGCGTATTGCCAAACCGGATGTATAACATTACCATTTCAAAAAAAATGATAGTAGTTCAAAAAAATCATAGAATTAGCTTGAGGCCAACATTTAAGAAAGGTTTAAGCAAATTTCAACATATCAATAGTTTTGGTGACATGGGGAAAATGATCCTGATATGGTAAGTAAACACCAGGATGCAAAAATTACATATGTTCATATATTGCACATATAACCTATGATTAAGAATATACCTATGAAGAAATAGGGGCTTAAACAGCAAGAAGATATATGCATGAATGGTAATGATGAGTCTATCTAGTCAATGGACTGTTGAGGATTCCTATCTTTGTGAAATACCCCAACGTATTTTATAAAATCATATTATCATGGATTTTGAGAGCTGGAAATAATCCAAAAGCTCATACAACCTAGCCCCCTCTGCTGTACAGGCTGAAAACTAGAGTCGGAGAGGTGAAGGTCACACAGTCATAAACATAATTACATGCTGATCTGAGACTAAAGCCCATTTTTCCTGATTCCATATCCATTACTGTCTATAGGATATTATATTACATACTTCCCAGTAGAATCCAACACTGTAAAATATCTTAAGTATTTCATATTCAAGAAATTACTGAGTGAACAAATAGAAAAAAGCTTTTTCTACTTGAAATATCTCCTACCCTTGGATGGGTCAGGGAAGATACCATGGCTTCTGCTTTTGATGACAGATGGCTTTGGAGACTGCTGGCTGCTCTGACTGGAATGAGACTTGCCATGATCAATGCTTTCAGTCTGTTCTTTGAGAGAATACCATCTAGGAGTGTTATCGAGATGAGATGTGCTAGATAAATCAATCAATACCTGAAAAAAGGCAGTAAGTCAATGAAATTGATATAATTCATTCATGACTCGTTTCTGTGATCGGAAATTTACTCAAAGATATAAAGCCAAAAAACATAGAATGACATTGAGGATGACAAGGCTGTCTTCCTCATTTTTTTTCACCCATGACATTGGGAACAAAGTGTTGTGCATATTAGATGCTTAATAAGTATTTGATCAGGGGCACCTGGGTGGTGTAGTTGGTTGGGCATCAGACTCTTGATTTCAGCTCAGGTCATGATCTCAGGGTTGTGAGATCGAGCCCCACATCAGGCTCTGCTCTGCTTTGCTCTCCCACTACCCTCCCCACTGTGAACTCTCCTCTCTCTCTAAAATAAATAAATTTTTTTAAAAAATGAACATTTGATTAAACTGAACTGTATAAAATCTTTAACTATGAATTAAATTATTTGGAGATGATGTAAAAAGAGTCTCAACTCAATCTTTATGAATGAAAGCCCTCTTTTGTTAAATGAATACATTTTAGTAATAAACTTGGATATCTTTTTTTTTAAACTAGGATATCATTTTTTAAAATCGCTTTAGTTACGAGAGGGACAAAATAAAAAAAGAATGGATAATTTGCAATTATGGACTTATTCCCTGTATTTTAAAACATACTTTAACTCATATTTGAAATATGAAATAGGAATATGACTAACAATTTATGATGAGAAAGCACTGCGTCATGGTTTGACTAGCAGCATTTTTTGCTTTCTTAGTGGTTCATGAGTAATAATCCATTTCACAATTGCTGGCATCTTAGATTTGATGAGATATAAAAAAAACTGAGAACTGACACAATGGATATATGCCCCAGGTTCATGTCAACAATCAATTATAGGACTACTATACATCAGTTTTCTGAAATAGGACATTAAGTCAGATAGAATAGTGCATCTTAGAACTGTCCAAAGATCAAGACGAGTCCCAGGGGCCACACCAGCAAGGGAGCCTGCATGTAAAGGTCACATGGCCAAGGTTTGATGGGAAAGAAAAGTGTGGAGTCTTGCAACCAAATGAGGTCTCAGGCACATAGACTAAACAACTGTTTTCCATTGTTTCTGAGAAGGGATATCATATTGTCTAGGTGTTATTTTATTTTCAGAGATGATTTATTTTGAACATTAATTCATAACTTCTGCTTTAAGTAAAGATTGTTAAATATATTTTTGGAAATACGATTAAAAAAAAAAGCACAGGATCTGACCACTGTGCCAGATTTCATGATTAAGTTAGATTCCATGTGAACTTACATAAAGTGGTTTTTTATTATTTCCTCCTACTTCTAGTTTTGTCTCGTAAAATATTTTGAGAGATTTTTCTTGGGATGCTTAAAGGAAATAAGAATGCAGAAAGTCACATCTAGTCATTGACAACTGCAGTGAGGAAGAACAGTTAAACACCTGAAAGTACATTTTAAAAATCTAGTTCATTTTATAATAATTTGTCTCAAATTTGGATTCAGAGATTACATATATCCTATCAAAGCAATTAATAAGTTATCTGCAAATTAATCATAAAGTACATCAAATGGTAGAGTGAAAACCATTACTCAAATTACTACTTATCCAGTCAAAGAATAAATCAAGAAATAGAATCTATATACCAAAGGGCTTTCACCAAAATGATTATCTAATAAACTTAAGAAATATGCTTGTATCAATAATCTTTAATTGGTGGCTTATAATGAAAGCAAATAAAGAAAAGGAAACCATTTGCTCACCTCACCAAGAAAGTCATTGGAAGAAAATCTATCATAATCCCAGACTGTCACCTCCAGTGTTTTCTTCTTGAGCTACAGTTTAAATAAAAAATGTTATTAATTCCACAAATTTTCATCACACTATTATAGATTCATTTATTTTCACTTCCTTGAACTCTTTCCGTTTATGTAAAAAGATTTCAAAATTTATCTAAAATGTAGGTTTATATTAAATATTATATAAAATGTCAATGATTTTAGAGTCCAATCTAGTGTTTGTTCATAAGAGACCTCAAACTTTTACTAATTCCCTCTTTTCTAAGCCCCCCTCTTGATTTTTATTAGAAAGAGCAGAATCTATAAATGCTCTTTAAATAGATGGAATTTATAGGATGTAAAACTATCAAGGTTATTTAGATAAAATATTTAGACTGGAGTTTTTTGGTTTTAGTAATTGCCAAAAAATAAAATAGCATTCTCTTATTTCTTGCAGGTAAATTTAACTTATTTTAAATTCAAGAACCCAGATCACAATTTTTACCTAGCTTCAGCTTCGTAATCAAATTAGAAATCTTCTAGAGGTTAAATCATAAATCTCCTTAGAATCCTTTCGGCTAATCGTCTGTATGTCTTGGTCTCTACAGTTTAGTCTCACAATGCCTGTTTCTCAAGAGGCCTTGATTTAGAGAAGAGATGAATTCCTAAAATGCCGTCTGGTGCAATAACACATTCACATACCCTGAATATTTTCTTTGTATTATTTGTGAAAGTCAAAATATACCCAGCTATTATTTTTGCAATAGATACATATCAAATCATTACAGTGTATACCATAAACTTATATATTATGTAATTATCTCAATAAAACTGGAAAAAAATGAAAGTGATTGACCAAACTTTATAAAAAAATTATATAGCCAGTTGGAAAATATTTTCCTTTAAAATATGATAACTGTGTCCCAGTCTGATGAAATATTTAAATTTTGCAACAATTGATGGAAAATGTTCCATTGGTCTTATTTCTTTATTTTTTGGCTGCTTCATTGAATTTGTTCACATTTACACTCATGGTAACTTTGCACCATATCTATTTCCTTTCACTGGCAACATTTATTATTTGTATTTTACTCATTTCTTTTTGTTTGTGTGGCAAAATTGATAGACCACAATCTTGCAATAATTTTGTCATCAGTTTTCTTATATTAGCCTAAATCTGTTATACAGAAAATAATCATTGCATACCTGTTCCATGGAGATACTTTTATAAATTACTGTTTGATTCCACTCAGGATTAAGACTTTTTTGAACATATTTAGTCCTCCTCTTGTACTCAGCACTGAATTAGAAGGAAAAACAAAAGAGTTATCTTGATTATTCACCTTAACTGATGCCTTCATAGCCAGCTGGAAGAGCATGCAGACATTTTAAGATGATATTTTGTTTTAAATCATTATGCAATCATCCCATCACCTTTCTGTCTAAAACCTTATTTTAAGTTGAATACAAAATGACAATTCAAAAATATGTTGGATGCCTTTAGTTTTATTTGTCATAGTTTTTAGAGAAAAGCTTTTAGGTGTTCTAACTATACCATCATTTTGGAACCTTTCTCTTTCCTGAATGCAGGAGACCATTGCATGAACCGTTGCATCAATATCTTCTTCCCCATAAATAATAATTTGGTATTTCCCTTTCTAATAGTTTTACTTCTAATCATGTCCGCAAAGCCAAATGTTTTTTTTTTTTTTTTGCCTGTATAAAACTGTAACAATTGTTTTGACCAAGGAAAGGATGAGAAGTATTTGTTGCTATAGCTGAAATTCCATGAACATTTGTTACTTTGTACTTAAAGTATATTTTGATACTCTTAGTAAGGCAGGATATTTAGTTATAAAGCAGCAATTACATATAAATTCTGGGTTTATGCCAACAGCCCAGATAAATCACTATAAACAAGATCAAAATAGTTCCTCATTCCTTATAACGTGGGGTATTTGAATTTTTCCTTGACTTTTCCATTCCTTCTGAGCAAGAGTTAGAAGTTTATATCCCAAATTTACTCTAATTAAGATAAAACGAACCTCTATAGCTGATATCAGCCAGCTGATGGGGTTGGAATTATTGTTGCTTGCAATTAGCCAATGTACCCACACAGATGAGGGCTTCATCCAATTCTCACTGCCTTTTTCTCGAATTTTCTGCATAGTCTTATAGCTTAGGTCCTAGATATTACTTCAGCTCCAGTGGGCAGCAGGTCCTGAAAAGCAACCTACTCATCTGGAGTCCTTTCATGTGCTTTGATTTTACAAACTGTGTTTTCTAAAGGGACCGGGTCCTGACCCTTGATTTGTCATTCTATTCCTAACTTTGGGTCGACCACCTCTTGTTAGTTCCTGGTCTCAAGCACAGCCACATCCTGGAATGCCCCCTGATTTGCTTCCCAGGCACTAATTTACCCTCTCCATTCTAGACAGAGCTATTGAAAATCAAGCTCCAGTTCCCACTCACTTTTAGCATGTTTTTCTTCTCTCTTTAGCTTTATTCTCTTTCTTATCAGCCACATGCAAGAGCAGAAATCCCCAACATGGACTGCATATTGGGATCACCTAGGAATCTGAGTTCTGAGGCTGCCAAGTAGGGCCCAGAGCTGCACCCATATTTCCCCGCCCCACAGCTCCAGGGAGAACCTGATTTCATAGGTCTGGGATGAGGCTTGAGTAGAAGAATTTTTAAAAATATCCTGGGTATATCTAATGCGCAGATTGAGAACCACTGAACTCACTCAAGACCTCATGTGTCAGCCACTGTGAGGTGAATCCAATTTAAGAAATAAAGCATCATTCTTGCCACTTCTACCTAACTCATTTGTGTGAAAATGAGAGCAGGATTTGACCATTTTTTTCATTCAAGACAAATTACAAACAATTTTGGGGAAATGCATATGCAAGGATTTAAAGAAACAGGAATTCTCATAGACTGTAGACAGTATAAATTTGTACACAGTTTTTAGATGAATTTCAGATGAAGCTGGTGAATTTTATGGACCTAACTACCTAGAAAGTTCTACTTTGATTTCTTCTACTTCCATCTTACAGAAGTTTTCCCACCTGTGCACAAGGAATGTTTTTAAGAACATTCACCATAACATTGTTTCTAATAGCATATTAATAAGATTATATATTATGATATATTCTTTCAATGAAATAGTAAGCAGCAGTTAAAATAAATATATGCCTTCATATATTAAGATGGATAAATCTTGAAAAAAACTTGAGCAAAAAATGTGCAGAAGGATAACTATAGTTATCATGATTTAAAATCAAAATCATGTGAAATAATACAGTAAACTTTATGAATACATGTATATAAAATAAACACATAAATATCATGAGACAGTCTGCAATTATAGGTAATAAATTCTATTTAGTGGTTATCTCAGGTGGATAGGAGAATGGTTTCAGAGAGGTTTGGGGTACCTATAAAATATTTTTAATAAAAAAATGAAGCCTATATAGCAAAAGACTAAAATTTGATGGAACTAAATGGCAAGAACACAGGTATTTGTTAGTTATTTTCTATAATTTTCAGTGATTTTGAAATATTTACAATAGAAATTCAAAATAACTTTGGTAAACTATGTTCCTTTAGATCTTATGTTTTTGATTTTTTTTTTTAAGATTTTATTTATTTATTTGACAGAGAGAACACAAGCAGGCAGAGTGGCAGGCAGAGGCAGAGGGAGAAGCAGCCTCTCTGCTGAGCAAGGAGCCCGACATGGGACTCGATCCCAGGACGCCGGGATCATGACCTGAGCCGAAGGCAGCTGCTCAACCAACTGAGCCACTCAGGCGTCCCTGTTTTTGATTTTTTTTATAATGACATGGGAAGAACGGATGTGACACTTTTAAGATAATAGCAAACCTTGGTTACTACTTTAGAATTCATGGCTATTTCTCTAGACAGGTATACTTAGAAGAAAAACACATGGCAGTATAAGTTTTAAAGCTTCTATTTGTTTTGGACTTTGTTACTAAGGTAATGAGGTTATGGGGAAACATATGAACAAGATTCATAATACAGGGGAACAGTAGTGAATTATTTTTTCCAATGCTGAAAAATTAAATGCTTAACTTTCAAAAAGATGGGAAATAATGTCAAATGCAAACTCAAGTACTTTCACTAAAATCCTAGATATGTCGGTGTATGTGAAAATAGTCTGTATTATTTAAATGTCTTCTAAAGAATTTATTATTTATCATCTTTTCTGAATCTATGAATAATTGTTATTATAAATTTTCACCTGCGTAGTCATTTTTTCACTTTTACATTTAGCAAAAGTTCTTAATTCATGTATGAAAAGCAATTTATAAAGTAAGCATATTAAAATAAAAACAGCTAACATTCATTAAAAGCTTAGTTTTTCCCAGGAAGAGTTCTAAATGCTTCTTATGTGTTAACTCGTTTAATCCTCATGGCAATTTTGTGAGACAGGATTAAAAAAAAATGAAACTCAGTGAATTGAGGTATGTTGGAAAGGCTGCACAGTTATTAACTGGAAGGACCATGATTCAAACATAGGGCAAGACTGATTGGTTGTTCTTAAACATATGCTATATGAACTCAATTCATTAGGCTCATAAAATGTGAATAATTCATCAAGTTCTTAATTTCAGGCTTTATTAGCCGAAGTACCTAGTTTGTCTTCTTTACCATATAACCTAAAGTTCTTCACTTCAGCTTAAATATATATATTTTCTATATATGTAATATAAGTTATATACAATATATGTGTATATACACACATATCATAAAAAATTGGCCAGTGTTTGAGTTGTTCAGGCAAATTCTGAACAGTATATCCTAAAAGAGTGTTGTGAAATGAAGGATAATTACTATAAATATTTATTCTTGCCCAGATCCACTTAGAAAGAACCACAATTGGGAGGAATTTTATGTTATAAGTGAGTGTGATTCTTCAATTCTCTCCAGACTCAAGGTGTCCACTGCCTTTAGGATTAATGTAGGAACACACAACTTGCCCCCACTATTTCTGGTGGAGCTGTGTAAATGACAATGCAATTCTTCGCAGTTTGTTTTGAACTTGAATGTTATGATACAGAGATCGCACAAAGCTAGTCCTTCAGTAACCCTTGTTTTATAACTACCACAAATCGACTGTCTTGAGCATTGATCCCAATGGGCCATGCTACGACTTTACACAATTGAAAACTGTTGGCACTTCTCACAGATACATCAAAATCTGGACTGACAAGTTGAAGATGACCAAGTAAGCAGTGGGATTCTTAAATGTGAGCATAAATTAGGTTGAGAAAAAAGGAGAGCCCATGTTCCTTTCCCTTCTTTGTCTGGAAGACACACTATATTCCCTCATGGGGATATTGCAATAATGATATTATATTAGGACATTTAGCCCGTACCTAATAATCAGAGAGGTTTTTTTGTTTTTTTTTTTTAACAAAGGAAAATAAAAAGTCAATTAATCAAGATGGGGCATGGTGCTAATAAAAAAAAAATTAACCTTTCTCACCTTGAAGTTTTGACTAACTTCTTTTCCCTTTCATTTTTTAAAATTATTAACAGTTACCTTATCATAAGTAGATACACTTTTAAGATAGACAGGAAAAGATACTTGAAATTCAATTATTCTCCCCTATACTAGTGGAAAAAGAATTTTCTGAGTTTCTCTAATTTAAAAAAAAAAAAAGTAAGAAAGACGAATGGAATATGATGGCTTCCTTGTATTTTACTTCCATAGAATTATCTAAAAACACTGAAGGTTTTCATTTCTTTTGTTTCATTTGATTTTCCTTTATTGGAAATTACACACAAGACACACACACAAACGACTTATTTTTAATTACTCCTCTAAGGATTTTTCCTTTAATTTAGAAAGAAGCTCCAATCACATCCTGTTTTATAAGCCCTACTGTTCTGGGCAGAAGTGTGTTTTTGGCACATCACTTGATTGTCTGTGCTCCCTGAAGTCAGAGCCTATGCGGCCATTTGTCAGTTCTACCCTCAGCACCTCACACAGTGTCTGGAACATTCTGTGCTAAAGAAATGTTTTTTTGGATGGATCCTTAAAATATACTTCTATTTTTTCCCTTAAAATCAATTGAAATGAGGGGTGCCTGGGTGGCTCAGTGGGTTAAAGCCCTGCCTTCAGCTTGGGTCATGATCTCGGGCTCTCTGCTCAGCAGGGAGCCTGCTTCCCCCCTCCCTCTGCCTGCCTCTCTGCCTACTTGTGATCTCTCTCTCTCTCTGTCAAATAAATAAATAAAATCTTTAAAAAAATCAATTGAAATGAAAGAGCTTTGACCTTTGAATTGTAAATGCCTGTACCTGTCACTGCCTTATAGAGGTCCTGGAGGAAATAGTCTGGTATGTTAACAAGGAGGTTTAGAGAAAGTCCAGGTCAGAACTGAACTCCCATCTATCATGATAGTGAAAATCAGCTTCAGTCAGAGCAAAATCTCATTCACGGCAAAAAGCCTGCACTTTGTCAAACAGTATAATGGGAGAAAACCAGAATGAGATCCTTAAGATTTGCTCATTTCCATTTCTTAGTTAGCCAGGGACAAGTATTGAGTTCATTCACTCTGTAGGCTCTTTCCTTGTTTCCCCTCCTCTCAGGGCTGATAACTGGGTTTTCAGAGCTTCTGAGTATATTGATCCGAGGGTGGGAAGAGGAAATGAGAGGAGATGAGGAAATTGGACCAGTGAAATTCTTAGCAGTGAACATGACTTTTTTTTTTTTTAAATTTTAAGAATGACAAATGTATTACATTTTTTGATAGAAGAAAACAAAGTTGTTTGGTTTTCTAATAGTCCTGTTAAAGAATTTTGTATAATTCTATAGCCCAAGCATTCCACATCACTTTTTATAGGAATAACTGACCACTGGAGACTTGATGTAGCCAATCATAAAATAAGAATAATCTATCAACTTATTTGAAACTTTCTCTCTCTCTTTTTTTTTTTAATTTTATTTATTTATCTGACAAAGAGGAGAGAGATCACAAGTACTCAGAGAGACAGGCAGAAGGAGGGGGAAGCAGGCTCCCCGCCGAGCAGAGAGCCCGATGCGGGACTCGATCCCAGGACCCCAGGATCATGACCCAAGCCGAAGGCAGAGGCTTTAACCCACTGAGCCACTCAGGTGCCCCTAATTGCAACTTTTTTAAGCTGAAGTGTCTAGTTGTCTTTCCTATAATCTACCCTGCAATCTAAAGGTCTTCATACACACACACACACACATATATTTCCTGAACGTAAATGATATATATTTGTATATATACACATATCACAACAGTTTTAGGCCAGTTTTAAAGTTGCTTCTGGAAATTCTAAGGGGTATACCCTAGTATGCCCTAAGTTATTACATAACATAATACTGACAATAATATCAAGTGCCATTTATTGAGAGCTATTATATGTCAGACATTATGCTTATCACTTCTGGTATATTACTCTATTTTACAAAAAACCTGGGGGGTGTTATTATTATTCTTATTTGGCAGAAGAGGAAATTTTTTTAGAGAAACCTCACAACTTCTAAGAGGCAGGGCTGAAACTCAAACCCAAGTTCTTTAGGACTCTAGTCATTGGCTGCCTCAGCCAAAATTTTGATGTCAGTACTTTATCATTATTAGTCCTTCTTGCACTGACAGTTCTCAAAGAGGCGATGGAAGTGACTTCCAGATGAAACACGGGATGAGAAAGTGACTCCTGGATCTTCAAAATTGTAACCAGCACATCCCAGACTTTTTCAACCATTATTTACGTTTACAAAACATGCTCTCTTCTAAATTAAAGACAGACAATTATTATTCTGACAACTCCTGCCCAGTTTGTCTAGATAAAGGATAGGAAGGTTCTGAATAAAGTGACTGACAATGTCTGTTTTAAAATAACACGCTCTCTTTTAACCAAACTAATTTTGCATATTGGTCTGAGACGTCTCTGGATGAGAGAACTAGTCGGAACAAGCAACCTATCACAGTATCGAATTTACCATGACTCTGTGTGCAAGGAAACATGAAGTTTCTGGCCACTAGAAAGGGTGTGGTGACTAATCCTATTCTTTACAATATTTAAGTATCTATACCTTTCAAAATCAGAAACAACCTCTTTTGGGCAACAGCTCATCAGGATTAGTAAAGATGCTAAATTTTAATGCTGCAGATGAAACCAAATCCTATACCATTAATATCCAGGGTGGGATTACAACTCTCATCATCCCATTGCTACAGATGGTGCAAGATTCACCTCCCCAACTAAATAACACATTTACAATATAATGTAATGAGATGTGCAAAAGAATGTATTTCGTTATGTATCTAGAAGATACCCTTAGCTGACCACGTGATGATGCACCATGTAGTGAGCTCTATTAGAAGACAGTTTCCTGGGGCACCTGGGTGGCTCAGTGGTTTAAAGCCTCTGCCTTCAGCTCGGGTCATGATCTCAGGGTCCTGGGATCGAGCCCCGCATCAGGCTCTCTGCTCAGCGGGGAGCCTGCTTCCCCCCTCTCTCTCTGTCTGCCTCTCTGCCTACCTGTGATCTCTGTCTGTCAAATAAATAAATAAAACCTTTAAAAAAAAAGATAGTTTCCTACTACTGGCAAAGAAAGGAGGATGCTGGGGTGCCTGAGTGGCTCAGTGGGTTAAAGCCTCTGCTTTCGGCTCGGGTCATGATCTCAGGGTTCTGGGATCGAGCCCAGCATTGGGCTCTCTGCTCAGCAGGGAGCCTGCTTCCCCCTTTCTCTCTGCCTGTCTCTCTGCCTACTTGTGATCTCTCTCTCTCAAATAAATAAATAGAAATCTTAAAAAAAAAAAAAAAAGAAAGGAGGATGCTCTCACGTTGTTGCCAATGTGTGCGAGCAGGCCGATTATGGCATCTGGTGCATGGAGATGCCTTTGTGGTGCAGAAAGTATAAAGGCATGGAAATGCTTCTCTATCAGGCCAAAGTAAGGGAAAAAGACTAGAGAACTACAGTATTTAGGATGACATTCATGCCCAGTACTGGACATCGGGAAGGTCCGTTAATTTCTTGTGAAAAATGACTCTAGATTTTTTTTTTATGTGTAATAGAAGACACAGGAGAACTTAAGCCATGGTTATCACAGAAGAAGTGAAATGAATCTTTGTGGACAAATTATACAGGAAAACCAGTTACATCTAATTTCAGGGTGGTATTTCCTTACTCATATTTTTTTTGTTTTTAATATTTTCTACTTTTCAATGTTCTATGGCACACATCTGCCAAACCTGTTCGGTAAAGTTGTAATCAGAACAATTTGCTGGTGGCCTGATTCAATTGATACCAACAGTTAAAAAGATGCAAATTACAGCCCGAGCCAAACGGCAGATGCATGTACACAAGCAGGCGACAAAATAAAACTCTAGACATCATAGCGTAGCTTGATACTGAAAGAGAACCAACTCTACCTTGCGTTCTGGACAACCATGACTTGACTGCATTGATTCCGAGAGCGCGAGGGAAGGATACAAGTCGGAAAGACAGGAAGAAAAAAGTTAGGAACAGAAATAAGGAAGAAAATACGAGAATTATAAGTGGAGGAGCTATACTGTAACATATAAACGACATGAGGCAGGAGAGAGTCTTAGAGCTCCAGTGAAAATAACAGCTCTAAGCCAAATAACAGCCAACTGCCTTGGCCACTGTAATTTGTAGGAGTAATTTAAGGAAAGGTTTATGAACCGAACAGAGGTAGTTGATTAGGTCCCTTTTGGGGCAAATTCCACCCAGCAGGCATGTTTTGTTTGACAAAATATGGGGAATGGCTTTAGGTGGGAGACTCACTCTATTTCCCTATGGTTCCCTCATTCCCTGTTACTCACCCCAGAAGGACTGATATATCCCCGCTATCTGCCTGCCCTTTTGGGTTATTCAAGTATGTAACAGTCTAATTGAAACATATTCTGTAATAAATAAAAGATAGGTACTCTCATTAGAGTAAAAAAGGTGATGTTCTCTAGGATATTATTAGAGAAGACAGAAAGTAAAAGACACTGCTTTATTTTCATTCATCCTTAGCAAATGTTAATTAGGGATATACCCTTGGCAGTGATTTCTTCTTGTCCCATAATATTGTCATTAAATAACAGGGAAGGCCTAATCAATCAAAAGCAGAATGAACTTATCACTTTGTTGTTGTTATACTCACATTAAAAGAAGGTAGCCAAATTGCACTTGTAACTATTAAAGATTTAAATGAACATAAAATGAAAACTCCCTTCCTGTGCTCTATTTCTGACCCCTATAAATGAAATTCAATGAATTAAAACTAGAATCACAAAACCAGCAGTTCTAAATTTCTAAATAAAATCATTAGGATAAAATTAAAGGCTGTATCCTTAATTTGATATAACACCTGGAAATTTTCAAATTATTTTCTGAGTATTATTTGATTTCCCGACAGACAAAACTATTGGCTCTGCTTCCTTGTCTCTGTCAATACTGACCAGGAAAATTAATCCCAAAATAAATGGTGATCTGCTGGTGCTGATGTAATTAGTCAACAAGCAGTAGATTCAAAGGTAACATATAACTCAGTTTGGACCCTGCTCAAATGAACCAACTATAGTCAGAGAACATGCTTTGCATGATTTCGGTGTTTTTAAAGTTTTTGAAGTTTGTTTCATGGCCCACGATATAGTTTATCTTGGTGAATGTTTTGGGTGCACTTGAAAAGAATACGTATTCTGCTATTAATGGGACCAATGTTCTATAAATATCAATTAGGTCTTCAAACCAAATAGGAAATAATTATGAGGCACTTGGGGAAATTAAGGAATTATTTAAACATTTAAAAATTACAGTGGTTATATGTGGTATTTGATTGTTTTAAATGAGTTATCTTTTAGAAATATGTAGTAAAATATTTGCAGGAAAAAGTTATGAGTTGAGATCTAGTTTTTAAATTTAAATTCAATTAGCCAACATATAGCATGTCATTAGTTTTTGATCTATTTTAAAATAATCTGTATATATTATTTTATAATCTATAGAGGGAGTATCGGGAGGGAGTATATGAGGGTAAAAATGAGACATGATTGGCTAGGAAGTAACAAGGATTGAAGCCGAGTAACAATTATGTGGTAGGTCACAACATTATTCTTTCTACTTATGTGCAATAATTCAAAAGTTCCAAGTAAAAAGTAATATTCATATGTCACTCCTCAAGTTAAATGAAAAAATGAATAAAAATAAAGCCAGAGCCTTCAAATTACCAGCCCCAAATTCTTTTATTATACCCCAATTGTTGATTATTTATGGCTCCATCATGCTAATTTGGCTACGATAAATTGTTCAGATAAGGTATGATGATCTGCTGGGTTCAAATCACTGTTTTGAAGCCATCCTTGAGTACTGATTTATATACCAGAACATAGCAATTTGCATTTATCATGTGAAAATTAAATATCCCCAAAGAGCACTTGCTTTATACGAACAGTTTGTATATCACACGAGATTCAGAGATATTTTTTGTCTATTTACCAAATATTTACCATACTTTGTAAATATTTTTTCAATATTCAACATTTTAAATATTACCTTTATTTTATAATTTTTAAAACAATGATTTGAAAATACACCTATAAATAAGGAGACATCAATAAGTCACTTAATGAACGTGTAACGGGCTAGATAATGATGTCCTCCTGTAAGATAAAACAGTAATTTACGAGTCCCGGAACACTGGTTTGCAAATGAATCTGGGCAGGTAAAGTTAATTCTCTAAATCTGCCACAAATAATACCTTCAATGATTTCAGAGTCCATCTGATTGGTTACAGTGGTTTCTAGATTCAAAAGATGGACATGTGTCATCAAGACAGGATCTAGTATGATCAAGGCTCTCCTGGAACGCTTCAGGGCTTAACAGCAAAATTTTATTTCCACCTTATTTAATAAATGGAAAGAAATAAATATGACATGTTCATAAAACTGAGGGATGGATATTAAACTCTTTAAAGTTGAAGACTAGAAACGCTATTTTTTAATCCATGCGATGCGATACTTAGAAGAGATGACTTCTTTACTCACCCTCTCCCAGGAAGAAGGTACACTTTTACGAAGGGGTCTGAGTAACCATTGTTGTCTCGAGGGACAAGGTTTCTTGCTTGGAGAATATGGATTATGAGATTTCCAAGATCATAGTTGATTTGAAGCTTAAAGGGACAGCAGAATATTCCATGAATATTTTTTGTTACTGTTTTAAGAAATCTATAATACGTTATTATTCAATAATTTACCAGTAATTTGTTTTTAGTCTCATAAAGAGCATCAACCTTCATTTCCATTTTACTTGAAACTGAACAGACTAACGTATGTCTAATTTAATCTAGAGCTTCCAGGCACATGCTAATTACTAGTAAATGTGCGGTTCATTCTTTCCATGGCTAAAGTTCTGGCCTGTCTAAAATTCAGTTAGAAGAAAAATCATGCAGTGAATTGCTAATTATATTTTTAAACTAAATTTATGCTCTTAGAAAAATAGTAAATGTTGTTACGTTCATGAATACAATTACGAGGATTTTGAAAATACTTTAATTGATGAATTTATTAGAAAATGTCTATTGCATTTTATCAAATACTTAGTAGTAGGTGGAATCATTATTTAAAGATAGAACTGTTAGTCTGAAATGTAAGAATGTTTAAGAACATGTGAATTTTATCTTTATATTACGTTATATTACTGATCATTTTTTGTGCCTGTTTTTCTAATAGAGCAGAGTTTAAGACAATAAGATCTTGTTCTTTAATTTTAGATGCTTAAAAGGGAAGAAGAGGCCTTGGCTCCTAGATGCTTACTGAATAGGAAAAGATTAACAATTCAAATAAATATTTGCGAAGCCTGCATAATTCGAGATAATGGAGTTAACTAATTTTTTCCAAAACTTAAATATTCTTATGGCATCATTTTGAATAAGCCTTAATTCTGCCCGATGCTGCTTTTGTTTATCAAATAACAAAAAGGAACAGATTTATATTTCAGAAGAAAAAAATCCATAAATAAAAATACTAGCCTATTTTTCACAATCATATGAAACAGGTATGTCATGCTCATGTTGAGAATGGGTTTATGTAGAGAAGCCAAACTTTAAGATCTGATAATTAAAATAATTCCTAATTTTAGCACAACTCTCTTCCCGTTACATTTTTTCTGGCAGCAAAGGAATCTTCTGTTGTTCTCCACAGAGGAAAGCTCAGTTTGACCATCATGAAAGCAACGGGACATAGAAAACAAAGAGCCACGAAGGAAGACATTTTAAAAATGCGAAGTTTCAAACTGCAGTAACTGTGTCCTCTAACAGGGTATTGAAAAATGGAATTATACTGCAATTAATTTCACCGAGATTTAGACCAGCTTCCAAACTGTTAAGGAGAAATTCTTCCCCATGTAGTCTTGGCCAGCCTTAATGTCTACTTTCATCTGGTGAGGCACCAAGGCCATTTCTTATTTAAGTGAAAACTTGCAGGCTACCCTAAGAAAGTGTTTCCTACCATTGACCTTGCAGTGCTTTAGAAAAACTTAGGGTTGCTCAAATGTTACTTCTGAGACAGAATGAAACTTCCCCAGTCACCTTCCACCCTGAGCTACTCCAGGGCTGGCAGATTCATTTATCTGGTTGTCCACATAAGGTGGCATCTGCCAAAAGGTTTTGCTACAAGGAGATAAATAAATAAGCTAGAAATCGCTGTCATGAGAAAATACTAAAAAGGAAAAGAAAATAGCCTAAGAGTTAAGAAAGATTATCAGGGTAAATTTCCGCTATAAAATTAAATATTACTGCTCAAGAGAAAGGAAAATGAAAGATGAAAAAAAAAAAAAAAACCCCAAGCCAAAAAGAAACAAAGCAAACACTGGTCCGTGGGCAAGAAGTTAAAAAAAAAAAAATGAGAGAGCAAAAAAAAAATCTAGGGATCAGCGAATCAACAAATTTAGCATTTTTTTTGGCTTCTGGTGAAATCAAGAAAGATCAGGTCTGGCTTTCTTGAAAGGGGCATGGGGCAGCGAGCCTGCAAGGTGTACAACATGGAAGGTTCCAGGTCTGGGCTGCTGGATCTCCTGGGTGAGGTGCCCGCATTCTGCACTTCTGCCCATTCCACACTCACACTCCACTTCTGCTGATTAAAGCTTCCTTTGCATTTGTGTCCTCTCCTTTATAATATTTCCTGGATGCCACTGCTGTATGAAATCTTATTATAGACTTCCTTCAATTAGTCTCTCCCTTATTCCACAATATTTACTAGTGTAAATCACCCTAGTGTTGTGGTTAACACCCCTCAGCTTGTGTACAAGGTTCTTTTTCATTGAATTTCAACTGAATTTGCACAGGAACATCTCACGGTGGCAAAGCTCATCCCTGCCTCTTGCTACTCTCTGGCAGCGGAAACTTTCCTTGAAGCATTTCTTCTTCCAGGAACACAGTCCCCCTTTCTCAGGGCTTATCCTCAAAGCAGTTAAAGTCTGTTATCTTTTGTGAAACTGTTCATGAAAACTTCCTCTCTAGACTATGTTGGAGACATAGCTCTAAGACTCACTGTTCTCTTCCCCTTATCTGAAGGTTGCTATCTCCAAATAGACATTATTCTACATTGTGTTATTTATTTCTATGTGAGTTTTCTTATCTATCCTGAGTTACTTTTTGGTATCACCTAAAGCACAGTTTTTAAAAACATTTCTGACTATGACTCATGGTAAGAAATAGTTACGATACAATACACACACAGAAACGCACACTGATAGATATAAACAAGAGAGTGATTTGTACTATTTTTCTTCTATTTTCCTGATCAAAATCCCCTAAATTGATCCTATGGATTACAAATTGGTTATGACCCCTGGTATGAAAAACACTACTCTAGAAGAAATGTTCAGCCATTATTTAACAACTGCTGGTAGGAGGAAGAAAAGAGGATAGCACTGGATTCATGAAACTCAAAGAGAAACCTTCACATTTCCAGAAGAATCTGTCATGTTTGAAACACATTCAACAAGTATAGACTGAGACATAAAACATACTGATACTGTTTAGGCATCAGACACATATCAAATTATAGAATTCCATACATATAATTACATTTTATAACCTATATATTTGTACTAAAATGCTATCCTGTAAAATAGTATTTTTCCTTCATAGGTCTGTATTCAGGTCTGTATGTGTGATATATAACACATCTACAATAGGAAATACATCTAACAGTGTTTACAATTTCAGCAGACCAGGGTAGAGGGGAAAAACAACCAATGGTACAGTGATGATTTTTAAAAAACTTCCTTACCTGAATTTCCCCCGTAATTGGATGAGAGACAACCTTTGTTGCATCAGTTGGCTGCAACGTTAAAAACATATATTGTATTAATGGATAAGCCTTTCACAAAATTTACCATTTCAACTTCCTTCTGGAATTAATTTCTATTTGGTCAGAGCATCCTGCCTGCAAAATGCATTTCATCCATTTGGTTGCTTCAGATTATGGGGTCTACTTCTCCTTCTCAATATGTATTTAATTTTACAGATATAGAAATCTCTTTTTTTATTTGGCTCAGCCTGTTTTGAAGCTATAATTTTATACCTGTAGGACTGTATTTTCAATTACTTAATGAAATGAATACTTTGGTTTAAAGTACTCAATTTAAGTATTTACAGGATTCGAAGATCTATAGAGAAATGAAAAAGACATTGTTTTTAGGGGCCCTAGGGTGGCTCAGTCGTTAAGCCTCTGCCTTCAGCTCAGGTCATGATCCAAGGATCCTGGGATAGAGCCCTGAATGAGGCTCCCTGCTAGGCAGGGAGTTTGCTTCTCCCCTTCCTACTCCTGCTGCTTGTGTTTCCTCTCTTGCTGTGTCTCTCTCTGTCAAATAAATAAATAAAATCTTAAAAAAAAAAAAAAGACCTTGTTTTTAGACGATGAGTGCCTAGGAGCACAGAGGTTAGAGAAGTCTCTCCTTGTGCTCCTTCGATGGGTGCTCAACCCCTCCCCGCTCCCTTCTAGAGTGAAGCACCCAGACAATTGCTTCTCAGTATTTCACATTCCTTAATTAAAGTTCTATTCTATTCTATGTAAGTTCTCACTTAAGTTCCTTATGTCAGTAAAGCTTTAAGAACAGTTAGGAATAAGATCTGGTAAGCTGGTTCCTAATGCTGAAAAAAATGTTTGATGGCTGACTGCTGATTTGTTACATTTCAGTGCAGTATTGGTACAAATGGAGAGATGATGTCCCGGACTCCAGATCTGCAATAGGGTTTCAGATAATGGGGCATCCACATTGCGAGATATTTACTAAAACAGAGGACAGCCTGCTACCTCCAAAATAAAGTCCCATCTGTCTAATACTGACTTTGTTTTAATAATTAACCAGAAAAGGAAAGATCCTTAATGTTTAGGTGGATATGCTTGTTGTTACCTTTTCCTTTAACTTTTTATCCTGGAAATGAGGACAATTCAAAGAAGACGGCTTTTTCCAGATCTCGTTTTATGAAATAACTAAGTAATAAAAATAATGTAATCTTTGGAAAAATTTTAGAGTGGAGGTTAAATTTTCTAAGTCATATAACCTCGATTAATTCAACTCATTTTTTTTAATTAAAAAAATTATTTATTTACTTGACAGAGATCACAAGTAGGTAGAGAGAAAGGCGGACAGAGACGGGGAAGCAGGCTCCCCGTTGAGCAGAGAGCCCGAGACCATGACCTGAGCTGAAGGCAGAGGCTTAAACCCACTGAGCCACCCAGGTGACCCAGTTCAACTCATTTTTTTTTTTAATTTTTTTAAATAACATATAATGTATTATTTACCCCAGGGTACATGTCTGTGAATCATCAGGCTTACACATTTCACAGCATTTGCCATAGCACATACCCTCCCCAATGTTCAACTCATTTTTAATAACGTCCATTTGTTAATACTAAAACCATGCTCTGACTGCAAAGGGTAAACTACTAGTTAATGAACAAGTGTATTTACTTAATAATTGTTTTACTGTTTAAAGAAAACCAAACTGAATCAAGAAAACAAAGAACTATAGAAGATTCTTAAACCATTTGTATCTTGATTAAAGATAGGGAATGTCCCCAAACCAGTTATTTTGACCTTCCAATGAGGAAAACAGGAATAACACACATAAAAAGTAAAAAATAAGACCAAAAAAAAAAAAAAACCCTCACAAAAGACGAACCGAAATGACTATTGGTAACCTATTCTGTTTTGATCTCTTTTTGACAGTTGTAGCTCGTAGCTCATCTGACATATAAGCTTGCAACTATAAGTAGATTTAGTGCAGAGAATAAACTTATGGACCACTTTTAATTGTGCTGGGGTGTGGCAGTAAACTCAAAAAAGGTGGAGAGGGATATTTTCAATTATGGAAGGAAAAAGATCAGTATCTGTTGGACACTGAGCAAATCATGATCTCCAGGTAGTTACCTTTCAAGATTAGAGCCAACTATTTCCCTTTCAATGATGTCCTGTCTTTGTGAGGTTGGTTTTTAATGACTGTGGTGATAAAAAATGTACTTCAAGAAAATCAGTGAACTGAACAACGTGAGAACAGGAAATCACTTCGGAATGTCCATCAGCTGCACATATCACAATAAAATGTAATCTAGTTCTTGACAACAAAACAACACATTTTTTAAATTTTAATTCAATTAGCCAACTTACAGTTCATTTCTTATGTATTCTTTTTTCCAATGGTTACAAGGATGTTAGGATATAAATACTAATTAATTATCTAATAAATAAAACTATTTTAGTATAGCTTTGGGCATAAGGGAGCCATGAAAAAAAATTACTGAGACATTCAGGGTGCTCTGACTGGAAAAGTTTGGGAAAGCAGTGACCTATTTTATAAGACATTTAAAACTAAGTACTTTAATTCAATCATTTATTTGTACCATGATTGGAAAGAAATCATTCAAACTTTAAAGATTAAATGAAGAAAGTTTGGTTAAAATTTCAGAGACAAACAGCTTGAGGTGGTAAAATAAAAATTTTGAAGATAAAAATTCGCACTGAATTAGTTTAAGCAAAATAATAATTTAAAATAGTAATATACATAGCTTAGGTAATTTAAACATGTACTTAAATAATTTTAAATCATATTTTACTACTTCTAGTGAGAAGAAATCACTGTATTAACACATTAATAATTACTTATGAATAATTGTTTAGAATGCTTATTAGATGGTATTCTAAGTATCCAAATGTATAATAGGCTAACTATATTCAAATATTTTAATGCATTCCATTACCTTAATGTTTTGTAATTTAATACCTAGTCTCATACCTAATGAAAATACAAAGAAGTTAAAATCACAATTCTATAAGTTAGCTGAAGAACGTATGACATATGTGGACATATTACCTGACTCAGGGCTATGTAAGTTTCAGACCATCGCTCAATATTTCCATAATTTCTCAATATAAATTCTTTAACATTGTAGGATTTGGAGAAAAGATGAAAAAAATGTATTGTCTTTTATGAATACTACATGTTGATGGGTCAAGAAATATCATTACATTTGTTTATCTATTCATTCACTCATTCATTCATTCAGAAAAAACATTTCAAGAAACTATACCTAAATTTTGGAGAAAAATACCCCAAAAGATGAATAGGTAACAGTCTTTTTCTTCAAGAGTGTTATCATCTAGCGAGTATATGTTTCAATTACAAATATACATATAATATTATATACATATACATCCCAAAAGTGATCAGATTCGATTATTGTTATTACCGGTAAGAGTTAAGTAATCTCTTTATCATCACTGAAGAGTGGAATATGAGGCCATAGGTAATTTTACACTTGATCTTAGCCAAAAGGCCGAGAAGCGATCATAGGTAATTTTAAATATTCCAGTAGTTACAGTAAAAATGTAAGAAGAATTAGCCAGTGAAATTAATTTTTAATAATGTATTTTATTTAAATCAATTTACTCAAAGTATTATAATTACACCATGAAATCAATATCAAATTGTAGTGAGATAATTTATATTTTTTTTCATAGTAAGTCTTGATAATTTGGCATTAATTTGCATTTATAGTATATCTCAATTCAGACTAGCCACATTTTAAGGGCTTGATTGTCACATGTGGCTATCATTATGGACAACACAGTTCTGCAAATTTCTATTCCAGCAAAAATACAATCTTGTCATGGGAATTACTGCATATCATAAAACATGTCAATATCATTTCCTTGATGTTTGTCCTATTATACTTGCTTTCATCTTCTATTCATTGGCAAAAACAAAAGAGTTAACGTATTACAAAAAATAAAACTTTGCACCTCCATAATAGTATAGAGACTCCTAAGTGCCAATGATACTTTATTCGCAACATTTATTTATTTTGTTCCTGTGGTGCATAAGCCCCTCTACTATATGATTAAATAGCACAGAGAATGTAAGAAAGGGGTTTTGGTTCTTAAGGAACTTGCAGCCTAATTGGAAGGACTAATAGCTATGATCAAGGTCCAAATTGTTGGGGGGACTGGGTGGCTCAGTCGGCTAAGTGCCTGCTTCCAGCTTGGGTCATGATCCTGGGGTCCTGGGTTCAAGCAATGGGCTCTCTGCTCAGTGGGGAGCCTGTTCTTCCCTCTCCCCTCTGCTTGTGCTCTCTCTTGCTCTCTCTCTCTCGTTAACTTTTTCTCCCTCAAATAAATAAAATCTTTAAAAAAAAAAGATACATATTGTCTTAACAGATACATAAAGCATGGAGCACTTCAGGGGGAGGAGAAAAGGAAAAAGACTACCTTCTGATTTTAAGGCAGGATTGGACCATGGAGAGATTTCCCAGACAAAGGTTTCCTATTATTCTTATTTCATTTTTACTTACAGCTTATCACTGGCTCTTCGTTTCCTGCAGACTGCAGTGTAAAAGCCAGGCACGGCACATAATATCCTACAATTTACAATCATCTAGGCTTCTCCTTTATTTCTTACCCCTGTATTTTTTTTGTACACCAACGTTCTCAGCAGGCAATTTCTGTTTCTGAGATTTTTTTTTATATGTTTCACTTTCTGCTTGGAATGTTGGTCCCTTTATCCCCTTTACTGAATCAGTTCATTAAGTAAACACCAGCTTTCTTAACCTCACTCTTCAAGCCCTCACTGTATTTCTTAATGGCATCCAACATTATATACCTTCATTGAATTTGTTTACATATCATTGCTCATCATAATTAGATCAGTACCTTTTAAACTTCCAGAGGCAGCACAGGCACTTGGAGAACTTATTAAAACCCTGATTGTTTGGTCCTATCCCCATCATTTCTAATTCAGAAGGCATAAGGTGGGATCAAGAATTTGCATTTTTAACATGTTTCTGTATGATGCTGATGCTTTACTGGGATCACACTTTAGGAACTACTGGTCTACCCAGTCTGTAGGGAAGGGATTTTATCCATCTTTGTGTCTTGTACAAAGTGTGACCCCTGACACCGAGGTGCCATCCAAAAATGTCCATGGAAATTAGGAATGAGTTGGAAACCCTAATGTATAGAGTACTTATTAGCAAGGCTATTGTAAAGACTGGACATTAGGCTTACTGTAATAATCTCCCAAGGAAAACCATTGACCAAGCCCTTTTAGAGTGAGCAGGATAGGGTCGTAGGCAGAGGTGAGGGAGCCAACTTTCTAGGGACCAGGGATACTTTTTAAACAGAGAAGGGACAAAATCAGATGACCGTGCACAGATCAGACAGTTGGAGGGTAGTTTCAGAGAAAGGAAGAGAGAATGGTGAGTGGAGTTACCAGTAGTGATAGTTGGGATAATGTTGGGGAAAAAAATAATGTTTTGCTAAAGAAAATTGGTGAGTTCAGAGAAGACAGAAAATCGCTACAGCCTTATTAGAAAATTAGAATTCTCAGGATCAAGATTCAGTGACTGATCAGACACTGTGAATGAAGAAAAAAGAGAACCAATGGTGGTCTTAAATTTGTACTTAATTTTCTGGAAGGATGGTGATGGCAGTTGCTGGAATAAAAAAAAGAAATATTAGGATGAGAAACGTGCAGAATTATAATGTGCTTGGTTTGGAAACTTTGCTAGCAGAGTTTGTCATGTCTTGAGGCCTTCTCCCGGGAGACCCTAAGAAAGGAATGAGTCTCAGTCTCAGGAGACAGGGAGCCTCCATGAGGTGCCTCTTGAAAACTAACACAGAATCACATGTGGTAAAATAAAATTGTGTTAAAATTAGTTTTGAAATTGAATCTAACTATTCTTGAAATTATTGTTCGAGAAGCCCTGCTATATTTAATTTGGAACAAGTCATCAAAAGATGCAATGATTAAGATCATCCTACCTTTGATGTCCGTTTCTGAATAAGAGGAATTTGGAGGACACCTGGAGACACCTGCCGGGTCTTTATACTTCATAAAACAAACTTTGTTTTCTGAAGTCCAGTCAGTTTACCCAAGCATAGTCTCTCCCTCCCATATATCTTACCATGTAAAGAGAAATCTTTATTCATGCTTAAACAAAAGAATATTTTTTCTAACATATTTATTGACCATAATGAGAATTTCTCTATTAAGAACCAAATCTATGAAGAAAAGCTACAAACTGTCTACATTTCATCTGCTTTTATCAGGTTAAAAAACGAATTCTATGTTTTCTTTTAATAGCCCAGTAGCTTAGAAATAATAGTGTCAGAAACATTTATTTCAAATGAAGACTTCCAACAAGGGACAATTTATTAGTATAGAATTAGGGATAAAATTCAAAATGGCAATTTTATATTACTGGTTTTCCTTCCTTCTTTTTTTTTTTAGATTTTATTTATTTATTTCACAGAAAGAGAGAGAGAGAGAGAGCGCGCAACAGAGGGAACACAAGCAGGGGGAGTGGAAGAGGGAGAAGACGGCTTCCCACTGAGCAGGGAGCCCGATGTGGGCTGGATCCTAGAACCCTAGGATCATGACCTGAGCCACCCAGGCACCCCTCTTTTTTCTTTTTTTAAAAAGATTTATCCATTTATTTGAGAGAGAGAGCGAGCACGTGCATGCGCACACATGGCGGGGGAAAGGTCAGAGAGAGAATCTGAGGCTGACTCCCATGGATCACAGAGCCCCAGGTGGGGCTTGATCTTATGACCCTGAGTTCAGGACCAGAGCTAAAATCAGGACCTGGACACTTAACTGACTGAGCCACCCAGGCTCAGGCATTAGGGATAAACTTCAAAGTGGCAATTCTATATTACAGGTTTTCCTCATTTCATATTGTCATAAATCCTCTTTATCTCTGTGTCCTTTATACCTTTTATTTAAATTACCAAATCCAATGTAATATATGTCCTGTGTTTCCAAAAAAATTCAAAGCTAATGTTCCGTACACAAAGAGGCTCGGATTTATGCAACTATGATGAAAAAGAACCAGGAATTACAAAGCATTAGACACACTGTGCAAGTGCCTCAGAATAACCACCGCTAAAATATTTTAAGAGATGTAGAAATACTTCATCTTCATAACACTTTGATCAATTATATATTAAGAAATGAAATTAAAAAAAAAAAGAAATGGAATTTTTTTGTTTCAATCAAATGAGAAACCACAGGAAAGACACCTTAGAATATGATACTGGATTTCCTCTGTCCTCGTCTGAATAAGGAGCCAGAAAATGAGTAACTCAGACGTCACTTCTCACCTTGCTGCTGCTGTGTTTCTTTTTGCTCACGGAGGGGGAGCCTGGTTGCCCAGGGCTGGGAACGGAACTGGATCCCGCCGATGTAGGACCCGAATGAACGTGAGATCCTTTCTCCACCACAGACGACAGAACCAGCGGTGACTGCTGCAGGGAGACCTTCTGGAGTTCTGCCGCCAACTGCTTAGGATCAACCCCTGGGGATTTCGCTTTATCCACTACAACAAAACAAGGTGGCTCTGTATCTGTTTCATCAGTACTCAATACCATGGAACTTAGGCGAGTTCTAGATGACAAGGTAATTTACATGCACAGATGGATGAAAAATTCTACAGGCCTGGGTCTGCTCTTTAGTGCAGTTACCCAGGCTCTGAGAATGGTGGCTGTAGCAGAGAAAATGGTCGGTAAATATTGGTTAAATGAAGAAAGAAGTGATGGAATGATGGAGCTACGTTTAGAAGACTCTAGTGGTCAGCTCAGAAAGAGTTAAGTCTATTTCATCAGGTCCTTATGAAACTACACGTTGATTTTTTTCTTTATAAGGAAAAGGCAATCGAAAAGTTCAAGAATGACTGTTCCATAGTCCAGTTATCCTAAAAAGAATCAAGTATTATCTAAAAATTCTATAAAACCCCAAATAAATGGCTCCATGGATTGCTCTGGTGGGATGAATTTATTTTTAAAGAATTAAAAATGAAACTCACACAGCAAGAACTCTGTATGAATTTCTTTCATGGGTCTAACACGCAAGTAAATGTTTCCCTAGAATGCTAAAAATGTAGCTGCAGTGCTTTTGGTTCTCTTATGATTACATAGATAAATACACAGTGGTCTATAACCACGTTTTGCCCATACCTATCTATGCTTGTGTTTATATTTTCATCTACTGCTTCGTCTGCCCCTACAACTATCATTACACTTACATCTTCACCTTTACCTATGGTTGAAAGCAGATGACTTTTACCTACCAGCTTTTGGTGGCTCATGAAGTTCCAAGTGCTGGGGATTTTCAGAGTCTGACAGCATATTGAGGTCCCTAAAAATTTAAAACAAAGAAATTAAGAAAGAAATTGAGGAAACCGGAGATGAAAGGCCCTTTTTTCCAACTACCCTGATTTTTTTTTCAGTAGATAAATGAGAAGTGGTTAATGATATAAAGCAATTTCCAAGCATGCTCACCCTTCTAACCAAATACATATTTGCAATGCTGTTAAAAGTCAGCTGATAAAAATGATTATTTAAGGTGAAATCTTTATGGATTAAGTGTAAGTTCATTTTGAAATACTATACATAGACATGAACTCTAAATGGGTTTAGGCTTTCATTTAAATGAAGCATGTTTCAATAAAAGCATGAAAGGGGAGAACTACTGACATAATCAGACACAAAATTAGCTGAATTCTTTCTATGCTTTAGACTTTGATTCTGAACACAAGAAATCTATAAAACTTGTATTCACTTTATTTTCTAATTACTGAAAATCTTGCTGACTGGCAAAGGTTCCACCTTAACAATTTTAAATTAAAAGAGCCATGAATAGCCAAAAAATGGAAACAAAAAGATGGGGAAAAACTCACAGTCTTACACATATTTCTGCTTCCCCACTTTGCTGACTAATGATACTCTGCACTTCTTCATACGTTTTAGAAGTTAAAGGAATTCCATTCCACTCCAATACTTGCATCCCTAAAAAGACAAATTCAAGTATAAAATAAAAAATGTGTTGTATTTCTAGTCGGGGTCCATGGGGCATAGAAGACATTTAAAAACCAACTCAGCACACCATTTCAGAGAACATCAGTTCAAAGTTCTCTGGAACATTAATATCACAACCATACATAGTTTGATCTCATCACTCACCTGAGCTCATCAAATGCGCCTATTACACCGTGCAAAATGTTGCTTTTGAAAACCTATTAAATATTACCAAACACATGCATTTTGTTCATACTGCTTTAATAAAGAAAACATTATTGAACATATATTGCTTAGGCCAAATTTGTGTCGGAAAAAAAATACCATTACAAGCATCAATATAATTTTCCCATGGGGAGCAAGCATCTAGAAGAGCATAACCTTCCATATTCCATCATGGAATGGGAAAGGTAGAAGAAAGTCATTAGTAGTTTGTTATGAAGCTCCCCCTGAGAAACTGTCATTGTTTCAACTCTGCTCAGATAAGACAGACTTCCATGTGGTATTTTTTTCTTTTTCTTCACTGCATGCAAGACGTCCCTGAGTAGAATCAGTAGGCATGATACAGAGAGGACAGCTTCATGGAGGGGTGGCGGGGGTGGGGGGTGGCCTGTGTGGTAGGACAAGGCCCTGTGCTCAGAAGGGCCCATGCTTGATTTAATGCTTCACTGCTGCCATTTTGAAATTCTAAGTAATGTTTCAACAAAGAACTCTAAATCTTTTTTTTTTGTGTGTGTGCTGGATAGCGTCAATTTTGCTGGATTAATTAGAGGGCATTTCATGTTTTCTGTCTCAAAAGATAATTTTCACTAAAAAAAAGTAGTAACAATTTTTCAACATTTTAAATTTTGTTTCTTTGCTCCATTTCATATGAGCTGTCAAAATAATTTAGGAGTACATATTTGGCATGAATCATCTGGTCCTAATATGTAGCTCTATGAAATGGATAGAAATTAGATGAAACTATCCAGGTTATAGTGCCCAAATATTTGTGAATGCTATCAGCTTTACCTAAGAAAATATATGTATGCCCTAACTAGGCTATAATTATATAATTATAAATAAAAGAAATACTTGAACAATTAGGTTTTCAGTGAGCTTCACAGATGCCTATGTGACATTCCTTACTGCTCACCATTGGCTTCAGTGGAAAACTCTAAACATGGCATAACTGAATCTTTAAAAGTTTTAATAATTTTGATATACACTGGAAAACCTATTACCGGTTGCAAACAAGTAAGGGAAATTCGTTTACTACAGTGAAATGGCAAAAGAAGTCCATAAAAATGTCCACAATAACACAAACAAAAATGGCTTTTCTAGGACTTACTCCAACAAAACTTTATCTTCAGATGGGCCTTAGGTTTAATTCAACAATCCCAGGCTGTTGTACACATAAAATGAGAAAATTACATAAGAGACAATGATGATACCACTGAAGAAAAATATAACACTACAAAAGGAAAAGCACACTGAAAAACACACTTTTTCAAAAATATCAGCATAAAGAGTATATTACGTACAGATGATTTTGAATTGAAACAAATTATAGTGTTATAATTGCATTGTCACTTTTTGGCAAGAGCATATTCTATGAAAAGAAACCGCAGCCTAATCATCATGCTTTTCTTGGATTAGTTTATTTTTCACCTCTCAAAAGAAAGGGGCAAATTTACAAAACATAATTACTTAATGAAATTAAAAAATGCTTCTAGTATTACAAAGGGAAAACTATTTAGAATCGATATTAAAATTGCTGAAAAAAGAGCCCCACAACAGGTAACTAGAATCTTGTGTAGAAATACACCTGAGGTCATAAACTACACCACCTATTCTGTTCCATGATACACCAAGCTTCTTTTCTCTTAATTCCGTTTTCCACCAGAGTTTGTGCAGAACTGTGGTTCAAAAGATTTTGCCAGTATTTGGTTCCAATGGCGAGTATCAGATGCTACAGGGAATGGGATGACTTGCAAACGGTCCTTTAATAACACCTTTCCTATCCACCGCCTCTCCAAATCCCTAACAAATCCTGCAAGAGCTATACTAAAGTAACCAAGTGAATATAACCCATCACTACTTATTAATTCATAACAAAGGTCTAATAGCCGTGAGAATTAAGTATGATATGATCTCAAATATAACATTCTGGAAAAATGTTAAGAGCAAAGTCCTCTTAACTATTTTAAAATGCACGTAAATATTTGTTGAACATGATCATGCTATATTGAGGTTCACTAAAGTAATATTTTATCATTTAATTGAACGGAAGCAGAGTCAATCTGAAGATAACTTTGTACTCTGATTTTATTTTAGAAATAATTCCTGGAAGACAGTGTATACATGGATGGCTGTATCTATTATTTAGTATTTATATTTTCTTTATATTTAAATTATATCAACATGTATATTAGTGAATTGTTCAACTTTGATAGAAGACAGATGATGTTTCAATTATGTCCCTATAAAGTACCTATTCTAATAGATTTTAATAGGAAAACTTAGATCATCTGAATTTTTATTGAATGTGCAACAACTGATGACAGGATTTGCTGCTTACAATCTTATACTTAACATGTTTTTAAAAACCAAAAAAGACAATAATCAGGTCATGTTTGATTTAAAAAATATTACTCAACATAAAACATTCTCAACTATGTGTTTTTATAACTTCTGGGATTACTTAACTTTGTATCTCCTAAAACTAGTAAATGCTATTCTTTATAATGCACAATTTCATGTATGTTATTTCTTTATCTATATTCAATATTTATCATTATATCACAAATACCTAATGGATTAATATTGAGCAAACAGTTGAAATGTTATAGGTATATCCAAACATATATCATATAAAATCTCACAGCTTTTTTTTTTTATTCCACAACTATTTTTTCAGGACCTAGTAAGTGGCAGGCACTACACAATTAGTCACTTACGTGGTGATCATTGCCTTGCATCTAATATTGTATGCTGTCAAAAAAATTAATAAAAAAATGATGCTCTACTAAAAAAATTAAAAATTAATAAAAATTAAAAAAATTAAAAAAGCAGAAATATCTTGGCAGTTAGTAAAACTAAGATGATTCAGAGAGAAAGAATTTTAAAAGTGTTAAAAGTATATATAAAAAGGCCCAGACTCAACAGTGATTAGAAAGGACAAGTTAAAGCAATAATGACATACTACTTAGCCTTCATCGTATTGCAAAAAGTTTAAAAGCCAGAAAATACCAGGTGTTGACCAGGATGTAGGATCGGGGGACCCTGACTTCAAAGGAGATTATACTTACTGGATGGCTGTTCAGCTTTATCCCACTCTGTGATGTGAGAATACTATGACTATGTCACAGGAAAATAAAACAACTGCTGGCTTACAATTTATAAACATGTAATTATTTTAATGGGAATGCAGATAAGTGCACCCCTCTGGAGGGCAATGTGGCAAAACATCATGAAATTAAACACATGTATACTCTATGACTCAGAAATCTGGCTGAGTGTCTCTTTGTGGGAGGAGGCAGTATCAGGAGAAATGGGACAGTGAGAGTGCAGTAAGTGCTCAAGATGAAAACGCCTGGCAGAGGGTGCAGGAAAAAGACCATACCAGATGTTAACCAAAGGGTGGATCCACCTTAAAACTATTTTCCGAGTAAAATCAAGTGAGAAACAGGATCTCTCTATAGGACAGTGACATTTCATGGACATTAAAATGCTATTCGTACCCAGTAACATTATACATTTTCCAAAAAGTAACAAATTATGTAAATTGTAATAGTTGCTCATGAACAGAAGACAATGAGATGAAAGAAAATGAATGAGTTAATAAGTGAACAAAAAAGAAACACAAAAACCATTCATACCTACACACACACACACACACACACACACACACACACACACACGAGGAAAACTTACATGAACCAATGAGGCTGGAGTGCTGTGGAATGAGAATCTAATGCCTTTGGGGTAACAGAACAAAACAAAACCGCAACTTAATTTAAAAAATATATGTATATCATAAATTAATCATAATTTACTGTTTTGCACCTTTTGTCCACTGATATTATGAACCACGACTATAGATTTCCTAAATCTGGACACTGGCTCTCAAAAGTCCTTTATAAATTAGTAGCAGCAGCAGCAGCAGCAGCAAAAACTCAGAATCTGAAATGGTCATTTGTCTTGGCTTTCTAAATTGTGAACAAACCCTGCAAGTGAGTTTCAGGGGTCCAATATATTGCCCACATCAGTTATATTAATTACTCATTCATTTTCAAAGTGACGGAATGTTAATATAAGAGACATACACAGATAGATGTATTTTATTCCGTTACAAAGTTATTTTCTTAGTGTTTTAGAACTTTAACCAATTTATACATTAACATGAGGGAAGGAAAGAAAAAATGGCGGAAGAAAGGAAAATCAAGGAGGGAAAAAAGAGTGGAGGAAGGGGGAAAGTAAGGGGAAAAAATAGTATTTGAATAGCGTCCTGCTTATGTACAGGACAAAGGAGACTCCCTCACTCATGACAAGACATTAAAAACCCAGATGTATTTTCCTGAGAAAACTCATCTAGAAGCATAAAATCTTAAGGTTGGAAAGTATCTTCTTGAAGAGCTAATCTCATAGTAATATTGCCATTTTTGTCACTGTCATTATGACTGACTATTATTTTCACTCTTGGAATATATAGTTCGATCAAAACTTAAAACAGAGCTTCGGTACATAACATACATAAACCTGGAGTGACTTTCACTGAAGCAGTCTTTCTCTGCCTGCTTTTTCCCTCCTCACTCTCCATACTCTAGAGCGATCCACCCTTAGGGACTTGCAGGAGCCCTGTTTCCCTGGTTTACCTGAATGAGTTGAGTTTCAAATGACCTTACAGGGCACTTGATATAAGAAGCACTGGGTGTTACATACAATTGATGAATCACGAGAACTCAACTTCAGAAACTAGTAATACACTATATGTTAATTAATTGAATTTAAATAAAATTAAATTTAAAAATAAAAATAAAATGAACTCACAACTTGAGTAGGCCATCAGAACAACTTCCATCAACAAGGACAATGTCTCTAGAGATACACTGAAAGGAAGATAATCTGAATTTCATTTTATTGAGAATGTAGTCTGAATTGCTTAAAAACGGCTATAATAAAATGTTACATTTTGTTTTTTTAACCAATAGTCTAATAACACTTTCAAATGCAATGCTGTTAGTGTGTCTGATATTTAACATTAAAAATTAAAATCTGCCCTTCTTTTAATAAGGAACATACGTGCTATTTTCAGAAAGATACTTTTTCAGAAATGTGTTTTAAGAAGCAAGGTACTGCTGACTGCTGATGCTTTCTCTTCTCCATAATCATATGGTGTTCACATTTAGCTTAGGTATTTACTAGCCGTTGCGACCTTCAGCAAACTGGTTAATTTGCCATCCTTGGCTTCCTCAAGGGAGAGGATACTGCTAAATCACTGTTTCAGTTTATTTCTACTCTACGAGGGGGGAGAAGACAATGACTATGGCACAATGAAAAAACAATTGCTTGTTTATAATTTATGAAAATGCAATTTTTAATTTGGAGCTTTATCTGAAGATGTGAAAAAATAGTTTGGATCCTGAAATTTACAACTGTTTTTCATTATTTTTCCTTATCTACAAATTTACCTTACATATATATACAAAGATCTTCAAGCACAGCAATCATGTCATCTAATTTTTCTCTTCTGCATTCCCCACATTTCCTCTCACTGCCCTCTGTGGTCATTGTTCAGGCTCTCTCAGGGCTGGTGTTGATTCTCCAGGCCTCCAGGGAATACCCCATCTAGTTTATCTTCTCTGGGCACTGCCACATTTGTTTCTGGATTGGTTAACTCAGGGGCTGGAATATTCAATTTGTAGTCTGAATCTAAATTTGGTTTAAACTTAGATGCCAGGCACGCCTGGGTGGCCCAGCTGGTTAAGTGACTGACTCTGGGTTTCAGCTCAAGTCATGCTCTCAGAGTTGTGAGAATGAGCCCTGCATCAGTCTCCATACTCAACGTGGAGTCTGCTTGAGACTCTCTTTGTTTCCCCCATTCTCTCTTTCTAAAATAATAAAAAAAAATTTAGTTACATGCCAAAGTATCTAGTGCTAATGCCATTCAAACTAAAAGCTGTTTTCAACCTAAAATATCAAAGTTTTAACTCTATTAAGCTATCCATTTTAAAAAATGTGATATATCACAATATACTATCTTCATAGTACATCAATAATAGAATTAAACTCATTAGAATATTTAATGTAAATTTTATAAATACACATTCTTCCAAATTTCAGCAATATTAAACATATATACATATATACATATGAGAGATATGAGATTTGGGATAACTTTCTATTTATTTGCTTTAAACTATTACATATTTTTATATTAAGTAAACAAGCCCAATATAAATGAAACAGATTGTTCAAGTATATGCTATGATAATACCACTGACAAGAGTATATGTATATGTATCACATACATATACATATATGTGATACATATATAGCATATATGTATATGTAACATGGGGCCTGAACTCAGGGACCCTGAGATCAAGACCTGAGCTGAGATCAACAGTCAAATGCTTAACCGAATGAGCCACCCACACACCCAATCTTTGAATAGCTCATAATTAAATAAGTAGAATTCTGTATTTAAAACTATCATTAATTTGGGATGGGATCTTGAGAGATTTACTTTCCATGTTTCTTCTTTCATTCACAATTTTTATGAAAACAAGCAATTAAAATAAGCAAAGTATGGTGTGCATACATAAATTCTCAAATGAAATTAATTTACAAAACAAAAAGTCTCACAATATTATAAATAGGAAAAAAAAATCTAAGAAATACCAAAGACTGTAGTTGGATAGTCTGGGCAGGCCCACTCTTTTTTTTCTATGTTGAATACACTGAAATATTTAGAATCAATGTCTTCTGCACTCACAGATCTAAAATAGGTGTAGTTCTAATAACAAAAAACAAAATTACAAACAAAATAGACTAGTACATGTTTTGCAGTATTAATGGCCAACAATAAAAAGGTCAGTGAAAAAGAATCATATAAATAAAATGTGTTGTAAAAGCAGGTCACAACTATTTTATAGACTCACGTTGTAAACTAAGCAAGATCCTTGCAGATGCTCTAGTTTTCATTTCTTATAGAACACATTAGAAATGTGAAACATGAGGTGACAAGACTTCCAATATCACACAGTTAGTTAATGGTTGTGCAGAAGTATGAACTCCATCTACCTCTCAGGCCAATGCTAGAATCAGCAAATAGAATATCTCAATTTATGCCAACTAAACCTACCTCATACTGCACCTAAATAGAAAGGGTGCTAAAATATGTAAAACCTAGCACAAAGAACACATACATTTTTTTAAATTCCATCTTAATTATAATAAAAAGATAATCTTAAAAATTGTATTACTTATTTTTTAAGATTTTATTTATTTGTCAGAGAGAGAAAGTGCGGGTGCATGCGTACAAGCAGGGGGAGTGGCAGGCAGAGAGAGAAGCAGGTTCCCTGGCTGAGCAAGGAACCCAAGAGGGGACTTGATCCCAGAACCTGGGATCATGATCTGAACCGAAAGCAGATGCTTAACCAACTGAACCACCGAGGTATCTCTCTATATGATAATTTTATTTGAAGACTTGGGCATGCAAAAAATGAAAAGATTGTTGAACCAACACAAGGTTTTTGGGGGATGCACCATTTATAGTGGATAAATAATGTCAATTAGGAATGAAAAAAAGGCTAATTGACTTTCTCATCTCTTGTCTCCATTCCAAACCCAGAAAATAAGCAAATAGCACACTTTCACAGGCAAACTGATGGGAATTTATGCTGAACACTGCTATAAGGGAAAATAATGTAGGAACGATTACCCAATGTCACTAATTATCAGGAAAATTCAAATAAAAACACATCTATTAAAATGGCCATTATTAAAAAAAGACAGTAAGTGTTGGTAAAGAGGAAGAGAAATTAGAACCCTTGTACTCTGTTGGTTGAAATACAAAATGATGCAGTCATTATGAAAAACCGTATGATTTCTAAAAATTAAAAACAATTACCACATGATCCAGTAATCCCATTTCTAGATATTTATCCAAAATAATTGAAATCAAGATCTCAAAGAGATAGTAGCACGATCATGCTCATTATAGTTATATACGCAATAGTCGAAAAACTGAAATAACCTAAATATCCATTGATAGATAAATGGATAAAGAAAACATGCTTTATATATACAGTAGAATACTGTTCAGCCTTTAAAAAGGAAAAAAATCCTATATGAAACAAGGTGGGCTATCGCAAATTCATGCTTTTTAAGTAGAGTCAAGGTAAAAAGGGGAATATAATTATATTCTATATATAATATGAAACATATAATATACATTTAATTAGCTGTGACTTGTGGTTCAACTTGAAGAAGATTATCATGATAGGATTGTGTTTCTAATCGCTATAAACTCTAAAATAATCTAATACTACCATGTAATATTTCCCGGAAGGACTGGTATAGAGCCTAAGGTCACTCTGTGGCTACAATCTATGGTGTTTAGAATTAGATGTATTATTTGAAACAGACTAAAATAGAATGTGGCCGAATAAGACAAGAAAAAGGATATCGGTAGGATTAGTAAAATTTTAATAATTCCAGGAAAATAATATAACATGTAGAGCTATCCAATGATAGGTAGGTATGTGATGTCATCATCTCATGTGAAGTAGATGGAAGTTCATAAATTTATGAACTTTTCTTAATTTCTCAATTCATTTTGTTAGAACAAAACGGATGTTTTTAAGTAACTTCGTAATTCAATGATATTACCAGATTAATACCATTACATAGAGTGTAACACGCTAATCCAAAATGCACTCATGAGGGGAGCCTGTGTGGTGGCTGGCTCAGTAGGTTAAAACCTCTGCCTTTGGCTCAGGTCATGATCTCAGGGTCCTGGGATCGAGCCCCGCATTGGGCTCTCTGCTCAGCGGGGAGCCTTCTTCTCTCTCTCTGCCTGCCTTTCTGCCTACTTGTGATCTCTCTCTCTGTGTCAAATAAATAAATAAAATCTTAAAAAAAACCCCAAAACCCCCAAAATACACTCATGAATATATAGATATATAGGTTATTGAATGGACATAGGAACCTAGGCTACAGGACGCAACTGTCTAAGAGAAATGCTTGCCTTAACTGTTGCCTCCTCTGATTTAAGTATCTACTGAACCATTAAGGATTTTAACTTTAATTATGTTCTTAACCTTTTTAATATTCATATATTCTGTACTGTTCTTTTTTTAATGTTATTTAAATATATCCCACTACTCAGACAACAGATTTCAACCTAACATATTGTCACTTTATTCTAGGAAATGAGTTTTCTGATAAATACAGGAGCTATGGGGATCAGTGGCATTACCATCACCATTATCAATTAACATATACATGGACAGTATAAGTTCAATTTCAAACATTAGTTGACAGATAGAATGCACTACTGAATTGTAACTTTAAATCATGTGTAAAATCAGATAAAAAGAAAATTATATTTCTGAAAAGGAAAATTCTAAAAAGAAATCTCCTCCCAAAAATTTGAAAGCAAAAGGTAAATGCAAATATAGATAGTCTATTAGAAGAAAACAGAAGGTTTCTTTTGATAAAGAAGTAGGGAGTTTTTATCCTGACCTAAATACTCATCACTAGAAATATTACATTATAATATTACAACAATATTTTGCTTATTTTTGAGCCAAAGATACTGTATCATTGTTATGAATGTTATATTCAAAATTAAAGTGGCATACTTCTAATGTACAAATTCACCGTTTGAGGCACTAAAGGATATAAATAAAATAAGGGAGCCATTTCAAACAATAAAAAAAATCAATAACGATTTTATCATCCTGAGAGAATCTTAAATAAAAATGAATTGTTACTTCATAAGAAGTGTCAATATTGTATTTCTTACATATCAAAGAAGAATTAGCAAATAATTTACATTGGCTTGCGAGATGTTCAATAAATAACAAATATCATGTGATGGCAGAATTTCATTCCAAAGTTCTAAGTCACTTTTAAAATGTAAAACGATATATATAATATAAAACATATTACAATAACTGATTTTTCCATTGAAAAACAAGAATTGCCTGAGAAGACAATATTTTTTAAAAAGGTTTTATTTATTTATCTGAGAGAGAGTGGGCGCAAGCATGCTCCTTTGCAGGAGAGGGAGGGTGGAGGGCGAGGAGGGGAAGAGGAGGAGGAGAATCCCAAGCTTATTCCCAGATGAGCTCAGAGCACAAAGCCCAGCAGGACTGGATCCCATGTGCCAGGATCATGACCCGGCCAAAACCAAAAGTCCGAGGCTTAAGGGACTGAGCCACCCAGGAACCTCAGAAGACAACAGTTTAACATCAATATCTACCCACCGATGTAAAACAAAACTCAACTATTTTCCCTCCAGCTCTCAAAAATTCATGAAGAGAAATGATTTCTCCTAATTCATAAGCATACATGATTACAACTATAAAAACTAATGGCAATATATACTATTTGAATTGTGAAGGACGTTCACACATATACCAGCTGATTTTAAGAAGTCCTTTTGATTAAAAGAAGAAAAACCAGACCCATTTCACTTATGGTAATACCAACAATATGGGACTTCATTTATTTATTTTTTTTTACAAAATTATTTTGCCTACTTTTTCTCATTTTATCTTCACAACATTCCAGTAAAATCGGTAGGTTGAGTGTAACTTACCCCTAGTTTTACAGATGTGAAACCTCAGCTTTAGAAATTATATTTAGCGGTAGTTCCAAAAGCCAGCCCTCCCAATTCCTCATCTAAGTTCAAGAAGACTGGCATTCTGAGGGCTTTTTTCCTGTTTCAGATACACAGAACCTAATTATAAAATCTTGACTATTTTTATAGCTAATATTTTAGAATGAATGCAAAAACCAAATAAGTGAATGTATTTAGTCATGAGAGAACGTACCACATCCAGGAGACAGATATGTAGTGTGGGTCAGAGAGAAGACTAGACTCTGGGTCACTAAGGTCAATCAGTTATGACTCCTGGAATGCTTTCTCCCAGGGCGGAGTAGGAGCCTCATGGAAGGTAAACAAAACTCCGGCTCTAGGATTAGAGAACTCCGGGGGGCTGGTGGGTCGGAAGCTGAGAAATGGGAATGAGGATGGACTACAATGAGTTCCAATAGGTTGGTGTATGCCCACCGCAGGCCTGGTAGGTCACCATGAACTCCAACTCAATTCATCTGATAACATAAGACGTAAGAGGTAAGGTGTATAATAATCAAATCGCCATTTTAATAACACTGTGCAGTTTGGAGAGGGCCCACGCCTTCATTCCTCTGTGGCCCTCCCACTCCTGGCAGGTTCAGGTCAGTCTCTTCCATGCTTTACTCTGTAGGACTGTTACAGTATATAGAGATTTATGACTTAAAAATATGGGGGAGAGACTTTCGGCTTACTAATTCTGAATACTATGTCTGGGAACAAATGAATGAACACACTGAGGTCATTTCCACTGAGCTGAAATTTAACACACACGTTGTAGCGGGTATGTGTGTACACAAATACATACACAATGTAACATAACACTTTATCATTATGTCCCTATTCCCACCTTGGTCTGAACAGCCACATCACATACCTGGGTTATTTCTTTAGTTTCCTAACTGCTCTCTTTCTACCCTTTACTCCTTCAAACTATCCTAGTTACAGCACTCAGAGTGTTCCTATGTATTTTAATTTTTTAAAATGATTTATTTATTTGGAGAGAGAGAGAGAGAGAGAGCGAGTGAGAGGGCACATGCACGCACAAGCAGGGGGAGGGGCGGGGGGAGAGAAAGAATCTCCAGCAGACTCCTTGCTGAGCCTGGAGCCCAATGAGCCCCATCTCACAACCCTGAGATCATGATCTGAGCTGAAACCAAGTCAGACGCTCAACCTACACTCAGGCAAACCCCCACCCCTCCCTTATTTTTTTTTTTCCAAAAATATTTATTTATTTACTCGAAGAGAGTGAGATAAGTATTCCTATGTGTCAGCCCAGGGGCTTCTCATCCGACACAAGAAGAAGCTGAAGTCTTAACAATGGACCACAAGATTCGATCTCTGTGACTGCTTTGACGGAACTTCTACTGTCCTCTCTCAGATGTTCACTAGCTCCCACCACACTGGGCTTCTTGCTGTCTCAGTTTTCCTCCCACACACCAGGCATGATCTTGCTCTGGACCTCTGACCTTTCCATTTGTTGGAATACTGATAACTTCTGGCTCTTGTCTTTCCTCTCCCTGGGTGCTTTACTCCGTTTCTGCCTTCTGGGTGAGGTCCTCCACGACTATCCCCTCGAAAGTTGCAACCCTACCCCACTCCATGCGTTATCTCTGCTCCTATGTGTATTTCTCTCCTCAGCACATGCTACCGTTTAATATAGGCTACTTATATATAACTTTGCTATTTTCTGTCTCGTCTGCTAAAATGTACAGTTCATGCTTTCTTCATTTATGTTCCCACAGGGTCAAGAAACACCACTCTATATAGCATGTACTAAAAAAAAAATTATAGAAGTAAACGGATCACTGATAGACCTCAGCATACTCAAGTGTCGTTAATGACAATGATGAGGATCTAGGAAAGACAAGAGAGTAAAAGAAAACAAAAGTAGCTTCAGAAAGAAATTTTATTTTTTTCCATTGCTCAGTGTAATTTACTATACATATGAAAAGCCTTTAATCTGACTTCATCGGTGCTGGCATGAAAACCTAAAAACCTGCATTTCCGCAGAACATTCTTTCTGTTTCAACACTCATCACTCTGGGACACAGCAGAACGTCATAACTATGTTGAACTATGTTAAAAATTAGCAAGTGAAATAAACGAAAGCTGGGAAAGATCTCTTGCAGTCCCTGGACAGTTCCTTACCCTGAGAAGTTTACAATCTACTGTTAGAAATTACCCGAAGGTTACCGGGATTCTTTGGGATGGGAGGGGGCATATCTCTAAGCTCCAGTTAGTTATTGCACTGGTTCGAATGCACACAGAATATATCAGTGCATTCTGAATTTCTATAGTCCTCTTACTGCAACTAAAAGAAAACAAAGCGCCCATAAAAAATAACTAAAGAAATTTTTTTTTTCCTTAGAGGTATATTTCTCCTAGCTCTTTAGAATTATTTTATATTTTTATTCATTTAGACCCTCATCAAACCTTACCTCCACAGTGAATACCTTTTATCCCTTGCCTTTCTAGACTATAGGCACCTCCAAAGCAGGGTAGCATCATATCATTCTAGGATAGATCTGTGCAGTGTAGTTACTGAATAAATGTTGGAACCCATATACACTCTACATTATTTTTGGTATTCCTAATAATATCACCTCCACTCCTTCACAACAAACTTCTCTCCAAACTCCCTGTTTCATTTTGTTTTACCTCCATCTAACTTTTCAGTATATTACCACGGCACCCCAATAGGTTCTTTTAATTCTACGGTATACCCTTCAGGATCCTTCCCATTAAGAAACATTTCATGCAGGGATGAATTCAAGTTTTGCAGGGCCTGAGGCTTATGCAATTTTAAGGAAAAAATATAAAATTATCAATACAAAATGGAACACAAGTGAATATTTGTTAAAAGGACAAAGGAAGCCACAACAAATGACAAATGGCGAAAAAGCAAATGTCACCAGTTCCTCGGAACTTCCCAGAGCTGTGATGGGGGCCTGCAGAGCAAGGGAGGAACCCTGAGATTTAACTTTCATTGTGTCATAATTTCTCCATTCTGGTCTCATTTCTCTCTTCCCATGTAATCACTCTCACCTTCTTAATGCCAGGGCTTCAATTTTCATTTTATCCAACACACTCAGCTCATCATGGCTCACATACTACCATTTCACCTTCTTGTTCCAAACCTTTGACCATGACTCTTCTCAAGGCTCACTCTCTCCCCAACATCACTTCAACAGGTAAAGGGTCTCCTAAGTATGCCTGAGAGAAGGCTCTAGAGGAGGAACCTGAACACTTAATGCCCGAGACCCAGTGGGCTTCTGTGATTTCTCAAAAGGCCCACACAAAAGGAGGTGAGGAGAAAAATGGGTCCAGACACTGAGGGCCAGACATTGGACTCCTACACCACAGTTCTGCTCACTAACGAGATGTGTTTCCAGTGACTAACAGATCGTGAAAGTTACATGAACAGATACTCATTGCAAACTGCGTCCAGAGATTTTAATCAGACATGAGGTTGACTGATTAACAGACTGTTGATAAGACAAAAAATTTAGAAGACTTTTCAAAGATTAGCCAAAACTTTGGTTTTACAGTTAACATGAGAAATGGCTTCATCACTTAAGGCCTTAGGTGTTTGTTTGCTTTTAATTTATTCAGGCCTGTTAACTGAAATAATATTTCTCTACAGCAGACAGCTCTAACAGCTCAGGGTTCCCCTGTGGGAAGCCGGAACTTTGCAAGATTTATTGTTATCCATGCAAATAATTGTATCTGTCCTTAAAAAAGTAACTTCTATAGCTAGTCTGGTGCCTTAGAGTTAACATAGCACATAAAATACATCGGCTCCTTTCATTCTAATAACCCTGTGACATAGGTCTAGAAACTTCTCAATTGTACAGATGAGATAAAAAGGGACTGAGAGAACATCAGCAACTTGACTAAAGTCATGAAGATGGCTTTATCTCCATGTTTCTGACTCAAGTTTGGTGCTTCGTTAATGAGAAATATTCTGTGTCCCTGGCGTTCAGAGATCAGAACTGATGACCGTCAGTTATCTAAGCATGTGCAGGTATAAGGCACACAGAATTTAATCTTAATGTAGGGAATAGTCTTCTTACCAAAAAAGATCTCCAAAGTGAACGTAAACATGATTTTTGTGCCACTTATGTAAAACGCGATGCCAAACACTGTATTTAATGTTTCCAGTACATTTATTTCTAAATCTATTATTATCTTAATTTCTCTACTGAGAACACCAAGGTACTAAAAGTTAAACAATGTATCCAGGCAGTTAAGTACAACAGCTGAATTTAAATGCTGACCTGACTTTAAACACGTTCTCTGCATATGTGGTACATGCTAAAGCATTAGCGGATGAAGATCTAGTATGAATATTAAAGATAGTTCAGCATTTTTGCTTCCAAAATAACCACTTCAATTCACATACACAGGCTACACTAAAATGTAGCCTCTTATAGCATACTGACTACATAAATCCAGAAATTTAAGAAGCAGTAATATTTCAAGGTATGCCACCCTTGTTAATAAAGGCAATCAAATTATGGTAGGGATTATTACACTTACTAAAAAATGTACAAAATAAGGTAATTATTTAGTTTTCTTGATATACCTATTAGAAATATTATGACTCATACATTTCCTCTGATTAATTTCAAAGTCAGTGGATAAAAAAAGATAAATATATTTCTTTGCCCCGGCAACAAAGCTTAATCATGAATATCCTGACAAAGTATGTATGTTGTCACTGGCTCCAAAAAGTAATACATTACAACCTACCGGTCCAGGCGCCCCAAGTTTATATTTTTCTTTCCATAAGATAGATTCCTAAATATTTATTAGAAAGTCTCTGTATTAACATGAAATGTGATGTTCTGGCATGTGTACCTGACACACCAGCTTGCAGGGATTTTGAGAAATCTCATACTAATGACCAATCCGTACCTGGTAATCCCCCAGGACCAAGAACAAGGAAGCTCACTCATCTGTGTGGTGTGTTTCTTGATCTCCAACCTTGATCACTGCCATGCCATCTGTAACATATGCCAAAAAAGCATAAGCAGAAATAGAGACTTTCTTGCCTAGGAACATCCTCCCTTACGTTACACAGGAGTGTGTCTTCGAACAGTACTCCTGGAGTTAGTTCTCCTACCAGAGAATTCTTCATAACAAGGATTTCTGGAGGCCAACTTCTCACATCAAAACTGCCACTCCAAAAACAGCTAGCCTCACCCTTACAACCAACCACTGAGCCAACAGCATTTTCTTGCCAGGAACCCTCTCAAATCATCTCCACAAAGAGCTAGCTAGTTGGATCAATCTCACCTACACTGAAGCAACGAGAAACTAAGAATTTAATAATATCCATGAATTAGAATTTAGGTCACAGGCATATTTCCTCACAGAATGACGTATGGATGAACAAAAGATGAAATCATTCTTTGCAGGTATAATGACCTGGGAGAAGCTCATTTTCCCTACAGCCCCAGCTAAATCTAAAAGCAAGCACTGGATATCGATGGTTTTAAAATTTGCTCTCCTATTCTATGTCCCTACTGGTTCATTAAAAGGGTCTTGAAACTATATTCAATATAACTTTCAATATAACCTCTCAATAACACTATATTCTTATCTTGGCCCCAAATGGCTTTCTAAAAATCTTCCAAACAAATTTGATTTGATCATCAATAATAATAATAATATACAAGTTATATTCAAAATCAAATGACTGTTTTTGGTTCATTCACTAGAAGATGTTTAGTTCTTATGGATTTACTGTTCTTTTATGGAAATTGCTGAAATTTTAAAAGTATCACGTGAGTAATATATTTCACAATTAGGATATACAACACTAAAAAAAATTTGGAGAATAATTTCAGGAACTTTAGTGATTAAATGAAACTTAGAACCAATGATATGCACATGAAAAATTACATTTGGCCCATTATATTTTCTTAATAAAATTTTATTTTATTTACATTTCTATTCTGCCTGGTCTGGGGATATAATATTGTTATAAGTTGATATAAAATGATACAAAATTGTTAATAAGTTTAACAATTGCTATGTGTTAATTTTTTTTACTGTCCCAACTTATTTTATTGTAGTGATTCAAAATACAATGATTTAATCTCTAGGTAAGACAAGGGTCCAGTATTGTGAACGCATTTAAGACTCAAAGAGACATGACTCAATATAAAAAGATATATTTTTCCCCAAGTTAATCTATGCCTTCAATACAATCACTATCAAATTTCCCACAGAGATTTTCCTGAAAATTGATAAGAAGATTCTGAAATGTGTATGAAAGGTCATAGGTCAAGAATTGTCCCAAGAGGGTTCTGACGAAGAGCAATATGGTCTACCATATGTCGGGACTTAATATAAAGGTATCATAATTAAAACAGTGTGACAATGATGTTGGGATAGACAACAGACAAGTGGACTAGAACAAAGAGTCATAAAAGACCCACACATGTATAAAAAATTCAATATCTGAGAGATGGAGCATTGCAGATCAGTGGGAGTAATGACACACTATTCATTCAATAAATGGTATACACACAACTGATTATCTTTATTGAGGGGGAAGAACCTAGAGTTTCTACTCCGACCACAGATAGATTAAAAAAACTTAATTCTCTGTCTCTCAGGACATTATGTGAAAAGTGAGAAAAATTTTATGATTTTTTCAAAGAAAATACAGAGCAACATTTTAAAGACTTTTGGGTAAGGACAATTTCCTAAACAATACAGAACATTTATAAAACTTAATAGAAACAAAATGATGAACCTGACCATATCAAAATTTCAATTGTATAAAAAAACACAAAAAGACAAAAAAATACAAGCCACGTACAGAGAGAAGACATCTACAGGCCACTTAATTGACAAAGGATTACCGGAATATATAAAGATTCCCTCAAATTCAATTTGAAACACACAAACCAATCCAATTAAAGAATAAGCAAAAGAACAGGCAAATGCAGATGAGAAAAACTCAAGAGTTAACACGATTAATAAACTATCATCATACTCAACATTACTGAAGGGAAGGTAAACAAAAATGAGAGACACCATCGCATATTACATTTGAAAAAGAAAATTTAGAGAAAGAGGATCAAAGATACAGAGAAAGAAGTCTCATTTACTACTCACAAATGTAAAAACAGTTTAACACTTTGGACAGCAACTCGGAAAAAACAACTACTGTCGAAAAAACCACAAAAAAAAAAAAAAAAGAAAAAACCATACAACAGTCTCCTACATTATTTAAAAAGATAGTCATTATAACCAGAAATTTAACTTGTAGAAGAAATTCCTCCACATGTGCATTAGGAGACTACTTCAAAAATCAATTATAGCATTGCTTGAAATAGTTTAAAAAGACTTCATAAATAAATAACCAGAGAATGTTTAAATTAACCTATAGAGGAGATGTACAATAATAGAACTCTGCCCTATAGTGAAAATAAATGAACCAGAGTCACATGTGTCACTTTGGATAAATTTTATAAACTTCATGTGACTAAGAGAAATTGTAAAAATACATTAAGATATCATTTATATAAAATTTAAGAAACAAAATATGAAGCATTTATGAATATGTACATAAAACTGTGAAGAAAAGCAAGTGAAAGAGTAACCTCAAATTAGGTCTGGTAATCTGGGACAGCAGGAGATCTCTGGGACAAGAGAGGTGACTACGGGAGGCTTTAATTGACTTAAATATATATCCCTTTCCCCTAAAAATATGAAATAAATATGGTAAGATGTTGATATAATAAATATGGTGGGTACATGGCTGTCTGCCGTATTATTCTCTACAGCTTTTTTTACACTCAAATATTTGTAACCAAAATTACGAGTCAGCACCCCATAAGTGCTAAGTTGCATACATCAAACCATGAAATGCTGAGAAGTTCACCCAGCCCCACTCTCAACAGGGAAGGTGGAACAGAAAGTGTGGGATGCTGAGCTGGGCATCTCAAAAGACGAGGAGGTAAAAAGTGTGAATAAGCTATGCGAGTCTTAGAAGGTAATTTCCTGGCTGAGGAGGGGGCTCAGAATAAGAAAAAAACATGTCCTCTTTTAATGAATCAGTGAACATAGCACCCTAACTTTTTGTGGTTAATGCGTAATTGGAGACATTCAACCACAAAGTTGTTTTTGTAAAATTCACAAGACTGAGAACAAAACACACTCACCATTTAAGTGCAAATAAATCAGAAACATGTGTCAGGTGGCAAACATCTCCACATAGCACTTGCTATTTCGAGTTGAGATTTTAACTTCTAATTTAAAAGTCCTGCTTCGTGCCTGTCGCTCTCTTACAATGCTTTTGGGCAAGAAAAGAACTGCCAGGGAAAATCCTCTCCTCACGCTCTGCCACAGCACAGAACTGTGTGCTGCATTTTCCAGGTATCATTGTTTGTGTGCTTATTTGTTTGTTTTCTTTTTTTCTGTATCAGTAACAATCCAATACTGTCCCCCCGCTCCAGGGATCTTAATTTAAATTCTAAGCAAAGAAAAACTAAAAAAACCCAAAAAGCAAAAACCCTAGAATACATTTATGAGCATTTAAGCTCAAAGTTATAAGAATGTGTGCCCCAGAGGAAATAGTTTCTATTTTGTGCACTTTTTTTTCCTTGAAAAGGTAGTCAAAAATGGTAATTAACCGGCTATAGATGCTGTCTAAAATATACATGGTTCTTTACAAAGAGTAGCGTGTGACTACCTGTATGATTATTTGCTTTACAAAATCCTGTGAGGAGTAACATCTTAATATGTACACAATATTTTAACTAAAAATTAATTCTTCAACACTCATTTCTATATGTATTATTTGAAATCTTGTTTTATTTGACACTGTTGAGCCCCAGGTAGGCAGGAAATAAACCTCAGTGTTAAGGGACATCAAAGATCCACACACAAGTGACATAGACACAAATGGAACTGTCCCTGCTCTTTATCAGATTAAACAAAACAAAACAAAGTCTTTGCTTGTCATGAAGTATGGATAACTATATTATGGATTCCCCAAATCTGGAGATGGGTGGTACTTTGATCTGAGAACAATATATATTTATTTTTAAGGAAAGTTTTTTTTTTAAAGCATATCATGAATTCAAAACTTGTAATCATATTGAATAGGTTTCACTACGTAAAACAGAGAAAAGAGAGTTTATTACAGAGGAAGCATCTAATTTTTTAAAGCCATTGGTTACGGAGTTGATTATGCTCAACCTGGTATTCATATTGTATTATGAATAAGGTTGATAATCGTTTCTCTAAAAACAAAATTTAAAATGGAAGTAGCAAGCTTGAAATATACATTCAAAGTCCATCTATTCAAGTGTACTTTTAAATGCTCAAATTAGTTCAAAGAGAAATAACAATATCAAAGGAGAAAATGAGAAATCATACACCACTTAAAGCCCCATTACTGATGAGCATTACAAAACCCCAACACTGATGATCTGAAATTGTTTAAAATTTTAATCCTGAGGAAAAGAGTAAGAAATAACACTTTAGAAACTGAGATTAGTAGTTTAATCCCCCAGACATTTTGTTTCCTTTTTTTTTCCCCAACAGAAAAATGATCTTATGCATTAAAAGGAAGAATGACAGGTTGCAAAAAATCATTCTTGGTCTGGTATTTGCTTAAGAATGTTTAGTAATGCTACACAGAAATAAGTTTTAAGATTTTGGAAGATTCGTTTCTCTCAAGTATGTAACTGTGTAAATTCTTTCAGAAAATCATTACAGAATTTTACAAAACTAAAAGATTGGCTCAGAAAATTTTGATTCACACAATGTTCCCTAACTGCTTTTTTAATTTCAGGGGATGGCACAAGCCTCTATTATGAGTGTTTAAAAACAAATTTCTTGAGAATAGCCTAACGATTCTGCAATATAATTTTTGCTAATTATCAGCATTCAGAAACACATCATTTTTGCACATTATTTAACAAGATACACAACCTTGTTCAGAAAGATTTCTCAAAAAACAATGAATAAAAATCTTCTCCAGGAAGTATAGGGGGGCTTTTCCCCCTAAATTACATAAGTCCCCCTTATTACATAAGTACTTTCACAATAGCATTTGGCTTATGAGCATTGGAGAACCTACATGATTGGTCAGTATGTTTTAAATGCACAAATCCAGAGAATAAAAAGCTAGAGGAAACCTGGAAATACTCTTGCTCTTCCAAAATTCAACACAGTCTGAATCCACAGCATTGATCGCTATGAGAGTGTAAGCACGTGAGACACGGTGTCTGAAAAGCCTACTGTAGGAGAAATAGCCAAACTTAGAAAAAACAGTAAAGTCAACCAGTTTTTTGCCAAAAGCTTCATTGTATGGAATTGGAAAGAAAGTATAGTCTAAGAATTCTGTGGTCAACCAAATGTCATTCATGTTTTCAATCAACTGGAAGACAATTTTAAACCATAAAGGCTCAGTGTACATACTTTTGTATTGAGAAATGCAGAAAGATACACATGTAAGACATCAAATCAATTACTAAATCTACCTGGAATTCATTCTACAGATGGAGATAAACAGTTATGTACCCACGAATACATATTTTATCTATTTATTCATATACATATGCTTTTTCCTTAGAAAAGAATTTCAAATTATGGCAAATTAATCATCTTTATTGCCTTCAATAAATGAAATTTTATGATGGTCATAAAATTTTAAATATTAGAAAAAATCCACAAGTCTCCAGTGATATACACTTGGTATTGTTACAGTGACACCTTACCTCAGGCATAAAAATCAGAGTTGTGTTTCAACCAATCTACTGCTCTGAAAGTTTAGATAATCTATCAAAGATTGAAGGTGAGGGTTCTAAGGATAGCATGTATGAATAAAGTACATATTTATAGACAAAACAAAAACTATATAACTACAAATACACATACATAAACATATATATCGTGAAAATATACTGGTCAAACAAGGTGAGTCCTTGTGGATTCCCATTTGGACTGATGGCCTTCTAGTCAGTTCATCTTTGCATATGAAGAGAATGAACTTTTATCATTTTAGCCTGGGGCACAGAACACAGGTATAGCCTTGTGGATGGTTTGTATGTTAAAGTAACTCCTTAAAGTATTTAATGTTTCAAAAACAGGACCTAAATATTGAACCAAGACAGCATCATGAATACAATAGAAAGAAATACTACCAAGGATTTTATTAAAGACCCATGTTGTAAGAGTAAATGAAGCAAAGCTAGAAATCATAAATAACAAATAATGGGTGTGCATTTTATACAACCTGGACTCCAACTAGAGGATCTGTGCTCAGAGAAAGGCCTGGTTTGGCACTTTGGCATATCTTTGGGAGAATTACTAAATAATTAAAATAAAATCTTAAACAATATGCAAGTAGCTTTTAATGATTTCCCATTCAAACTAAATAGGTAGATTGTAAGACTACTCCTTTCAAAAAGGATGAGAAATTTTTTGACAGTCGGAGCATGTAAAATTTTAGATTCATTTCAATTTTCTCTCTTGAATTAATTTGTTTTATACCCAGTTTTTAAATTTAAATTTATGACCTTAAAAATGGCTACATAGGCTACCAAGTACAAAGAGTATCATTTCATAACAGTATGCTTCATTGAAACTGTTTTTCAAATCATCCTGATTTGTAGTATTTCCCAATTTCTATGATGTAAATACAGAGAAGGGTTTCTTTCTTCAAGTATCTTTGTAAAACCTTAACACAAACAGTTGCTGCAATTTTTTATTTTAAAATAAAAATAGTACATACATTTCCTTTTGGAGTACACTGTATGAAAGTGATCAGGTCACTCCCATTCTTAAAAATGGTCTCAATTTAAAAAAGTGGTCTCAATTTCTATAGCTTAAGTAGACTGCAACACCTAAGGATTAGCATTAGGAGTGATAGGATTATAGTCATAGAAACTTCATACAGATTCAGTGTTCTATTCATAATCATTATATGTTGATTCATTGTCTTTACCTTCTTTTAGCTATCTGGCTAATTCTGCTACCTTTCCCTGTTTTATGCATGATATTAGAATACTTTTAATAATATGCTTTAGGGACGCCTGGGTGGCTCAAATGTTAAACATCAACCTTTAGCTCAGGTCATGATCTCAGGTTCCTGGGATTGAGCCCCAGGTCAGGCTCCCAAGTGAGCAGGGAGTCTGCTTCTCCCTCTTCCTCTGTCCCTCCCCAACTTGTGCTCTCTGGGTCTCTCTCTCAAATGAATAAAATAAAATCTTAAAAAATAATAATAATATGCTTTCAGTTACATATTAGATAACGTCCTGGTAAACTGGCATTCCGAAGACAACAAGCAAATAAACAAATAAAACAGGCCTAATTTATCTATTTCCACTTTGTAAATATTCCCACCAGGACCAAGTCAAGCCATCAATGTGATGTCGTTGAATGTGAAGTTGGGAAAAGCATATCTGAGTGAGTTGGTACGAGCTGTCTTCAGTAGAGCATTGTCATTAATCAATAATGCCTCAAGTTTAAGAAAATGACAGTGAATCATTTCAGCATGATTAAATGTTAAGCAATGGGCTACATTTTGTAAGACTATGAAATGACAGAAAAACACCTTCCAAATAAGTATTTTGAGTAAAATAAAATGATAGGTTGAGGCTATTTTATGATCTAAAAATATTTATCATAAGCAATATTATTGAAAACTTGTAAACTACATGTTAGAGTTTGGAAAATGAGAACGACATTTAATTAACAAGAGAAAATAATCATTATGCATTTTGAGAATCAAGCATTTTATAACATTTGAAAGAGAGTGATAAAATATATGGCCCTTTAGATACATCTGCAAAGTTCATTATTTTAAAATGCTTTTGATGTAATAAGGTGTATAGTATCTAGAAGTAGACAGTAACCTAACACAGGAGTTGGCAATTTTTTTCTGCAAAGAGCCAGAAAGTACATATTTTAGTCTTTACAGACCACTTAGTCTCGTCATGAATACAGTTCTGTTATTGTAGTGAGAAAATACCCATGTTCAATATGTAAACTGATGATCCTGGCTGTGTTCCAATAAAACACTATTTACAGAAACAAGCGGCAGATAGATTTGGCCTTTGGGCTGTTCATAGTTTGCTGACCTGAATTTAGTGTGTACTGAATCATCTGGTATTTTTCAGTTCTGATTTCAATATAATTTTTTTTAGTATTTATAAGAAATTAATCCCAGTGATGAAAGTGTTTTTTAATAATATTGCCCAAGTCAACAATATTGACTCTTCAGTATTTCTTAAACAAGGTAATCCCATAGCAAACCAACAGCCAAAAGGACAATGCAATTGAAAATAAGATAAATATAATTGTGAACACATTTTCTTTTATATTACTATACCAAAATTTCATAATTAACATAAGGAGAGAGGTCTACCTAGACAGTAAATAAAGAAGAAACTTGCATATGAAATTAAAATATATTTAATATGAGTACATTCATTTTAATTTATTATGAAATCCTTATTCTTACCTTCTATAAGTTTCCCTGTCTGTTCTGCACTTCCTCCAGGAAGAATTTTGGCAATATAGGCTCCAATTTCACCATTATGTCCAGGAATTTCTTTGCCACCCACAATTCTAATTCCTAATCCATTACCTGTGTTGAAAAATTAGCAAATTATTAGTCATAATTTAAAGGGACAACAGTTATCAAAAGTTATAGGGTGCACAAAGTGGGCTCTGGTACCCAGAAGCTATCTACAACATGAATATTGGGACTGGACATTAATAACAAGGGTATTATTCTGAATTCAATAAAAGTTGATATGAAATAGAACATTCTGAGATTTTGGTAGCATCTATGATGAATCACCTGACACTAAAAAATAATTCTTTGAATTCAGCCATACCATCAAGATATGATACAAATATCTTTGTCCATTTTTGACCAGATACTTTATAAAAACATTGTATGAAGATGTTCTCACTATAAGAAATTCCAGAGCATATAGTTCACTTATGAAATTGAGGAGCATTTCACTTAAAAAGGCAGCAATGGCTGTCATAAATTGAGAAGACACAATCCAAGCATATGACTGCAAATGATAAAATGAAAATACAATCATAACTTGTGAATTACTAGTCACTTTTTAGCCTTAACTCATCAACTAACATTGTCTATGCATTAGCATGGCACTTACTGCAAGGTACAATAAAATTATTCTTGATTGATGTGAACAACTTAATAAACTTTTTTATTTCATAGAACAGATTTTTCTGTAAATAACCGCATGGAGAAAAACATGGAGAATGATTATTATGTGAAAACTAATTGAGAGAGAATTGTTTATATTTTCTTTTTAACGAGCTAAAATATAGCAAGTGTATACATATATATGTATATGTATATATTTATATAAATACATGTGTATATATGTATTTATGTAAATATATACATATATAAAATATATATATAAAGCACCAGATATATATATATATATTTTTACCACTACCAAAGATATTTAAAAATACAAGTACTAAAAGAAAGTAGAATTCTTCTTCTTAAATGAAGGTACAATTATTTCTTTAAATAAAAATTCTTGCCATTCACTGATTGAAGTACCATTTTCAACTTTTTCAAAATCTCTATATTTTAAAAATCAGCTCTCCTATAGTTTCTGTTCCCTTCCCACTTTACTCTTCAAAAGCAATCCCTGTAGTCAGCATCAACACAGTATAAACATTCAACAATCAGTAACACTGGATTCTGGAATCCTTTTGACATCTACCTAGTATATTTTGGTAAAATATCATTCTCAGGTTATAAAATGGTTCAAAAGGAATTTCCTCTCTCCTTTCCTTCTTTTCTTCCTTCCCTCCCTCCCTCCTTTCTTTCCTCCCTCCCTCCCTTGTATTTAACCTCTTTTCTCTCTCTCCTTCCCTACTATTTGCCTCCCTCTTTCTACTTATTTACCAGGTTAAGTGTTCTGAAGACTTAGCCTCAAAACAAACAAACAAATAAAAATAAACTGTATGTGTCTAAGTTTCCAGCTGTTGTCAAGGAGTCAGAGTTAAATAAGATACTACTAGCTTTCTCTGGCCCCACTTATGGAGCTTTTCTGTGGCCAGTTTCTTGGTCCATTGCTACCACTATGAGTAGAGATTTAGGCATTGACTATAACTAGGAGAATACAGAATGTCATCTAGTACATGACCTGGTTTCAACTAAGTCTACATACAAACATGTGATTTCTTAGACAGTAGGTTTTAAGGATTCACCAGGAATGATCCTACAGTAAGACTTTAGACAGATACAAATAAAGAGTAGAAGATGAAGAAAAGTTCCTAGCCACTCTTCATTCAATTAGTCTAGTCTATTTTTTAGTGTGCAAAGGACATCTGGAAATTATAAATTGAGAATTTTAAAATAGCTGGCCATAATTAAAGGGTTATTTCATGGAATTTATCTGTAAAAAGTAAGAGTAGTTTCTTAAAGATTTGATTTCACTCTCCACAACTGAATCGCTCAGAACTGTAATTCACCACTTGTTGAACTTCTCATAAAAACACACACAGACATGGAATTTTTAAAGTCGTCAGTGTATCCCTACCAATTTTAAGATGTGGTCAGTCTCAGATCCTAAAAATCCTCAGATTCATATTTCCTGCATGTATAGGCATATGTTCAAGATCATGGCTTACATCAAAGTTTATCATAATGCTAGACTATAGGAGGGACAGCAGGGTACAGTAGAGTGCTCAGGGCACTTGGTTTTAAATATTTCTTTTTAAGCTTAAAAGACAACATAAACATAGCCCATGAAAAATAATTTCAGCACTATATATTAAAGGGCACAGCCATATGCTTAGGATCAGTTCTTATACCTTGTAAAGGTATAGCTAAAAGAGTAGTTGTGGAACTTTAAATTCTATTAATTGGTATAAGTGACTATTTTTAAAAGTTCAGTTATAGTTTCATTTTCTAAAAAAAATTATTTAATTTATTTTTATTATGTTCAGTTAGCCACTGTATAGTACATAATTAGTCCTTGAGGCAGTGTTCAATGATTCATTAATTAAGTAGAGTTTCATTCTGTAGATGGAAATGTCTTAAGAGTTAGGTAGTTGGATCCTTAGCAACATTTGGTCTTTGGTGACTGAGGACACTCTAAAACTCTGTAGTAAAAGATCAGTGGAAGGAAATTCTAATTATATCCATCTTAATAAAGTAGCACAACACAATATTTATTTAATTTTGTAAAATCCCACCTCATACTGCTGAATTCTAATATTCAAAGCACTTTCTAAATACATGTTATAAGCCTCAGTATCTTTGGTAAAATAAAAGTAAGGTACAGTCATGACAATACTGTGAGAAATGAAATTTATCTGTAAAGAAGCCACGTCAAGCACATAGTAAATTTTCAAGAATTACTGTTGCTCTGGTTGATGTTGTGGTTGCTAAGCTTTTCACGTATACAACAAAGTAGCATAGAAATAATAAAATTTCAGGGTGCTTGGGTGGCTCAGTTGGTTGGGTGACTGCCTTCGGGTCAGGTCATGATCCTGGAGTCCCGGGATCGAGTCCCGTAACGGGCTCCCAGTTCCACGGGGAGTCTGCTTCTCCCTCTGACTTTCTCCCCTCTCATGCTCTCTCACTCTCTCTCTCAAATAAATAAATAAAATCTTAAAAAAAGAAATATTAAAATTTGTGATAAAATAGAATGATAGAAAATAAAAAGACTCAGAAAGTGTAACAGTTTTTTGCTTATTTTACAGGAGTTACATGTATCCTACTTTGGACATAATGAATATAAAGTTAGTTTACATGACCTATAATCATTTAAACCTGGACATTTTGATTTCATATTTCTATAGTTGCACTTTGATATTTTATGTTTTAAATGCAGAAAAAATAAACAAAAATTCTTCTACAAAAATAAAACACCCCAACTCAAATCTAAATTGCAGAAATCAATAAAAGATTTGGTAAATTCAAGAAGCAACATTAATTTTTAACTGAAATGCTTATATCTGAACGGTCCTTGATAAGTGATGTTTATAACATCACTGTTTTTCAACTTTCGACAATTTTTTATCAACATAAATTCCTTTTGCCTCTCTGCTTATATTCTATCTAAAAATATTAATAAAATGCTTCCTTAGTTACATGCTTTGAAAATACAGTCGTTTTGCTCAAATGAACAATACGGCAGGTTAGAATGACCAGTAGTTACCAAAGAGAACACAGAAACTTTAAGATTGTTGAAGTTACAATAATTTCACAACATAATAAGCAGTGACCTTGTTGAAGAAGTCTTACTGAAAAATCTAACTTTCAGAAATCCTTTAAAGTATATAGAGAATATTTTTAAGAAAAGAGAAGTTCAGTGATGGATGTAGCAAAATCATTAAGAAAAAGTATTACCTTAATAACCTTAGGATTATAATTTAAATGTATGAGTCTTTTTAAGTCTTTATTATAATTATGTGGTAAATATACTATTGTGTAGTCACTTTTAATGTTCCAGGCCAAGATGGCAACATAGGAGGCTCCTGAACTCACCTTGTCCCATGGACACACGGAATCTACAGCTACACGTGGAGCAATTCCCTCTGAAAAAAATCCAGAAACTAGCTGAGTGACTCCTACATATTGGGTCAGTGAGAAAAACAAAAACAAAACAGAACCACATAAAAACAGGTTTTGGCATACCTTCAACTACTGGGAGCCATTAAGGACAAAGAAAGCAGCTTGGACAATCACTAAGGTTTGAGAGACAAACAAGAGCTCAGACCAGGCTGAATCATAATGTTTATCTCCTACGTGAAACCACTGCATCAAGACTAGGAGGGGTGACTGTTTTATCTAATGCTTAGAAACCAACACGGAGAGTCAAAACAATTGAAGTAACAGAGGAATATCTTCCAAACAAGAGAACAAGATAAAATTCCAGAAAAGGACCTTAATGAAATGGTGAGAAGTTATTTGATAAAAAGTTCAAAATAATGGTTATAATGATGTTCACTGAGGTTAGCAGAACAATGCATGAACAAAGTGAAAATTAAAACAGAATATATTAGAAAGTACCAAATGGAAATCCCAGAACAGAAGAATAAAACAAAATTTGACCTGCAAAATTCATAAAGGGGTTCAATATCAGGCCAGAGAACTGGAAGAAAAGATGAGTTATCTCAAAAACAGAGCAGTGGTCTGTTTAAGTCATCTTAGTCATCTAATAAGAGGAGCAAAGAGGAAAAAGAGTGAAGAAGAGTGAAAATAGATTAAGGGATTCATGACATACCATCAGTATGAAAGGCATCCTATAGAATGGAAAAAAATTACAAATCATACTTCTGATAAGAGTTTAATATAAAAATATAAACTCATACATATAGAAATCATACAACTCAACAGCAAACAATCTGATTTAAAAATATGCAGAGAAACTAAATAGACATTTTTTTTTCCAAAAAGACAAACTAACGGCCAAAAGGTACATGAAAATGTGCTCAACATCACTAATCATCAGGGAAATGTAAATCAAAACCAAAATGAGATATTATCACATATATGTTAGAATGGTTATTACCAAAAATATAAGAGATAACAAGTGTTGACAAAGATGTGGAAAAAAGAGAACCCTAGTGCACTACTGGGAGGACTGTAAATTGGTTACAGCCACCATGGAAAACTGTGTGGAGCTTCTTCAAAAAATTAAAAATAGAACTACCCTATGACCCAGCAGTCTCAGTTCTGGTTATCTATCTAAAGAAAAAGAAATAGGAATTCAAAGAGATATCTGCACTACCATGTTGAGTACAGCATTATTCACAATAGCCAAGATACGGAAACAACTCAAGTGTTCATTGATGATGACTGGATAAAGAAGGTGTATACATGTACATATACACACAATGGAATATTACTGAGCCATGAGAATGAAGGAAATCCTGCCATTTGGGACAATGTGGATAGCCCCTGTGGGCATTATGCTCAGTGAAATAAATCAGACAAAGAAAGACAAATACTGAATGGTATCACATCTATGTGTGAGGAAAAAGTCAAACTCATAGAAACAGAGTAGAAAAGTGGTTGGCAGAGACTGTGAGTCGGGAAAAAAAGAGAGGTTGGTAAGAGGGCACATACTTTTAGCTATAAAATGAAAAAGGTTTAAGGATTTAACATAAAACATTGTGACTATGGTTGTAACACTGTAGTGCATAAGTGAAATTTGCTGAGAGTAGAAGTTAAATGTTCTTACACAAACACACACACAAAAGACAAATACATGAGGTGATGGATGTTTTAATTAACTAGATTGGGGAGATCCTTTACAATATATATGTAAATCAAATCACCATGATGTGTACACTAAATATTTTACAAATTTATAAGTCCATTATATTTCAATAAAGCTGAAATAAAAAACCAAATAAAATAAGCTGTGTATAAAATAAACATGAGCATATTAAGGAAACAACCTTTATATTTGCATTTAAATTTAAAGTTTAAATCTTCTTTAATTTTATTCATTTATTAACATGTTACATAAAGTATTACAAAAATGTTATTTTCATCTTAATATATGAAATATTTATGATATAACCATTAGACCATTAAGGTAGACAAATGAAAATAGTTGGTTCATTTTGACACTATCACATGCTACATCTATGCATCAAGGAAAAGCAAATTTTTATCAGTGAACACACTATCTTATGAATAGTAGCCCTTAAATCAATGGAGTTTATTATTCACAATAAAGTTATCACAGGATAATGATATATTGTAATTTAGTCATGTCATTAGTTGGGCTGAAGAAGAAAGATTACCTATATAAATATCAATGCTATTAAAGTACTAAAGATAATGGAAAAGTCCCCAAAGGATAGTTCAATTAAATCTATTTTTATAGTTTACACATTAATTATACTCCTGACTGAGACTGCGCAAGTTTATTTTTATATTATTTCACCTACTAATTTCTATGTTACAAATCATCTATGTAAATATTTAGGAAAATATACTAACTTATAGCGAAAAACCCACAGTAATTTCTCCTTTGTGTTCTTCTCAAATGCTACATAAATTCATTAATACTTGAACATAAAGACCCAAAAAATATTTCATTACTTCACCATTTTTCTTTATTTTTACTAATTTTTGCTTTTTATGAGAAAAGCATTCCTATAAATACAACACATCTCAATTGCCTTATAGCAATCCCTACTTGACTGTTTCCAGCAGTACCAAAATGGAAACGGAAACACCACCTTAATGCCAAATCTAATCTGACTCTAAACCTCAGCATACAGATTACATACTCAGCTATTCCCATTACTTTTTCTAATCCAGTCAATTGCTCTGTAGCATTCTTTTCCCTAATTTTAAATACATATGCTTTCCATACATGAGGGATTCAAAAAGAACATTTTGGTCACATTTCCAAGAAAAAGTTTAAATTCTTCTTTTCTAATGTGACTAATACTAAGATAAAAATGTTACACAAAGCATGTATAAAATGCTATTCATACGCACACCATACTAGAAGAGATGGGCCCAAGTTGGACTGCCATATGACTGAAATGGCCATTGGTGTGGGAAATAAGGAAAATACACACACACACACATACACACACACACACACACACACACACCCCTTCCCTATATACACACATATACATATGTATATGAAACATTATATACATATGTATATATACACACATATCTGTCGTTGTGCACTGAAATAATGCTATCACCAATCTGAGGGGTCATGCAGGGCTGCCTCTACAAGGGAGAGTAGCAACAGCTGAATTCTGCACATAGCTTTTATTGTTTTTCATCAGCAAAGCAAGGACAGATGTATCAAAGCATGAGGAGGGAATACAAAGAGATGGCAATTATCTTGAAGCTGGAAAGCAGGCCTGTACCCTCCCCTATGCGCAGGCACACAGGGAAGGAGTTATGGGATAAGGGAGGAACAGGATATCTGCACTAGCCATCACCTGAGGCAGGAAGGGGAGTTGAGGGTTACTTTCTTTCATAGCTCCTTTTCTACGCCCTTCCCCAGGAGATGATGGGATCCTGTTCCTATCAGGCCATTGTGTTCAACAGCCCGAGAAGACGAACGCTGCTTATGTTTCAGTTGCTCCCACAATCACTCCTTAGGGCTTACAATACACTTTCTAGGAATAGCCCTGCACATATAGAATGTGTGTATATAGAATGTTCTCTATATAGAACATTATATAGAGAACTAGAACGTAAGAAAGTCATAAGTAAATATCAAAAGACGCTGACTGGCATTCTGACTTTATTGAATAATACCTTTCAAATAAAAGATTTTGTATACTGGTCAAGTTTTATTAGAGGTGCACAGGATTGCTTCCTTCTGAAATACTTCAGAAATAATTCCCACCAAGAAAATTTCCCAGGACTGCCATACTGAAAAAAATCATGCTTCATTCATTAACACATGGATTTATTTCTTTATTTTAGGTTATTTAAGGCAAATGCAAACTTATAATCAGAAAGACCAAATCTGAGGAGATTGCATGATATGCCTACAGAAGGAAATTAAAGATAAACATAACTCATTTAGCAGTACTTAGGGTCTAAAGTGAAATAATTCTTTGATATGAAATTGGATGGTACAAAATTAGAAGGTAGGGTCAGTTTATAGATATGACTTTTTAAAATAAATAATTATTATTATCATTATTATTTTATAATAAAAATTATTATAAAATAAAAATAATAATTTTTATTTATTTAAGAGAGAGTGAGAGATAGTGGGAGAGATCATGAGCCAGGGCAGTGAGAGGGAGAAGGAGGTTCCTCCTGAGCAGGTAGCCTGACGCAGGGCTCGATCCCAGGATCCCTGGGCATGACCTGAGCTGAAGGCAGAAGCTTAACCGACTGAGCCACCCAGGTGCCCCTATAGATATGGCCTTAATGCTTACTTGTTTTGATATCAATTACATGATGACAGCCCAGGTCTGGGAGTGCGTTCATTTACTATGTGTATAAAAGAATATTGTTATATTCTAAGACACTCACGTAACCCTATACTATCAGTTTAAATAGAACAGTTTAAACTTCTATTATTATAAGGTTATGATGAGCTTTCCAAAATAAGTGCCGGTCTTATTTAATAAAAGATAAGTGGGAAGAAAAATACTACTGTAACTCAAAACTTAGCAATAAGTCTTCCTTTTGTACTTCTGGAACTAACAGAAGATTGTTGTAGAATAATCTATCGAGACTCCCAGTGAGTCACTTCCAGAAGAACTCCCTCCCTTTGACGGCAGGAGGAACCTGCGACTTAGTTCTAACCAATAGGATCTGACAAAGGTAATGTGATAGTCACTACTATGAATTTATTATCTTAGCCAGTCAAGATGAGGGTTTTCTGCTGGCCCTGAGGAAGTAAACTGCCATGTGTGAGAGGTTAGGAGAAAGAACCACAGGGCAACATACTGAGGAATACTCTAGATGCTGAGAGTGGTCTGGCTGACAGCCAAGGAGAAAACGGGGAGCCTAGTTCCATAATGGGTTCGGAGGAAATGGGTTCTGCCAATAACCGCTGGAGCTTGGAAGGATATTCCCAAACTGCAGAACTGAATGCAGCTCAGCCAACACGTAGACTGCAGCACTGTGACATCGTGACATTGTGATCCCAGTTAAGCTGTGCCTGGATTCTTGACCCAAGAAAACAGAGATATTATATGGGTGCTGTTTAAAGCCATTAAATTTGTGGTAATCTGTTACAATTCAGTAGAAAATTAATACAAAGATAGAAGTTATATCCTGAGTTTTCTGGGCACACGATATGTACGGACACTATCTTGGTAACAAAACTTGTGGAACATTTGTGTTTATAGTAGTTACCACAGTGACGGAGGGCCGTGACAGAGGGCAGGAATGAAAAGGAAGATAGGCCATGAAAAAATCACCTTTTGTCCAGCAAAAACGGAGGGAGAGCTCTGTGTATCAGTTCTGCAATGCCGGAATTCCGATACAATAGACATAGCAACCATACAGCATCTAGGCGACGCTCAATAAATAATTGCATGAATATTGAATAGACAAATACTAAAACACCAATTTCTTCCCATGGGGCTAATGCATCAATGATAAGGGTGATAAAATAATATAATATAATATAATTCTATTCTATTCTATTCTAAAGAAAGTGCCTTAAAAATTACCTTATCTCTTTGGGTGTTAAAAGAAGAAGAAACAAACAAAGCTCCCCTGGGCTTATACATGAGGGAATTGAGCTTTAAGAAGTTAAGGACTCAAGGCAACACCTAATAATATGGCAAAGCTAGAGTGAAACCCACCCTCTTGCTCTAAATAAATGACTAGCAAGGCATCTCCTATCTGGCTAGCACCAGTGCATCTGGTTTGGAATCAGAAGGGATGGGTTGAGAGCAGCACCTCCAGCCCTTCCTTTCCAGGTTCCCTTGTAGAGAGGAGAGTGATGGGAGGTACTGCAATTAGGCCACTAAAGGAAGAAACCATCAAGATAGAAGAAATGTGTCGGGAACTAGCAATCCTCAGTCAAGACTGAGGAGAGGAAATGTTTCTGGCCTGGCCAGCCACAAATCATACCGTACCATCTAATCAGTAGCTGGGCTTGATTACGTTGATTACTTGATATGAGTTTTGTCTAATAAAATTTTTATTTTTCTACTGATGCGCAAATGTTCATGCCATCTTGTATCTTTAACAAACATGACGAAGAAATTTTTACTTTTTTAGTATTACAGTTTTAATTATTTTTGTATTTTTGCATTTGTATTACCAATATGAACTGCTGAGTCACTTTAGACATAAAAATAAAATCCAGGTGTCCAGATTATTTTTGCACTACAGTCTAAACTTGTTCTCATCAAAAATCAGTTTGCTATTAGTAACAAAAGTATTCAACAAAGTTCAACAGCTTCTATCTTCCAATATATATCAGGAGATATTTTCCACTAAAAGAGTTATCTTTTTTTTTTTTTTAAGATTTTATTTATTTATTTGACAGAAAGAGAGATCACAAGTAGGCAGAGAGGCAGGCAGAGAGAGAGAGGAGGAAGCAGGCTCCCTGCTGAGCAGAGAGCCTGAGATCCCAGGACCCTGAGATCATGACCTGAGCTCAAGGCAGAGGCTTTAACCCGTTGAGCCACCCAGGCGCCCCTAAAAGAGTTATCTAATATAGTTATTGTGGTTATTTTTATTACTCTGTTTAAAAAATTCTTACTATTACCTGAAAAGAACAAGAAGCGTTAGAGGTTGCTAGGTGACAGCTATGAATATTCAAAAACATTCCACTGAGATTGTGTTTTAAGCAAAATGAGAGGTGCTTTTCTTTATTTTCATCCAATTTTCTATTACATCAGATTTGTTGAACTTTTAACTGTCAAATATCTCAAAATACATGACTGAACTGATGAATTCTGTTCGGTTTCTGTACCCTGTGCCATTTTTTTTTAATATTTAACATATTATTTGATTTTTCTCAACATCTTTAGTATCACCTTCAGGGATAGAGGCAAATAGTAAGTAACATTTCAAGAGTTTTTTCTATGTGCCTTCACTTTTTTTACATTAAAATTATTTCTATAACTTCTTATGTTAGATATTTTCTATATTATCTGTGACAAAGAAGCTGAGACTAAGAAAATTTAGAAACTTGCCCATGTTGTCCAGGATGTAAAGAAGTTAAGATTTGAGCTCACTTTTTTTCATGACTCCCACATCCTTGTTCTTTCTTTCTTTTTTTTTTTTTAAGATTTTATTTATTTATTTGACAGACAGAGAGAGAGATCACAAGTAGGCAGAGAGGCAGGCAGAGAGGGGGAAGCAGGCTCCCCGCTGATCAGAGAGCCCTATGTGGGGCTCGATCCCAGGACCCTGAGATCATGACCTGAGCCAAAGACAGAGGCTTTAACCCACTGAGCCACCCAGGCACCTCCATCCTTGTTCTTTCTATATACTTTTGCTGATTACTCTAATTGTCAAGAAAATATTCTAGGAGAGCAATATAAATCCTTACTCCTTTAATTGAATCTTATTTCTTACTGCCCATTTATCCATGGTCAATTCACATATATTTTTGATTTACACCCTTAAATTTCACATTAACTTAACCATTTGTCCTCCTTTTCTCTAGGTTAAATATCTTGAATGTCTTCACCTTCTTCTTATGGAATCAAACATTAATTCCTTTAATTTAATTTCATGAAGAGTGCACAGAATAATGTGCTAAACATCCTCCAGTTAGAAGTAAAGCACTTCCTTCGCAGGAACAGAAAGTAAATTTGCAAGCAAATTTATCCTGACAGACGTCAGGAGAAGTGATGACGTTGATGTGGAAGTGGCCTAGACAATAAACACTTCCTTTGTTACCGAGGAAAGGAATGCAAGCTTTCATTAATATTTGCCAGGCATAAATTGTGAATTTTAGAAGAGATTCAACCTGATCTGCATTTTATGTCTATAACGTTTTTTTTTTTTTTTAACATTTATTTGAGAGAGTGAGAGAAAGAGAGAGAGAGAGAATATGCATGTGGTGGCAAGGAAGGGCAGAGAGAGGGAGAGAGAGAATGCTCAAACAGACTGCCCACGGAGCATGGAGCTCAACATGAGACTCGATCCCAGGACCCTGAGATAATTACCTGAGCTGACATCAAGATTGGCCATTTAACCAACTGAGCCTCCCAGGGACCCCTATGACTATAGGTTCATACTCAGTTTATCCCTAAAAGTAATTTGAGAGGCTTACAATGAGAAATTGTATCATATATAACTGTACACTAACAATGAGAAATTGTATATAACACTGATAAAATGAATTCCATTAAAGTGTAAAACTTTTCCTTTAAAAGAAACTGTTAAGAAAATAAAAACACAAGACACAGACTAGAAGAAAATACGTTCGGGTCATATATCTTACTAAGGACCTATAACCAGAATATATACAGAATTCTTACAATTCAGTAAGAAGACTAACAACCCATATAAATAATCGCCAAAGTATCTGAAGAGACGTTTCACCATAGAAGACATATGCTTTGCGTATAGCCACCTGAAAATGTCCTCATTACCATAAGTCATTAGGAAAATGCAAGTTAAAACAGTGAGTTTTCATCCACAACCACTCCAAAAGATAGTCATTATCAAGTGTTGGCTATGACGTGGAGAAAATGGAACCCTCAGACATTGCTGGCAAGAATGTAATATGGTACACTCATTTTGGAAAACTATTTGTCAGTTTCCTAAAGAGTCAAAAAGAAACTTACCACAGAACCTTACAATTCCACTTTGAGGAAACCATTTAAAAAAATCATATGTCCAAACTCAAACTTGTATGTAAATATTTCAAAACTGGGAAAATTCAATGGATAAGAAAATGCAGAATACCCAAATAATGGACTACTACTTAGCAATAAAAAGAGCAATTTGCCGATACATGTGACAAAAGCGATAACTTCAAAAATGTTGGTAAGTGAAGGACCCAGACACCAAAACTGCATACTGAATGATTCAATTTATATGACATGCCCAGAAAAAGCAAACTTCAGAGACTGAAAGTAAATCTCTCCCCTGTGGCTGGGAGAGGAGCGTTGAAGGTGAGTATTGCTAGCAGACTCAAAGAAACTTTTTGTAAAGACTGAAATGTTCTAAAAGAAGATTATGGTGATGGTCACCCAATTCCATATATTTACTAGTAATTGATTTGTGCACTTACACTGTGTCCATTTATGATATGTAAATTGTAGCTTATTAAAGTGGTTTAAATAATAAAAAAAGAGCTATTCATTTATGATATCGCTATTAACTCAGAGCCAACGATATCTGTTACATTTGTTTCCTATTTCTAAAAGTTCATAAAGATGGGAGCCTAACGAAGAATGAAAATGAGCCACTATTTCCACTGAAGACACTGCTGTCTTCTGAACCTAAACATATTTAGTGTTCTTCCCTATTACACTTGCTAATTAGTCGTTCTAGCCTTGCAGATGTAGCCAGCCTGTTATGGAGCTATACATAAGCAAGTATCTTCTTGGAAATCAGAAGAATTTCTTTGGCTCGTTTGAAACAGCTGTGTTTCTGGAGCCATAAGATGGTTTGAAATAAAAAAGAAACATTCATTTCTTGAGCATTACATTTTACTCTTTTTTTTCTTCTGATAATTTCTAAAAGAAGAGGAAATAACATTCCTTGAGTGTATAGTAAGGACAGGATTTTGTGCTAAGTTCATTTGCAATTATGTGAGATACATGGAGCTGGTCTTATTGTACAGATAAGCAAATGTATTTTCAAAATTTAAATAAGCAATAGAGTTGAACTCCAATTCAGGTCTTTCTGCTAAAATTCACCACCTATTCTGTCCACTTTGCTGCCTTGTGTTTGGTTGAATAAAGGTTTTCAAAATCATTATACAGTTGTTGATCAGCATCTATAAACTCTGTCTTTGAAGTTCGCAGTTCATAGTCAAAAGATCCATTTTCTAAAAATTATGGATCATTTAAAAGAAGAGTGTATTCATGTAATTCTCTCTGTGAGCATCACCAAAATATATATGGTGCTGCATAAGTATATGCAGGTACACAATCAGACATATACATATATACGTATGAATGATAGTGTTTGGCTTTATTTTAATTATTCCTAAAATTCTATCATAATAATTACTTTCATTTCAGATTTTACTACTGAATTACAAGTAAGCTGTAGACAAGGGTATGTGTGTGTTCATTCTATTACCCTAGCAATCAATATAATGTAAATCACACCAGGGGTGTTCAATAAATAAATATTAACAAATAAAAAATTAAAAACTTATTCAATATGAGTTATAAAAACAGCTGCAAAATATAGTTTATAGGTTTTTATAGGAAGAAAAAAGGTTTATTCATATTTTCTTAACATCTATAAATATCCTCAGAGTAGTAGTTCTCAAACATTTTGGTTTTAATGACCTATTTATACTCTTTAAATATTACTAAGGACCTCAAAGAGCTTTTGTCCATATGGATTACAAGCCTGTATATTTTCTGTATTGTAAATTAAAACCGAGAATTTAAAATATTTACTCATGAATTTAAAATAAAATCATTCTATGTGAAAGTAATTACATTTTTAATAAAAAGGACTATATTTTAAAAATAAAACACGTACAAGACGGGTGGTGGTGTTTTACATTATTGCAAATCCACTTAATATTGAGCTAAATGGAATAGAGCTAAATGCTCATATCTGCTCCGTGTACCATGTTTTTGACAGCACACATCATGTAACCTCTGAAGAACTTTACTGCGCATATTCACAAGAAAATGCGGGTGCAAAAGGCAAATGCTATACTTTTGACTTTGTGGACCTCCTAAAAGAATCTGGGAAACCATGAGGGTCTTCTGCTCGAACTTTGGTAAACACCCAGGAGAAACAATAATGCCCCCCCATAAACATTTCTATTCCTGTTTTCTACTTTGAAATTATTTCTGATTCCAAAAAATAAAAATATTTTTTCTTTTTTTGTGAGGTATACTTGTTTCACATAATTCTTATAAAATATTTTAATGCTATACCCTGTTAGGATGGTTTATTTTACATTAAAAAATATATATTATTTATTTATTTGAGAGCAAGAGAGGGAGCATGACTGGGGAGGGGCAGAGAGGGAGAAGGAGGCTCCCCGCTGAGTAGGGAGTCTAAGATGCCAATGCCCAGTGCCAATGCGGGGCTTGATCCAGGACCCTGGGATCATGACCTGAGTGGAAGGCAGACATTTAACCAACTGAGCCACCCAGGTACCCTTAGAATGGTTTATTAAACTATCAAAAAAGATACACAGGTTTTCTACTTTCAATGGGTTGATATAACCAAAATGAAAATGCACTAATGACCATTTGGACCTTCTGTTAGGAAGGGCCGATCTACTACATTTTATTCTTCACTCCTTTCTTGCTTATATCCTCACTGTGTTTATAAAGGCATTTAAAATTTTGGTTAGATAGCTTTTTCACTACTGATGAAGTTAGAGTCCACTGCTCATTTTCTCTAAAGATTAAAAACAAATAGGAACTTATTTTTTTTATTATGGAAAATTCCATACATATAAAAGAGTAATGCAAGCCTATAATAAAACCCAGTGTGGTCAACCATCCAACTCCAACCATTACCAAATCCTGGTCAATTTTTTGAAGCAGAGTTTTATCTGGTACAATAGGGATTTTAGCCTAGACAAGCGATGAGTGGAAGCAGAGACAAAGGTTCCAGCCAGCCCGCTGAGGCCGAGACGAAGCCCCAGAGCATGAGTCACCGATCGGACGCCCTCTATCTGCCTTGGGGTCAGGGCCTCGGAAACCGGGGCATCCACGCCCAGCCCATGGAGGTGATGCTGCACTTGAAGCAGGCCATCAAGAAGCGTATGGGGCAGCTCGCCACCAGGCACCGGCAGCAGGACCTGGGCCGGGAGGAGGAGCGGCCTCATCGGGCCCCCAGGGAGCAGGAAGCCCTCCTGGGCAACCTAATGTACCAGTTGCTCAATCTCCTACAGTCTGGGGCCACCTGCGGCCTGGGGCTCCAACCGTCCTGCCCTTCCCTGGATTGGAGGGGTGATGTCAGGGGCGGGCAGTGGGCCCAGCCAGGTCACCAACTGAATGACCCTGAAGCGACATTTGTTAGCCATTCTTTCGCCATTTTCCATACAACTAATTTTGAAAGAAATCCCAGATAAGATATTGTTTCATCTGTAAATATTTTAGTATGTATCTCTAAAAAGTCCTTAATTTTTATTAAAAACATTAACATCAAAGTGGTAATCATAGCCAAAAAACAATACTAAATCTCTAATATCACCAAATGTTCAATTAAGCGAAAAAAGGCTTTTGGTTGAGTGGCAAACAACAGAGAGATGAGCCAGGAACACAAAGGCTCTGTGCCAGGGTTTGCCTGCCATTAGCTTAGACCTTTCGAGACACTGTTTGCCAAAGAAGTCGTTTCTAGCTCTAGCTTTGCAAATATATGTATTTAAATACCTTTGAGGGACTGAAGACTTATTTGAAAACAACCTGAATTGTTCCCAAACATTTAATTTACTAGGAGATCATGCTATCCAAGGACACATGGAAAATATATTCAGTAGTAATCAATGCAGGGGAATAAAATGGAGAAAATATCTTTATTTTTGTATTAGATAAATATCAAAAGAAAAAGGGGCATGCAGAGAGATGATACAGTATATATACTACTAGTAAACATATTGTTCAAAACAATGATTCTTATTCTCATTTTATAAAATCTATATACAAAGGACACTGAATTTAGTTTTCAGGCTAGAATATTTATAATATCAATAGCTCTTATTTCTGTCTTTCCTATATTTTAAAACTTTTTTTCTTAATAAAAGAAAACAAACTAAAATAATGAGTTGCAAAAGAAAAGTAAGAAGTTTGAGGGGATGACTAACAGTATAAAAGCAAAAGCAACAATACAGCTAGAAGATAGATACATTGATATAGAGTTCTGATGATTTAGTAAGATTTCTGCTGTTCACACTAAAAAAAAAAAGACGTTGCTGGAAAGTACTACGTTGCTTTGCCTTATGAGCTGGAGGGAACTGAAATAGTTTGTAGAAGTAATTATTCCAGAGAGTTATTCCATTGTAATTATTCCAACTCATAGAGCCCATGGATTTTAAGATTCACCTCTGGAATTTTCATCAGTGCTTAAAACACAGTGTGCATGCAATAAAACTATGGAAGTTTAAATTATCTGTCTCTAGTAGGAGAAAAATTACCCTATCTTAAAAGGAAAACAACATTAGACTCCTAATCGATTCATTCTCTATGAAAATAACGAGAGGAAAATTGCTCAAAGCAAAACTTGTTCCACATCTTCATGCTCCATGATCTAAAATATGCAAAGAACAAGGGCAAGTAAACTGAAAAAATATCTATTTTTGTCCTCTGTTATATCAGTCCTTGCAGTGAAAAAAATCCTCCGGCACATATACCAGGCTAGATAGCACATGTATACATATGTTCATATACATATATATATACATAAAATATATATTTATGAATATTTTCTGTTGATGTACAGTACCTATAAACACAAAGAACATACTTGAATGAGATACAGGTACTATGCATATCTCAAAAATTCATTAACTTTGACAGAATTTATCTTTTGTCTCAAAGATCTAAACAAAAAATTTAAATTTATAATATAAATATTCCATTATCTTTCAAACGCACCAAGCTCATGAAACACAAAAAAACCTGTGAAACTATATCAGACTAGAGACGAAGGAGGGATTATAACTAAATGCAATATGAGATTTGGATTGTATCCTGGACCAAGAAAACAAAAAAAGAATTTAGTGGGTAATTGGGGAAACTAAAACTCTAGATAAGGCTTGTAGATGTGCATGTGTGTGTTTTAAAGATTTTACATTTAAGTAATCTCTACACCCAACCTGGGGCTTGAACCTACAACCCTGAGATCAGGAGTTGCATGCTCTACTGACTGAGCCAGTCAGGCATCCCAATGCTCACAGATGTTTTAATAGTACCACATTCATTAATGTTAGCTTCCTGGTTTTGATCATCTTATTGTTATTAGATAGATGTTAACACTAGGGAAACCGAGTCAAGGATGGGCAGAAGAACTGACTGTACTATTTTCTGGGAATCCAGAATTTTCTAGGTATCTAAAATTTTTTCAAAATAAAAATCTTCAGAAGACTGTCATACGCTTTGGTTCACATAAGAACACAAACAAGTAAACAGACAAAAACTCAGCATAACTGATAATGTTTAAGTCGACAAGATATAGGGGGGTTTATTCCTTAGAAGAATCAGAGATCTCTACTTCCCGTGTAAGGAGGTTTTATAGTTCTAAAACCAGCGGCTATAATGGTCCGAACAATAATTATGGAGTATTATAATGCCATGTATGTTTTAAAAATGCAATTAAAGAAAAAATGATCTGAATGTGTACCACTTAGTAATTTGTCATATTAATGACCATGCCCTTATAATCTTTTATTTTCAAATGTATAGCCCGATTATTTTTTGAAATTCTCCAAGACACAATTTTTGACATAAAGGTAGTATTTTCTAAAATTTGATGTCATCTAAACTGAAATCCAATACATATTCCAATCTGATAGTAAAATAAAAAGTAGATTATTTGATTTCCTTTACCTGAAACTGTGTGATCCTTTGAGTCTCTTGTTATTTTTATCCTTGCATGAGGAAAGATGTAGTGCACAGTCTTCCCGTTCATCTGTATAATCTAAGATATACATATGATAAGGTGAACAACCAATGGTTAAAGACACTTAAAATGTAATATACAGATTTAGACTTTTTTTTAAAAGTGCATTGATTTAATCGATAAACAAGAAATATTACCAGCTTCTCAAATGATCACAATTTAAACATCTTACACTATATAATATTGATTTCTGAGGTCCTCGTGATCTTCACATTTATAACCAATTACTCTTGCAAACTGATTTTCTGTGTTTGGGAAATTGATAGGCACACTGAACAGGTTCTAAAGGATGCCTGTACCTAAAGTAGTACATAGACAGTGGTAGACAATGTATATGAAAACATGTGAGTCTCTGATCTTGCTCTGGGTAGCCCAGAAATGGGAAGGTATTTTTAATCTTTGGCAATTAAGTGGTGCTAGAGGAGAAAAGGCAGAAAAAAAATCATACTATACATCTTTGTCACTCCAATAGGACAGCTTTATATTTGTGTAGACTTGATTTTATTGTGGAGTTGTGCTTTTGCTATGCGTGTCTACTAGAAGTGTCAAAGTACATTGGATGCTGAGGCTAGTTCAACATAAAGAAAGCCTTTGCTCATTCTAATTCTTTCTGAGGCCTTCCTTTTATTCAAAGCTGTGTTACTGAATGGAGTTATTTCTCATTTACTGTTGACATTCCTTCAGGTAGAAGAATCAACCCTGAAAGGTATTGCTGCAAGCCTGTGATTCCAATTCTCATTATTGAGGCTTGAATATGAGACTACTGGAGACTGCATTTTCTCTGTTTCCCCCCCAGCAAAATGAGACTTCTGAAACACAAGAAATTAGTGAATGTAAACTTGTGTTTTGTATTTTATAGTACTTTGCTTTTACATGAGATCTGTGAAATAATAGATAAAAATAGCAAAATATTTACTCCTATCTCTATTAAGAGGATTTTACTAGTATGAAATGTCCCATCACCTTAGAAAAATTTGACTATAATCACAAACAAAATAAAGTTTAGTCAAGAGACATGAATTATTACCAATTTCAGAATATGTTTAAGAAGTGTGTGAGAGTGCTACACCAAAATATTAAACAGAAGTTAGAACCCAAGAGATGTTGGTTTGATTCCTTGAATACTCGTGTGGTTTTAATGTGCAAATTCACCTGTAAGACTGTTAGAATTCTATATATTTCAAGTAAAATACATATTGAGAAATGCAAGATTAAATTATAGCCTGTAGCTTTTCTTCCTGCTGAGCAGAGAGCCCGATGCGAGGCTCGATCCCAGTACCCTGAGATCATGACCTGAGCTGAAGGCAGAGGCTTTCAGACCTGGCTCAGACCGACTGGGGGCACCCAGGTGCCCCAGGCTGTAGCTTTTCTTCTCTTCAGGGAAGAATAAGCTTAATCAGGTTTCTGATTAACAGAAAACACTACCCAAACAACAGCAGAATCCTGTTGAGTCCAGGGATATTATCTGAACTCTTCGAAGTAGAACCAAAATGTTGTTTGCAAGACCGTGAATAAATTATGGGCAGTATAATCACTTTGTCTAGATAATTTGTACCAGTACAACTTTGTAAGCCACCAAAAACCTTATTTATTTATATTCATGGCAAGAAGAGTGTATATGTTTTTCCTTGATTCTCCCTGTCTTGTTTCCTCTGTGTCGGTATCTGTCTACCTCTGTCTACTTTCTTCTTCCCTCTCACTTTCTCTCCTCTGCCTTTCTTACTTTCCCTCCCTTCATCTTTTCTCCTTCTATTTCCCTTCTTCCACTTTTATTTCTCCCTCCCCTCATCTGCACTTAAAGATCCAATTTTTTTAACTGAAATTTAAACCATGTTCATCGAAAATACAACTATTAGATATAATTGAACTTTCCTTTGGTACTATAGATAACTAATTAAAATTGGTATTATTTCATTTTAGCTATCTTTAATTTCATGCTTTAATTGACAACAATCTTAAAAAGTCACTTTTTTCTACTTGGTCAACAACAAAGTAAGAAAATGCATTTTCATTATGCTATTCTTCCCAGTTTTCTAGACCAGAGAAAAGGTGATGTAAGCCCAAGTGAATTTGTTGCCCAGTCTAGGAGAGCTGAAAGATTTTCCAAATTTTACAGCAGTTTTATCAGTAAGCCATTATCACCTTCTCATTTGTGCCAATGATGATGTTAGTAGAAGGGATGTTAGCATCTTTATTTCCATACATTGCTGCTTTCAGAACATTTCACAGCGCCTCCTATAATTTCTGGGACTATCTATAGCTAGGATCATGAGCTCACTTAATAAGTCAAAAACATTAAGCTGCCATAATTATGATCAAAGTGACCAAAAATCTGTAGAAAAAATTAGTATCTGTCTTCAATATATGAACTAGTTGGATCTTAGCTTTTTTTTTTTCAGCATTGCAGGTGAATGTCCAAAGCGCTCTCCAGGAGATGTAGTTTCAGGGTCAGTGTTGCTTCTGCTGAATCAGAGGAGGAATGAGGGCAGGACTGATGTCAAGTAGTGCCCACACTATCCCCCCACCGTGCGGTCTCTGATATTATTGTCTTTTGGTGACTCTGCACTGGAGTAGTCACCAACTTTATGCCTGCCAGCAAAAGGATTCATCTCCATCTACAAATGTTTTCATGAATAATTGAGCTTTCACACTTATGAAATAATAACACTTGTGTTAACATACCTTTTATTCAAATGGACATTCATCCTTTTTCCTCTCCTGAACACCATGCATGCTAGATGCAGGGGGGAAAGAGTGTCCTTCCTGTGTTCCACGTACTGTGCTAAGCACTGTAGAGAACTATGGTGGATGGAGTAGGGACCCCCCTGCTCTCTAGGAGCTCATAGCCTTTGATAGAATTCATGCAATATTATTGGAGCACAAAGGAAGAACACTTGGCCCAATGTGTGGGCAGGTGGCAGTGGTAGTATGAGAGAGTTTCTTGTAAGATGGAGCGTGGGCATGGAAACCTAAGTGATGAGTAGAGTAGCTGAGATGAGAGGAGAAAGGATGTTCAGGGAAAGGGAACAAAACATCCAAAGGCCCAGAACAGACAGGAAGAATGGCTCTCTCAAAGCAGCTTAATGTACCTCAATATTGCAGTTGCATGAAGATTTCAGTAGGCATGGGCTTTAGTGCAGAATATGGAGGCATTCAGTACTAGTCAAGAAGTATTGACCTTTATAATTATCCTGTGATGGCTATTAGTCTTATTTATAAATGAAGTGAATAAAGCAAATCCATATTTGTTTCCTTTCATATATATATATGAAATATATATATATTATATATAATATTCAAATGTATATATTCAAATAATAATGTGATTTTGAGTCTAATAAAATTCAGAAAACATTTTCTATGTTTCTCATGTATTTTTATATGTTATTTTTTAAGCAGATAAGTTCATGTTTGCATTAATCAATTTGGTTTTATTACTTTTCCCTTCAGGGCATTTTATGAATATAAATTCTTATTATGTGTAAGTTTCCAAATAAAAGCATCCGGGTTTATTAGTACCAAGAGCTCGATATTACCTTTTTATGATTGGAGATGAAACAAGTAAATAAAATGAGAGCACCATTTTACAAAATTCTTTCTAGACCGAAACACAGTTATGATGAGCTATGACAAAAACCATACCTGAAGATAAATATTAATGCAAAAAACCCCATGAATTTTGAGCTTTATGTAAATGTAATCAAAACATATGTCATCTATGTAGCTTGTTTAGAAAAACTATATACTGAAAGACAAAGAAATTATTGTCACAAAAGTTAGCATATTTGTTACTTTTCTAAAGGAGGTTGAGGATTACCATCTGGAAGGGGCACACAGTGATATCTGGGGCAAGCATATTCCTTGATCTGTGTCTTGGTCCACTTTATAACTAGTTTATAATTCTGCCTATTTGCAGTTTTGGTAACTGCATGTGTAAATTTTTGTCTGTATGTTAGATATCAAAGCAAAAAAATGTAAAAATCTTATAAATGTAAAAAGTAACTTTTAATAAGAAATTACACAGTACTTTATTACATTTACCTATAAATAATTCTAACAAGTATCCTCACCTTTTCTACTTTATTAAAAAATAGCTGGCAATTCATGGAATGATTCTTAACTATATTCTGCTTAATTTGGGTATTATACTGGCCTATATTTTGTTTAAATACAATGGATTATTTCCTCAGTGGATTAAAATCATAAATCTGCAGATGTTAGTAACAGAAAATTAGAGTCAAAAAGTGCCATTCAGGTCATTAATGTTTCATCTACATACAAAAGAATTCCAGAAAATATTTTTTGAGGTGGACACAGATTATGTTAAAATGCATCCTTCACGAATACTGGTTGAATAAATTAGTTGGATAAGACTATTCTAAATATCCATGGAAATAGTAATGTCATAAAATAACTAAACAGGAGTTACTTTCTAGCTTTCCAGTTTATATATTTCATCTTATTAAGATTTCTTTAAAGGATCTGTGCTTTCTTTGACTTAATGTAGGTTTGTGGGAAAAAATAAACTTCAAAGAAACAAATGAGACAGGTAAGATATAAAAAGCAAGTCAATAAAGAGAGATTCTTACAGTAAAATATATTCAAGGAAGCTGTTTTTAACTGACAGATTATTCTAGTAATTATAGGTAAAAAGAGGTAAATTTACATTTTATAAACATGCTCAGAATGATTTTAGTAATTTTCCTTGCTCATCAGGCTGATCTAATTGATGAGACTGAACTACAGCTATAAATACAATTTTAATAATAAGGTGATCTAAGAAAAGTCTAATTCAATTGTCTGGTACATTTAAATGAAGTACAAAGAAATCATGTATACAGAGGTAAACACAACCCTAAACCAAAATTTTTTTTCAAAAAACATTTAATTAATTATTTATTTTCATTATAAGTATATTCTTTAATCTCCCTCACCTATTTGACCCATACACCCTATGTTTACCAGAGGGAAGAGGGGTGGGGGATGGTGCTAAACTATAATCTTTAATTAAAGATATCAAAAATGAAAGAGTATAATATATAGAAAAGAATTCTAGTATTTCTAGAAAATATAGCATATATAAAACTACTACAGAACAAAATTTTGAGATAAGCAAATTTTTTTTTAAGGATTTATTTATTCATTTAAGAGAAAGAGAGAGAGCAAGGGGAGGGGCAGAGGGAGAGGGGGAATACTGGAGAAGGCTCCTCACTAAGACTGGAGTCTGATGTGTGGCTCCATCTCAGGACGCTGAGATCATGCATGACCTGAGCCAAAGTCAAGAGTCGGCCCTTTAACTGACTGAGCCACCCAGGGGCTCCCAAGATAAGGAAATTCTATTTAAAAGCTAGAGATTTGTCAATGAAAACTGAAATTGCTTTAGAAGAAATCAAATTTGAGTATAGCTACTCTTTTTAATGGTACTTATACGTGTGATGAAAGTCATCTCTTTTACACTTTAATGTGACAAACATTGAAGTAAATTACAGTAAATTCATATGGCTTTGTTTTTCAAAACTGAGTTGTTGTCTATTTCAGAGAATCAGTAATCAGGATTATTTAGGAATTAATGTATATGAAATAACTCAACTCTCTCTTCTATGGGTATTTTAATGATTATGGATACACAGCCTACAAATATCTGATCTCTTAACGCAACTGATTTAGGCCACTGGGCTTACCAGAGCAATCTCCCTCAATTTATCCAACTGTTGATCTCCTATGTGTCTTTCCAAATTCACTCAAACATCACCTCATTTGCTCTAAAGTGAATATGACCATGAATTTTGATATTACATTTCCCTAACTGTGAAATTTATCTCTAAGTTTTAGTTTCACCTATAAATAGATATTAATGGGAGCACCTGGGTGGCTCAGTCAGTTGAGCATCTGACTCTTGATTTCAGCTCAAGTCATGATCTCAGGGTTGTAAGACTGAGCCCTGCATGAGGCTCCGTGATCAGCTGGGAGTCTGCTTGAGATTCTCTCTCCCTCCTCCACACTCCCCAACCCTTCTGTGCTCACACACGCACGCTCTCTCTCGCTAAAACGAATAAATCCTTAAAAACCATAAAATAAATAGATACTAATAGTATCTAGTTTGAGTTTTTATGATGATAAAATCTAAAGATAAATATAAAACAAGCGTGCCCATAAAATAGACTCTAAAATACAAGTTCTTCTCTTTCCCAAAGTGAAGCCTTCCCTGTCCCCAGCTGACCTGGTTTGGTCACCCCCTTATTTGATATTTCTTAATACCCAAACACACTGTTATTGGAAAGCACTGAAATGACCCTTATCTATTTCACTCAATATTCTGTAAGGTCTTTAGGAGCTACATGCATTGTCCTTGCATAATAGTGTTGGGTATGTTGTACAAACTTAACTATCTTTTTTGGAAGAACAAATCACTTAAATTGCCCAGTAGAAGCACCACAGCTATGCTGCAATGTTGACAGCCAGGGATAATTAGGTAAGGTACTGATTACTTTAAGTTACTGAAACAAAATTTTTTTTATGAACTTGATTGACCAAAGTCCCATGCATTTTAGGATAACTGAGACCATTCCAGGATGACTGTTTGATTGACTGATTAAGGGACTGACTGATTTTTTGTGGTGGTGGTGGGGGGGATAAATCTAAAAGAGATTTCTCAACATAGCACTTACTTGCTCTTGATGTTGACTAACTGGTCTCGAGCGGACCAATCTTTCTGGCAGTTTGTGATCCAGACCATGTCCATTTTCCAAACGAGACTCCCTGGGCTTGTCAAACCAATCTGTCTCTTCACGACGCAGATGATAGGCTTTGGAGACCAAGGAAATATCAAACATTGCAACCACAACTAATACAGAAGATAGAGGACAGCAGAGGTTCCGAAGTACCAACATGCTCCAGGCTTGTTAACCATTCATGCATTTCAAATACAACTCCCACGTGGATGAGAAAAATCATTTCCCACACTACGATAAAATGTTGTACCGTGGAATAACTTAGAAAAACTAATGTACACACCTGTTCAACCTCTCAGAGCAAAATAAAACAAAATTAAATTTTAAATGAGAAGAATTGTAGATAGTGACTGAATAAGTGAACAAGTTAATAATCCTCAGAAGTCATTCTATTCAACCTCAACCCTTTAGTTCCTACCTCTTCCTCTCTCCTCACTACCTACAACTCACCACCAAAATCTAAGGAAAATGTCTTCCTTCAGTATGGAATATTCTGTCACTTTCCCACTATCTTATCAATCACTACTAACATGCGGCTGCTGGCTTTGAACATCAAGTGAGTATTCTTGAAAACATGACATTTTTATGACATTTGATAAATAATGAAAACATTTATTTCTGAGAAGATCCCAGGTATTATTGCAAGGAACATGTGTGTGCCATACTCACCTGGAAGCCTACTATTAAAATATATTTAGAATATTTTAGTAAAAATTAAACAATTATTTTCCATGTGGCCATGGATTTAGAAATTAGGTTGAAGAGCTTACTGACTGCTTTTTATATTTACAAGATGACAAAACTTGACATCTTAAAATACTTTTTGAAAATGTAACCATATTTAAGTATATAATTATTTTAAATGATTCATCCCATTCAGTTCTCGGTATTTCCAAGGTTTTTTAAAGCTATTATTTAGTGACCAAAAAAAAAAAAAAATCCCACTTTACTATATTAATATATAGAATTTGACTTCATATAAAGTTTTATTCTTTGCAAAAGGATACTTAATTTGTAGAAAGCATCTCTGGAAATACACTGTTGCCTTCTAAATGGCAGATGAGCAGCCCTTCTCCAGTTCTCATCTTGAAAGATTTGTTGATGGTGCTATCAACTTAGGCTTCCCTGAAATTCTAGCATCTACAACACCATACTTTTGAGTTCTCTTAACTCATCATAGTTTTCTTTTTCTGTCTATATCATTAACTGTCTTCTCTTCCAAACTTCCTAATGTTTTTTCCCCAGGCAATTTCCATTTGATCTTTGCTGGTAGGACTAGCAAACCCGTAGCATATACACCACTACTCACCTCCGTAACTCCTGTGATCTTGGTCCTGTGGTCACCTCCTGTCATTAACCACAGCATTTCTCCCCAATAAATATGATGACTGATGATATGTCATAATTTAGTTATTCTTCAATATGAGGAAATGCAATGTTACATACCTGGTTTGTGGTCGTATGTGCTCTTATCTGATCTCTAATAGGAGATTCTAAGCTGCTTGAGGATAAGTCACAGATCTTCTTTTTTTCCCCCTCCCTCAACACTAAAAACAATGCCTTGTAATGTCATAAGATTCAAGAAATGTTTGGGAGATGAATGAAACAAAAATTAATCATCAACTACAGAAAGAAGTTAAATACCCTAATTATGATACACATACTAAAAAATAAATATTAATTTATCCCTTGAACTTTAATATTTATATAATCTTGACTCACAATCTCTTTGACAAAATATTATGGTTTTTCATAGTTTTAATTTGACACTAAAAAGTAAACTTATGAGAAAATATTTGATGTACTAGAACTCGATAAATACCAAACAAATCTATAATGTAATCATTGGTCTCTTAAAAACTTACTAGACTATCCCCAACCACAGTAACACTATCTTATTTTACTTCTTACATATTCTTATTATTTATTTCTCATGAAAAAAAATAATCTATACTGACTTTAATAAATGCTTATCTTGGATTACGTAGTACGTGATCTCACTTGAATATAAAGCTTCGCAAATTGCATTTGAAACACGACCCTTTAAATTATGTTTTCCTCGCTATGTCTATACAAATAAAGCAGAATCTCAACCCAACCCAAATTTTGTCAATTTGTTTCTGATCATATACTTTGATTGTCTATTATTTCTTATAATAACTCAATATGTAACTAAGTTAGGATGTCTGTCATATTTTGCATAAAAGTTTATAGATCAATCAAGTACAACCAGAGTGAATGAACCTACTTTTATGTTGTAATCTGTCTTCATAATTTACAGCAAATTGGACATAAATAATAGTTGTTTATAACTGCAACTGTCTGATCTACCATGGTAGATCTGTACTTCAAAAATTAAATTTTATAAAGATTTCCAAAGTAACTTAAATAATTGCCTGGAGATTAATATCTCCTTGTTTTAAACTGATGATATTTTCTTGAAACCTTAAATGTAAAATAAAAGTAAGATATTTTTGGGTGTAGCATTATCCAGTTACAGGAATAGTACAATTCTATTCAGTATCAAATATTGGTTGAAAACTTTTTTTTCAAAGAGATTCTATTGATTATGGATGCTTTTTTTTTTTTTGGCTTGGAGTATACTTCAAAAGAATGTTTTCAACAAAATATTTGTGTTTGTAGAAATAAATATAACTTGACTGTTTTTAGCATAGCTTTCCTCCAAATCTGCTCCAAAAAAGGGCTTTCTACTCTGAATTTAACCAGCCATGCATGCACATCAAATTGTGGACTTGAAGCTGATGGCCATAAATACTAAGCCATGTAAAAAATTATGCTTATCTAGACTTTACCTCAAGTGAGCTATTTCAAAATTAACTAAAATAATACACTTAGAAAGATATTCTAAGCATCTATAAATTAGAGTTTAATTGAATTCAGAGAAAGCACACAACAATTTGAAGGTAAATTTGCTTTCGTCTACTCAATACTAAATAGCCTGTTGGAATGTTACACTTCTCAGAGTGATCTTTGTATCAGTGAATTACAGATCTAGCATATACTTGGTAAAAATTTATTTAAAAATTTCTTTGTATTTCATGAGTTTACAAATGAGTTATGTAATTAGGAAAAGTATTTTCTACTTTTTCCCTTAATTACCCAAGGAATCCCAAGATTTCAAAAGAAAAGCAGGTCATTGCTTTATCAGAAGAAAAGGAATATGTTCAGGTGATTTAGAAGCAAAAAAAAAAAGTAACATTTTAAATCATACAACTTTTAAGAAAAATCACTACAATTCACACACATAATATTACATATGTAATTAAATTTGATATACAAGTTGTCCTTTGTCTAATTCTGTATCCGTATGTTCTTTATGACTTTCTTGTCTGGTTAATATTTAAATATGTTTTAATTTAATTGTGTAATGTCATCCAAATTTTACTTTATTTCTTTGGTATCATCTTTACATGTTTCATAATTTTGTATGCTGCATGATCTCATCATCTACTTTATGAAAACAATGTTTTTCATACAGGCTTTGATGATTAGGAATATACATCATCCAAACATATTAATGAGAAATAAAGCATTTGGTTATTTTTATATGGTTGTATGTAAATAAATACCACATTTTGGAATATCTAGAAAAATCTAAATGTCTGGTACCATGTTGAAAAATATCCATGAAGAATAAATGAATTTGTCAAATTCTCTCTAAAACATGCTTGATGCGCACACATAGCTTTAGGTGTTTAGTTATACCATAAACCTGTTAAAATTTTTGTTTTATCTTATTTTATCAATATGATTACTGAACAATCTTTTTATTCCTCTGTAGCAATCGTTTTATACATATAAAATGTGTGTAAAATGTGGATTGTGAAAAAAGTAAAGAAAAATGTTTCCACGTAATATCGTAACTCTTGTTTAACTAGAGAGATTCAAACAATTGGCTAAGTAAAAAAATATACAAATAGAGTGTTTCATTAATTGAATAATTATCAATAAAAATGGTCAATCCAATAGCCTGTAGAGAAGAAAGTAAATCAGAAAGGAACTAAGCTATTGGGATTTCTCTAAGAAAAGGAATCTGTCCACTTTCAGATTCAGTGACTTATTTTAATCCTATTCAAATCTAGATTTGAACTTCTAAAATCATATTAGTGTCTAGATATAGAAATAGAAAAAAATACTTTTCATGAACACATATTTTTCTGTGAAACCTCAGAGAAAATGTCAGATTTAAAAGAGGGGAGATATTTATGTTAGTTTAATACTCTGCAGTCTTCCAAGGCATGAAGTAATAATATTTTAATTCAACAAGAAATATTTTATTTCCCGGACTCAGACCACATCTACATTCAAATGTAAACCATCAGGGGAGAGAAAAAAAGAGGACCAAAGTCAGTAATCCTCCTGGCATGGAAAGGACTCTCTGTAACACTTTACTTCTCATAATTTTCTAAAATCCTATCATTATACATGATTAAACAACAAGAACAAATTATTATAAGTCAGTTTTTAGTTAAGGTATACACTTGCTTTAAACCATTTATTCAAAGAAAAACTAGTAAAATAATTTAGGATAAAAAATGGGATGATGCCAAAAGCAAAGCCAAGGAAAAGCCTAAATGGGTACACCAACCAGGAGGGCTTCAGCTTGCTAAACTCACAAAAGTAGTAGGCACATTTTTGATTCTAAATCTACAGAATGTTTCTCATGTACTGATACAATTATTCTTTTCTCAATATCCTATTTAGTGCTAAGCTTTCTAGTACGGAATGCAAAATGCACAAACCTGCCAATTACGGTACTCATAGTGAGAGAAATAAAAATATTAATCCTTTATTTAAGGAGAATTATAAAATTCTACATTACACTAATATCAGGGATTTAGCCAAGATTCTCAGAAAGAAAACATTCTCTGAATTAATGAACAATAACACAAAAATAACATGAATAATTTTCTATTACAAAGTCTAGCAGAATAGTACTTAATGGCTCTAAATATTAATAATTTCACAAACTGGAAAAAACTGACCAATATTATTTAGAAATGCATTTTTTAAAAAATAAAAGAAACGTACAATGAAAAACTTTCCAACTATGAATTTAAAGGATGACCATATTTTATTGACACAATTACTTGATAATGGTTTTAGAAAAGTGGACACCAAACAAATCAAGCAAACAATCAAGAAACAACAATAAAAGAATAAACTAAAAAGAAATAAAGAAAAGCATGCTAGGAAATCTATACACAATATCAAATTTCCATTTACAAGAAATAAAATTGAAGTAAACATGCAAAAGACACACTAAGAAAAGGAGAATACATTCTTGAAGAAGGAAAATTAAACATGCAGAAAAATAAGAGTTTGAGTTTTGAGAGTAACAAGGTAGTTTGAGGCCCAATTTACCTTCACTGTCTGACATGGCATGTTGGAAGTCATCCATGATGAATGCTATGTCACGGTCATAGCCTCGAGTTCGTGATTCTTCTCTCATGTGTTGCTGAACTTCAGGCAATGAGTGACTTGATCCAAATTGATCCCTGGTATCTGCAGATATTGGTGGAAGGGGTCCAGCTGCAGCCCTGGCCATTCCCATTGGCTGGCCAACAGGACTGAGGGGACTTTCTTCTTCAGAATTTTGGGCCACAATTGGTATTCTTCCTCTACTCTGGCTAATTGGTAAACTGGTCGGCTTAGTTCTGCCAGAAGGTGATGCATGACCAAAGGAAACATCTAAAGCTTCAGCTTCTTGAGCTTTCAGTCTTAGGGAAGAGCTAGAAGAATCTCTTTTAATTGATAAGTCAAGGCCATAGACAGAAGAAGGTCTGGAAGAAGGTCTGGACCTGCTGCCACTACTGTATGGCTTATCTGCTTCATCCTGCAAAGCCGACCTTAGGGTATTTCCTAATGTGCCCAGCCCTGTGCCAAGAGATGACCCCATAAATTTCTGTTGGTCAGTAATATTTTTTCTGAGGCCAAAAGTGATGTCATCTTGAAGAAGCCTTGCTCTGGAAGAAATGCCACCAAGAGATGAAGTGCTAGAAGACATATAGCTTGAATAATCAGGTTCAAGATCTCTACTTTCTTGAATGGGTGAAAATTTTGACATTTTAGGATCAATTAGTGATTTCTTATGCTTTGATTGTTTTTGATAAAGTATGGCTGCTGGTAGTTGTTTTGCTGCTTGTTTCTCGAGTGTGAGTCTGCTAATGCTGTACTTTTCAGATTTTGGAAAATGTCTATAGCCCGTATCGGCATGGTAATAATGGGAAAGACCAGCAAGGTGATCTAAGCTCTCTGCTCCTCTACGGAATTCTTGTTTAATCTGATGTTTCAGAAGCTTTAACTCATAGGGATCTTCCATGGGATCTTCCTCTGCTTTCACATAACTATGCAATCTCGAGGAAGTCTGTAAAGGTGCTAGGAAATCCGTCACTTCTTGAGACCTACGTGTTTCAGTGGATCGAAGGAGACGATCTGTTTTTGACAGATCCTTTTCATGAAGACTAAATGCAGTGCTTAATGCTGCTGTTCCTTTGGTAATCTCTCCAATGTCATCAATTAGGACATAATTTCGTGGAGTATGATGATCAATATCTGCATAGAAAGAATCTGCAGATATGCTTGATATTGGACTGCTTGCCATGCTACTTCTTTCCTCCAATCCTATTCTCAAGTCTAAGCTATTGTACTTACTCCCAAGATGAGAAACAGCATAAGTAGTATCAGTAGAAACAGGTGCTATCATCAGGGGTTGGTTGCGAATTACCTCATAGTTTGAAGTTATCTTGGGCTCCAAATACAATGTAGTTTGCCGTGGCTTTTGTTGTATCACCATCATCTGTGACGGTAACTGGTAAGAAGGTTGTGGGGCTGGTGTAGGTTGAGCTTGAGGTGTGAAGGACATTGTTGCCACAGCCTGAAATGTTGGTTGAGTCTGATAAGGTGAAACCTGCTGATGGTACAAAGTCTGTTGCTGAAAATGGGACTGTTGGGTATATGGTGTAGGTGCTTGGGTAGGAAGAGCAGGGGATGAATATTGGTATTGTGTATAAGGACTTGTAGGAGGAACAAGTTGAGATTCTGTTTGGGTTTGTGGTGGTATAAACTGGCTGAATTCAGTTTGGGGAGCAGTTCTCGGTCGCTCTATGCCATGCTGACTTTCTATCCGGGTTGGTCGGGTGCTGCTCACCTCGCTGTCAGACATGTAATCCCGATCCTCAGCTACTCCCTGGAGGTAGGCTCGCTCTCTCTTTTCTCTCTCCTTTAATAATGCCTCCTTCCTCCTGTTAATTCCCATTTCCAGGTACCGTAACTTGGCATCAATCTCCTTTTCTTCCTCATCAAGTTCTGCTTGTTTCTTTCTCAGCTTTGCAGATTCCCTTTCTACAAGATCAAGCTCTCTGTCTATATCCTGGAGAATCTTGGCTCGTGCCATTGTGTTGGTTCTGCAGATTCTCCTCCTGGAAACTGTGCCCATTGTGCTGTATGTTGACTGAGTACCTGCGGAGATCTCCTCAGGGGGTGGGTTTGGCAGAGTTCTCTTAACTTTTTTCTGGGTGCCAGAGGGTGTCATGGTTTGAGAACCTTTTGTCTATAATTAAATACACAAAAATAGGACTTTATTAAGAATGGGAAAAAAAGATTTAAAAACTCTAATGTACATTTTACGTAAAAATGATTTCATGTATGTTTTAGCCATGACAACATAATAAAACAAAATTTTGTATATTATTTCAAGTATTAGTCACAAATACAATTAACTGAAAAATTTTCCTTTCTTGGTAAGTTGGTTATTTATTATTATAACTTCTGTAACGTTAGAAGTGAATTTTGAAATCAAGTACAGAACTCATTGCTACACAGGCTTATCTTTTAGTTAGACTCTTAAGAGAATTCTAGAAACTTATTTTTCACTCTGTTTAGTACACATAAAGCTATTTGCTAAATGTATTCCCAGAGTATTTGTGTTAGCTGTCTAAAATTTAAGTTATATTTGTTGAAGATCCACATTTGCCATTGTTAAATTTAATCGTTTGCTTCTATTTTCTTATTCCCCCTCCTCCCCCCACTCCCATCGAAGGGTGGCTGTCATTCCTGTTCCAATCATGAAATATTTTGAAAGAAAAACTTTAAATCTTTAATGTTTTTTTTCCCAAAAGAGTAATCTGACTAATTTTCTATTTAATATCTCATTATTTTCATGACTATTTGGGTCTTATATTTTCTTTCAATTTTATTATTCTTTAGTAATTTTAGTTGTTCTTAATGTTTTAGTGACTTATATACGAAGCAGAGGGAACTGACTGCAATAAAACCCCACTGAAATATAAAAAAAAATCTGGTCAGGTATATCACTGATAAATTACCAGGTACGTTAAAAGTTTCATCTGGTTTGTCATAAACTTGCATTTTAAGAATCACTGATTTTGACATTCATACAATTTTAGAATATCAAAAGATATATCAGATTATTTTCAATAAACTGATGTAAACAGACAGGCTTTCCTAACACACAGAAGACAGAGACCTAGAGAAAATGCCAAGATGGAGGAATTCACCCCAAAAGAAAGAACAAGAAAAGGTCACAGTCAGGGATCTAATTAAAACAGACACAAGTAATATGCCTGATCTAGAATTTAAAGCAACAATCATAAAGATACTAGCTGGACTTGTGAAAAGCACAGAAGATATGAGGAAGTCCCTTACCACAGAGATAAAAGACCTAAAAAATGGTCAGACCAAAGTAGAAACGCTGAGATTCGAAACAGACAGGATTTGTAATGACAAGAATGGAAGAAGCAGAGGAATGAGTAAGTGATATAAAAGGTAAAGTTATGAACACCAGTGAAGCTGAAAAAAAGAGGGAAAGAAAAATATTACATCATGTATACAGACTTAGGTAACTCAGTGACTCCATAAAACATAACAACATTCATATCATAGGAGTCCCAGAAGAAGAGAGGGAAAAGGGGGCAGAAGATTATTTGAGAAAATTACAGCTGAAAACTTCCCTAACCTGGGAAAGGAAACAGATATCCAAATCCAGGAGGCACAGAGAATTCCCATTAAAATTCTAAAAAGCAGGTCAACACCAAGACATGTAGTAGTTAAATTCGCAAAATACAGAGATAAAGAAAAAAATCCTAAAAGTGGCAAGACAAAAGAAGTCCCTTACTTACAAGGGAAGACAAATAAGGTTAGCAGCAGATCTCACCACAGAAAGTTGGCAGTCCAGGAGAATGTGGCATGATATATTCAATGTACTGAATGGAAAAAATATGCAGCCAAGAATACTTTATTCAGAAAGGCTGTCTGTCATTCAGAATAGAAAGAGAAATAGTTTCCCAGATGAACAAAAACTAAAAAAGTTTGTGACCACTAAACCTGCCCTGTAAGAAATATTAAAGAGGACTCTGGGTGGGAAAGAAAGACCAAGTGACAAAGACTAGAAAGGAACCGAGAAAATCTCCAGAATAAAGAAAAACAATAAAATGGCACTAAATTCATAACTATGAATAATTATTCTGAATTTAAATGGACTAAATGTTCCAATAAAAAGACACCGGCTGTCAGAATGGACAAAAAACCAAGAACCATCTATATGCTGCCTACAAGAGACTCCTTTTCATCCTAAAGATACCTATAGATTGAAAGTGAGAAGATGGAGAACCATATACTAATGGATGTCAAAAGAAAGCCAGAGTAGTAATACTTATATCAAACTAGATTTTAAACTAAAGACTTTTGGGGCACTGGGGTGACTCAGTTAATTAAGCATGTGACTCTTGGTTTTGGCTCTCAGGGTTGTGGGATCCAGCCCCACACTGAGCTCTGCACTCTGCATGGCGTCTGCTTGTCCCTCTCGCCTCCCCCCCCCGCCCCTCCTTCTGCTCTCTCTCGCTTTCTCTCCTCAAATAAAATCTTTGAAAAAATATATATATATGTAAAATAAAGACTGTAACAAGAGATGAAGAAGGACACTATATCACAACAAATCAGCCTATCTAACAAGAAGATCTAACAAATATAAAAATTTATGCCCCAACTTGGGAGCACTCAAATACATAAAACAATTAATAACAAACATAAAGGAACTCACTGATAATAATACAATAATAGTAGGAGACTTTAACACCCCACTTATACCAGTGGGTAGATCATCTAAGCAAAAAATCAACATGGAAACAGTGGCTTTGAATGACACACTGGACCAGATGGACTTAACAGATACATTCAGGACATTTCATCCTAAAGCAGCAGAATATACATTCTTTTTGAGTGCACAAAGAACATTTTCCAGAAGAGATCACAATAGGGTCACAAATCAGGCCTCAACAAGTATAAAAAGAATGAGATCATATCATGCATATTTTCTAACCACAATGCGATGAAACTTGAAGTCAAGCACTAGAAAATATCTGAAAAGACTACAAATACGTGGAAGTTAAAGAACATCCTACTAAAGAATGAATGGGCCAATCATGAAATTAAAAAGAAATTAAAAAATAGATGGAAACAAATGATAATGAAAACATGAAAGTCTAAAACCTTTGGGATGCAGTAAAAGCAGTCCTAAGAGGGACATATATAAGAATACAAACCTACCTTAAGACGCAAGAAAAATGCTCTATGTAGATACTCTATGTAGAAAATCTGAAGACTCCACCAAAAAATTGCTAGAACTGATATACAGATTCAGTAAAGCTGAAGAATAGAAATCAATGTACAGAAATCTGTTGAATTTCTATACGCCAATAATGAAGCATGAGAAAGAGAAAAGGAATTGATCCCATTTATAATTGCACCAAAACCCATTAGATACCTAGGAACAAACTGAGGGTTAATGGAGGGACGTGGGTGCGGGGGGGGGGGGGGCAAAATGGGTGATGCATATTAAAGAGGTCACTTGTTGTGAGGACACTGGGTGTTATATATAAGTAATGAATCACTAAATTCTATACCTGAAACCAATTTTACCATATATGTTAACTCGCTAGAATTTAAATAAAAACATGGAAAAAACAGATACCGAGAAATAAACCCAACCAAAGAGGTAAAACATCTGTACTCTGAAAACTACTGAACACTTATGAAAGAAAGTGAAGAGGACACAAAGAAATAGAAAAACATTTCATGCTCATGGATTGGAAGAACAAATATTGTTAAAATGTCTTCACGACCCATGGCAATGTACACATTTTATGCAATGCCTATTAAAATATCACCAGCATTTTTCACAGAGCTAGAATAAACAATCCTAAAATTTGAATGTAACCATAAAAGACCCTGAAGAGCCAAAGTAATCTTGAAAAAGAAAAGCAAAGTTGCAGGCATCACAATTCTGGACTTAAAGGTATATTACAAAGCTATAGTGACCAAAAAAGTATCATACTGGCACAAAAAAAGACACATAGATCAGTGAAACAGAGTACAGAACCCAGAAATGAATGCACAACTATCTAGTCAACTAATCTTCAACAAAGCAATAAAGAATATCTAATGGAAAAAAGGCAGTCTCTTCAACAAATAGTGTTGGGAAAACTGGACAGCAACATGGAAAAGAATGAAACCGGACCACTTTCTTACCTCATATACAAAAATAAATTCAAAATGAATGAGAGACCTAAATGTGAGACAGGAAATCATCAAAATCCTAGAGGAGAACAAGGGCAAGGGACCTCTTTGACATCAGCCATAGCAACTTCTTACTAGATCCATCTCCTGAGATAAGGAAAACAAAAGCAAAAATGCACTACTGCGACTTCATCAAGATAAACTTCGCACAGCAAAGGAAACAACCAGTAAAACTAAAAGGCAACCATTTGAATGGGAGAAGATAATTGCAAATGACTTATCTGATTAAAGGTTAGCATCCAAAGTCTACAAATAACTTATCAAACTCAAAACCCTAAAAACAAATAATCCAGTTAAGAAATGGGCAGAAGACATGAATAGACATTTTTTCAAAGAAGACATCCAAATGACTAACAGGCACATGAAAAGATGCTCGGCATTACTCACATCAGGGAAATACAAATCAAAACTATGATGAGATAGATATCACCTCACACCTGTCAGAATGGTTAAAATTAACAACATAGGAAAAAACAGATTCTGGTGAGCACACGGAGAAAGGAGAACCCTTTTCCATTGTTTCATTGTTGGTGTGAATGCAAACTGGTGCAGCTACTTTAGAAAACAGCATGGAGGTTCCCCAAAAGTGAAAAGTAGTATTATCTTATGACCCAGCAGTTACACTATTGGGTATTTATCCAAAGGATACAAAAATACCGATTCGAAGGGGCATATGTACCACAATGTTTATAGCAGCATTATGAACAACAGCCAAATTATGGGAAGAGCCCAAATGTCCATCAAGTGATGAATGGAAAAACAAGTTGTGGTACACACACACACACACACACACACACACACACACACACAGACTGGAATATTACCTAGCTATCAAAAATGATGTAACCTTGCCATTTGCAAAGACATAAATGGAGCTTGAGTGTATTACACTAAGTGAAATAAGTTAGTCAAAGAAAGACAAATAACACATGATTTCACTTACATGTGGAATTTAAGAAACAAAACAGATGAACATAAGGGGAAAAAAAGAGAGAGGCAAACCAGGAAAAAGACTCTTAGCTATAGACAACCAACTAGGAGTTGTTGGAGGGGAAGTGGGTGGGGCATGGGCTAAATGGGTGATGGGTATTAAGGAGGGTATATGTAAGTGATGAATCAATGAATTCTACTCCTGAAACTAATATTACACTATATATTAACTGGAATTTTTAAAAAACTTGAAACAAATAAACTAATGTAAACAAAGTTACCCAAACGTTTTTTTTTTAAGTTATTTATTTTTTAAAAGATTTTGTTTATTTATTTGAGAGAGAGAGACTGAGAAAGCGCATGAGAGGAGAGAAGGTCAGAGAGAGAAGCAGGCTCCCCGAGGAGCTGGGAGCCCGATGTGGGAATCGATCCCGGGACTCCGGAATCATGACCTGAGCCAAAGGCAGTCGCTCAATAACCAAGCCACCCAGGTGCCCCTTCCCAAACGTTTAATAGCATATTCACAACTAGCTTCCAGGTCTTCTGCATATTCTTTACAAAATGCCTTTTTCTCTTTTTCTTACTAATAATCCAAAGACCTTAATTCTCCCCTTTTCCCAGTTACTAAATATTAAGAGCAGAAAAATAATGGAAAATATGTGAGGCTTATTTCTAATTAGACTGTATTTGTCTAAGACCCTTTGTTTTCACTGTTTATTACTTCCAAATTCATTTCCTTGGTGTCTCTAACTGTTTTGTATCATAGTTTTTCTGCTCCTTCTATTCAAAGTAACAGATGTGTACAACAATACTTAACAAATATAACACAGTTGTTCAATTTGATCTTCATAACAACTCTGACTTAATTGTTAGTTTTAAATAAACAAAAAGAATTGAAAGTGAGAGAGAATAAATAATATGTTTAACAGTTGCCTTTGAAGCTCCAATTCCCCATATTCCTTGAGATTTTTCTGTGAGGAGGAACAAGCCACAATTTCAGAATCACTCTACCATATTTCACCAACTCATACAATTTATTTACTGTGAATTTGTAGCCAAATATTTTAAATTTCAGAAATAAACATAAATCTTGAATATTAGGATATGGCTTCTGACTATAAATTGGGTGCACATATGTATTAATGAAAGAATGAAGAAGTAAATGTATTAACATAAGAACTTGAAGTTATTTTTAAAGTTTTAGAATCAAGAACTGAAGTGCTTAGAATTCATTGAGTGGAATGAGAGTACATATGTAATCTTAGGAAAAATAAAACTATGAGGAACTGTATTAGTTTTTTTTTCAGATTTTATTTATTTATTTGACAGAGAGAGATGAGAGAGGGAACACAAGCAGGGGAGCAGCAGATGCAGAGGGAGAAGAAGGCTTCCTGCTGAGCAGGGAGTCCAATGCGGGGCTCAATCCCAGGACCCTGGGATCATGACCTGAGCCAAAGGAAGACACTTAACGACTGAGCCACCTAGGTGTCCCAAAACTGTATTAGTTCTTATTATTCACTGCCCATACACGTGATTTTTTCCCCTAATTTACCTTTCACAGTTTATAATTTTTACCTGAGAGAAGAGGCTTAGTCAAACTCATTTTTTCCCCTTCCTTCCTCTTTTCTTTCCTTTCCCTTCTTTCCTTCCCTTTTCTTTCTTTCCCTCTGCCCCTTCCTTCTTTCCTTTTTTATAAAGTCTTAGACTAAAGAAGCATACTAGAAATTGGGTATTTCTAATTACCATCTAGGGTTGCAAATATTTAACCATCCATGACTTGTGTTTATTAAGATTTTGTGTGTCACGGATATGAGTCATGGAAGCAAGAGACAACGCTGGTTGGATGCTGGCAGGTACTTAGCAAGTTAGCCTAGTTCACCACTCAGTCTCCACAAACCTAAATAGCTTTGCTGTTCTCTGCTTGGTAACAAATAGCTTTAACTCTGACTATAGAAGAGAGTTACAAAGTTGGAGACTTGTCAAGGTCTCAGCCATATTCCTCCTCACTGAGAGGAAGTTTAGCACAGTGACCGAAAGCTTAAGTCTCTCAAAGCTTAAGACACTCAAGTTTCAATCCCAGCTCTGCTGTTTTACTAGCTGTGAGACTAGTAACAGGTTGCTTCAACTCCCTGAGACTCAGTTTTCTTATATGAAAAAGGAGGTTAGTATTTTTTTTTCAATATTATTGGTTCATCTAAGGAATAAATGAATTAAAACAAGAGTCTAGATTAGTTATTATCCCCAAGGGCAGATGGAAATATAATAGAGAATTTGAAATGATGTCTGGCCAAATTATAATTTAAAAAGAACTGACTTTCAAGACCATAAATAACATCTAATCTGATTATTCAATTCTAATCCAATCAATATATTGTAAAACAAGAATAAAGAATCCCCAGAGAATCAAAACAATATAATTGCTTAGGAAAAAAAAAATCAAGAGATATATAGAAGAAAGCTTATCATGATTAATGATGATGTAGTTGCAGGCCATGATTAGAGATCACGACAAAAATCTAGAAAAGTCTTGGCATTTAGTAAGATTTTCCTTGATGACTAGCTTGGCAAAAGTTGTTTTTAGACAGATCTGGTGCCCTTAATCTGTAAAAAAAATATTGTACTGCATATATAAATTTCAAATATTTTAAAATAGCTGTGCAAAGAGTGAAGCAAAGGAAAGGAAGAGGAAGTCCTAACAACCGAATGGAGGCTAAAGAGGAACTGGAATAGCTAATTTCAATGGCAGGACCTAGGAAGTAATTGTGATCAGAAGCAAATAAAGTCTAGGATAAGTTTTCTTGTCCAAAGTTATTTTAAATAACATTTTTCTCAGGAGAGTCCATTTATAACATGCATCTTATATAGCAAAGGAAAGGAATTTTTCTCATTCTGAAGTGTCAGGATTAATAAAAATAGTTAAAGTATATGGATACACTATCCCAAAGCCTTTAAATATACGCATATGCATTATCTCTTTGTCAAAATACTCTAGGCTCAATCTAAAGACAAGTAAAGGAGGAAACCTATTTTTTCAAAAAGCTGAACTAAAAAATAGATGCTAGACCATAATTATTCACTGATTGCTATAAATAAAAATTCAACTTACTAATTTATTTCAGTAGTTAAGTCTAATTCTAAAATGCACTGTTCTACAGATGAATGGATAAAGAAGTGGTATATAATATATACAATTGAATAGTATGCAGCCATCAAGAGAAACGAAATCTTGCCATTTGCAACGATACGGATGGAACTAGAGGGTATTATGCTAAGCAAAATAAATCAATCAGAGAAAGACAATTATCATATGATCTCTCTGATATGAAGAATTTTAGAGGCAGGGCAGGGGGTCATGGGGAGGTGGGGGAGGGAAATGAAACAAGATGGGATCAGGAAGGAGACAAACCATAAGAGACGCCTAAACTCATGAAACAAACTGAGGCTGGTAGGGTGGTGGGGGTAGGGATAGGGTGGCTGGGTTATGGACATTGGGGAGGGTATGTGCTATGGTAAGTGTTGTGAAATGTGTAAGCCTGATGATTCATAGACATGTACCCTGGGGGAAATAATACATTATATGTTAATAATAAAACAAAACAAAATAAAATAAAATGCATTGTTCTAGTTACTAAAGGCACAGAACTAAGAGGCATGAGATAAACTCAATTAAACCTTATTCTCAAAGAACTTGTAAATCCAAAATATTTTTTAGGATGCTGTATGAAGAAATAACTTGTTTTTTGCTAGCTAGCTCTTGCTGTCAATATCAGAGATACACTTCTAAACCATGGTACCACTAGAGAGACATAGGAATGTATTTTTATTTCATAAATGTAGAAATCATGACACTGTCTTGAGTTTTTAAGTTTATTCTTTCAGTTAATCAGGAAAAGTTCTTTTGAAGGCCCTTTACTTTCAGACAATGGGGATGTGGATTCACTTTCAAAGAGTTTAATTCCACATAGATTTACTGATGAATAAGTTTCTTTGATACAGATAAATATAATTTTCTAGAGAAAGCACAACCTCTTAAAAAATCATCTATATAACAAGTCAGCTGGTATTAGAAGAGCATATGAACAGAGTGTATTGAGACCCAAAATAAAAAGGGCTTACCTTAAGACTGGGGAAAAAAAGATGGATTAAGACAGTAACAAAGTCTGGGTCTTTATTTATTTATTTTAGAAAGAGACAGAGAGAGAGAGAAAAAGAGAGAGAGAGCACACACCCAGGATGGGGGGAGAGGAGCAGAGGGAGAGGGACATGCAGACTCTGCGATGAGCCCAGAGTCCTATGCCAGGTGCGATCCCCCAACCCTGACGTCATGTCCTGAACTGATGTGAAGAGTTGGATGCTTAACCTACTGAGCCACCCAGGCCCCTAATTATTTATTGTTTTAAAGGTTTTCAGGAAGTCTGGATATCGAAGAATGGATGGGACTTAAACAGGAGAAAAATTTGTATGTGGAGGGAACACTATGAAACGTACATTTTCCAAGACACACCAAGGATTATCTGGTTTCACTTTGGCCTGGTGATGTGTTAATACCTATGAGAAGGAAACATATCCAGCAAGTGTTATGTGCAAACAGAAAGAGGAAAAATGGAAGAGCAAATAAAATTTGTATGTGTGAATATATATTCATATATATACAAACACCTTGAAAGCTGTATCTATATTAAAATCTCCACTCATCCATTTTTTATTTCTTCCTTTCCTTCTTTCCTTCCTTCCTCTCTTTCTTTTCTTTTCTCCTTTCTTTTCCCCTCCCTCCCTTTCTCTCTCCCTCCCTCCCTTCCTCCTTCCCTCTCTCTCTCTCTCCTTCTCTCTCTCTCTCTCTCTCTCTCTCTTTCTGATGGAAAAGGCAATCCTGGTTATTATATACTGGTCAAACTAACTACAACATCATGTGAAATTCCAGGACAAACCATGAAACTGTAAATGTGCCAGCATTAGCAATGACTTGTAATGCAGCGTACTGGGCAGCAATTGGTGTGGCTTTATCAAAACAAAAACAAAAACAAAAACAAGAACTGTGACAACCCAATTTAATTTCTGTCAGTGATAATGTGGCAGAGAATGTAGATAACACAGAAATCACAGATATAATCTCTCACGGCTTCAGCAAAGCATTTTATGTTGCCCGATGATCAATGTAGTTTTGGCCACAAGTATAGAAAGTGGGCAAATACTTTGTCAGATCTGCACGTAGACCATGGTCTGGCATCATTTCAGGGTCATTTGTCCCACCCTATCTGAACACTCTTCATCCAGGCCTGGATATACCGTGAATGTGAGGGTAAGTCCTTACCTTACTAAGAATAATACTTAAACAGACTACTCTGCTCTCTGACTTTATTTGCTTCTGCCTGTTCCTGGCCATTCATTCTTCTGAGGGTATAAATACCATCTATAAAGAGCTATGCTTTTTAAGCATCAGGATGGCATATGAAATGTCCAGGTTTTTTCCCCCCTGCAAACAAGATATCTTTTTAAAATACATGAGGAAAAGTTAGCATATTCCTTTAACTTTGGGAAGTTGGGGTAGAAGATGAGGATGAGGCTCTCAAGCAAACAGAAGGCTACAAGTTAGGAAATAGGAGTTTACATATCCTTCCTTATAAATTGGAAGCAGAGTTTCACTCTGAAATGTCAATGAAAACATTAATTCAAAAAAAAAAAATTAATTCATTCAAGGGGCCTCCCCACCCCCAATATCAACAGTTTCCAGTTATGAGACAAAATAGTTGAACATAGAAATATTCACCATTCTGTTCTATGCATTACCTCATTAATAAAGCACCCCCCCAATAGGCCCATTATTTACCACAGTCCCTCTATCCCACTGCACCCCCACAGAACACTAAAACATACAAAATGTTTAGTACAAGGGCTCAAGAATTTCAAATTCTTGAAGATATACAAGAAAAATAAAAGCTAACAGAGGAGTAACTTGTGAAAAATAAAATTATAAAGAATAGCACTCATGGAACAATACTTTAAAAACCAATAAAATATTTAAAATCCATTAGGCATTGCCATAGGGCACAAGGCCTGACACATACAAAATAAAGCCATCGCATTTCTTCAACTGGAGTACTGCGGAATAGTTTCACAACTATCTCAATGAATCGAAATTCTAAATAGGCAGTATCACTATTGCTATGACAATAGCACTCCATTATAGAAAACTTATAGGCATCCTTATCAATAAATAGTTGAATCTCCACTGCCACGGGGGAGAATTTACCGTTTGTAAATGTAAACGAAATTGTCTTTAAAAAGTAGTTTTCTCCTAATTGTTGTAATATTCTAATAACAAGAAAAAAAGGGAGAAACTCAACTACAGGACTACATCAATAGGAGAATAAAAACAAAGTGACAGAACATAATTACAGTCATATGCCTACAAGTTATTTCTCCATCTAGTAGTAGGGACAAAAACGTTCTCCACTCCTATTGTGAAAATGGCCCTCAATATTTCATCAGCCATCTTTAAGCTTCTCCTTAATGCACCTCTTGTCCCAGTTTGTTTTCTTGCTGAAAGTCATTGCTCTTGGGCTGAGCACCCATGCAGAAAACTAGTTTCTACCTCACTGGACAGAAGCATTAGAGATGTCAGTCTGTGCAACACTTACTGCCTTATATTTTCTGCAATGTCCCAGGGAGATTAATTTCTTTTCTTTCCTAAGATCTGTCTAGAGTATTTTTCAAAGCCCTCTTAGAAGCTTTTTAGGGTATGCATGTTTGTATACATATGTATTTGTCCTCTTTCCTCTCCCTTCCTTCCTCCCTTTTTCCCTCCCTCCTTTTTTTCTTTTCCAACCTTAAATCAGATGGCTGTATTCCAGTGAACAGGACCAAAGTCTATTTCGTTCATATGGTCCTTTGATATAGTTCAGTATAATGGTTATATGTAGGGATTTTTTTTTCTTTTTTCAGAGTGGCAACTGCCTTATTCAACAACTACATACTATACAGAGAGTTCGAGAAGGATATTAATATTCTCACAAACCTCCTCAGAAGTGTTTTAGCGTAAGTTTTACCTGAAACTTATCACTGGCAAATGAGAGATTTAGGATCACAAGAAAGTGAGGATGGATTATATGCTGCCTTTGGGGTATTCATGTATCATTCTTAATATTTATATCATAAGGGTAGGTTTGAAGTGGATAAACCCCTCTCTTCCACACAGTAACTAGAATTCTCTTTAACAACCTGTTTACTGGGAAGGGCGAATGGGGGGAAATCGGAGGGGGTGATGAACCAGGAGAGACTGTGGACTCTGAGCAACAAACTGAGGGTTTTGGAGGGGAGGGGGTGTGGAGGGTGGGTGAGCCTGGTGGTGGGTATTGAGGAGGGCACGTATTGCATGGAGCACTGGGTGTGGTGCATGAACAATCAATCTTGTAACACTGAAAAATTAAAAAAAACATATTTGGGGAGGAAAAAAAACCCAACCTGTTTACTATTATTCTGTCACTAAGAGGTGCCCGTTGTTTTCTAGAATCATCTGCATATATACTCAGGTTTTACATTTTCAGAATTTATCTATCTAGAGTGTTTACCATTTGATAAACGTGCAATGAAAACTGTTTTTTTGTTTTTGTTTTTTGAAAACTGTTTTCTAAGGAGTTTACTTACTCCAAGCTACCTCTGAGAGACCACATTAGCATAGGAATCCTTTTTCTCTCTCCAAGTCTTCTAATGATAATTATATGCCATCCAAATCATCTTGCCTGGATTTTAAAGATCTAGGGAAGACTTACCTTCCCATCCTGTCTATTCTTTCTTCTCATCATGGTCTCCCAAAGTGCACAGTAGCAAGATTGCTTGCAGCTTCGCTACTCTTTCCCACACTTGATACATGCCAATTGGTATTTCCCTACACTAATGTATATATATATTTTTTTTAAAAGATATTTATTTATTTATTTGAGAGAGAGAGAGAGAGTGCGCGCGCATGAGAGGGGAGAAGGTCAGAGGGAGAAGCAGACTCCCCGTGGAGCTGGGAGCCTGATGTGGGACTTGATCCAGGGACTCCGGGATCATGACCTGAGCGGAAGGCAGTCGCTTAACCAACTGAGCCACCCAGGCGCCCACACTAACGTATATATTAAATCACAAGTATATTTATCAAATTTCTGACCCATCTTTCTTAGAAACTATTATTAATTCCAGGTTTCAGATACTTTTAACTAGAGACAGTATATAATTTGGCCAAACTTGCATCCCTAGTAAGTAGCAGAGCTGGGACTTAACTCCATGTTTGGCTCATGCCAACGCTGAAGATTAAGTAACTTATTTAAAATTTAAAATACTCTATTTTATTTATCTATTTTAAAATATTTTTTTATTAAAGATTTTATTTAGAGAGAGAGAAATCACAAGTAGGCAGAGAGGCAGGCAGAGAGAGAGGGGGAGGCACGCTGAGCAGGGAGCCCGATGCGGGGCTCGATCCCAGGACTCTGATATAATGACCTGAGCCGAAGGCAGAGGCTTTAATCCACTGAGCCACCCAGGCGCCCCTATTTTTAAAGATTTCATTTATTTATTTTAGTGAGAGAGAGAGAGAGAGAGCAGGAGCAAGGTGGGGGGAATGGTAAAGGGAAAGAGACAGATAAGAAGATTCCCACTGAGCAGGGAGCCCGACGCAGGGCTCGATCCCAGGACCCCAGGATCATGACCTAGGTCAAAGGCAGATGCTTAACTGACTGAGCCACCCAGGTGCCCCCAATTTCAAAATATTTAAATAATTAATCTACAATGCAGATTTCTACCTTAGCAAATATGATAAATAATGAACGTGTTAACAAAGTACGCTCATATCTGATACATCAAACCAATAATACATTTAAAAGTCTGGAGAAGAAAATCATTATAAAAATGAAAAGAAAGTAAAAAAACAAAATTAGCTATCAATCTGAAATTTACTTTCGGTTTTCTTGAAACTTGATACTCATCTGATATTTTTCAAACTATCAATTGTCACTCTCTAAACATTATATTTCCTAAATTTTTAGAAAATGTGTTCAAGAAATTACTTTATGAAATGAGCAGGAGCTCTTTTGGAGGAGTCTAACATGAAGTGTATACTTTGATTATTTGGGATAGCTGAATTCCGTTTTTTAGCCCTCTACCCATCTATCCAGCAAACATTTACTAATTCTGTATTAGGTGCCATGTTCTGTGTCAGGCCATGGTAACCAAAGAATGAATGATGCTGGGGTCACTTCCGCCTTCAAGCAGCTTTCAGAACTTAGAAAAATAATAGAGACATTTCACCAAGCACTGTGATTTGACATGATTGATTTTATAATAAAAGCTTACACGTGGTTCTTAGAAAGTGTGGAGACAGCAGCTTGTATCTCATACGACTCTTTCTGTACATAGAGGCCTCTGAGGAGACACCTTGTGTTAGTGCTTTTGGATACTAAGAAAGCGGGGCGCCTGCCTGGCTCAGTTGGTAGAGCATGTGACTCCTGACCTCACGGTCATGAATTCAAGCCCTAAATTGGGCTTGGAGTCTACTTTAAAAAAATAAATTAAAAAAAAATAAAAATGCTAGGAAGGAAACTGTCTATAGAAGAATAAGCTATTGGCAGCAGGAACCATGTGAAGAGCATAAAAACATGGCTGAATTTACAAAGGTTAGCACATGGTGTTAAAGCATATATATATACAGGGTGAGAAACTCTCTGGAGGGGAAGCTAGAGATGATGTATCAGACCATGGAAGGCCTTGAATGTCATATTTGGACTTCATTAGGTAGGCAAGGAGAGCCTAAGTACAGACATGACACCATAATACGTATTTATTAGGAGACAGTTTTGGCGGAAGTTTATTACCAGTGGTATAAAAGAGCTTAAAGTCAAATGCATGAATTCTGGCTTCTGTGGTAGACAATTTCTTCCCTCCAAAACCATAACCTTGGTCTCTGACTTCTAGTCTAGTTTGTTTCCCAAATATACTAAGATAATACCTTTCTGAAGCTATGGTTACTAGGTTCCAGGCTCTTTATGTCATGATACTTCAAGTCTAGGGATGATCTACAAGTCTTTCGGTTACTTTTATAATCCCACCACGGAGTTGCAATGTCAGGTGTTCATAATATATTTAATTATGCAATATTTCTGATGTGTTCTTATAACAAAGACACTTTCCTGGGTTCTTAGGGTGGAGGGGAAGATGGCAAAAATCAAAACCATATGGAGTATTCAGGGTTAGAAGAGAAGAAAAACAGAAGGTATGGTTACAGAGAAAGGGATGGATGTAGAAAAATTCAATGTCCAAAAGGGAAGAAAGAATAGTTTGGGACATTACAGAGAAGTTACTAAAAATAAGGTCAAGACAAGAGCATTGGATACGGCGACTGAAACATTACTGGTTTTTATCCATGAAATGCTCTTTTTTTTTTAAATCCTCTGCTTTTTATATTCATTATATTTGTGTATATACATATATTTGTATATATTTATGTGACAAAATGTAGCCAGCCATATTCTGTTATAAAAAAACATGTGTTTTGAAAAAATTTGTTTTTCACAGACAACATACACTTCACAATGTAAGGTTTGTGTTTTAAAGAACAATATATGTTAAAATTATTGCTATGTATCTCTTGTAGAATTTAAAGATATTTTAAGGCTTTGTCAGCTCCACATTATTTCTAACACTTACCTGTATCTTTCCTTACATTTTTACTTCCGAAGCCAAGTCTTTGCATTAGTCCGGGACACTGTTCATTCTGTTAATATCTGTTGAGGACGTACTACTGTATTATTCAAGCATTGCTTTTGACCTTGGGAAAACAGTCATGAACATGAGCCATATGGCCCCTGTCTCATTAGAGAGAAAAACAAGCACTATATGCAAAATATTAATTATAAATGTGCTTTATCTTATGAAATGTGAGCTGGTATTACACATACACAAGTCTAGACTCAGGGGACAATGGGGGATATTCCTTAAACTAAAGTGGTTTGGAACACAGAGAGCAAGAGAGAAGATGGTATGAGATGGGTCTAGGAAGGTGGGCAAGTCCCTGTCAGCCACACTGGTGATATCTAAATACAACATAATTTCAAGGAAAACCTATTGCACGAAAATGACTGGACCAACGAAATGTACATATAAAAGCTCTACCTGGTTTCAGTGCAGAATGAGTAAGATGAGAATGAAGAGAAAAGTAGGAGAACGAGTTAAGAGCTGTTTTAATCCAAAAACATAAATAAATAAAAGGTCAAAAAAAAAATAAATAAAAGGATGCACATTTGAAACCCAGCAGGGTCATTATGGGATACTAAGGGATACTAATCTATATAGAATACAAATACTAAGTATTTCAGGGTTTCTTCTTAGGGTTTCATTTTTATTAACTCACTTCAATTTAAAGTGATCTGAGAAGGTAGATGCTATTATCACCACCTTATAAATGAGGAAACTTAGGCACAGCAAGGTTCAACAACTTCCTCAAGTTCACACTGCTAGAAGGTGGCAGACAGAATGTGAATGGAGGAAATGAGGAGTTTTGAACTAAAGTAGACTGGCTCCGGAAACGTGCTCGAAACAAAGCATTTTAGATGGTAGACCAGCGATCTATTTCCACGTTAACAAATCCCCTTCAAAAGTCAGTGGCTTCAAAACCGCGTTTGTTATCAAGCATGTTCTGTGGGTCGGCAGCCCAGGCGTGGCTCAGCAGTGTCCTCCGCTCAGGATTTCTCATAATTTCTCACAGGACTGCAATCAAGTTGCTAGCTAAGGCTGTGGTATGAGTAGAGTGCCCAGCTAGGGAAAAATCTACTTTGCACATCAGGGGGATGCTGGCAGGATTCATTAACCCAAGAGCTGTTGGACTGGGGGTCTCAGTCCCTTCTGGCCTCCCTTGTTCCTTCCCGTGACGGCTTTAGTAGAGCTGCTCACAATTTGGCAGCTAGCTTTATCAAAGCAAGCAAGTAACATGTGCCAGAGAGGGTACAAGCAAGATGGAAGTAACAGTCTTTTGTAAACTAAGTTTGGAAGTGACATCCCCCCCCCCTTTTTTTTTTTTTGCATATTCTACTCATTAGAAGCAAGTTGTTAAGTGTAGCCCACATTCTTGGAAAGGGGATTCCCCAAGGGCATAAATACCAGAACTCAGCAATGATTATAGAAGCTGTCTACAACATAAAATAAACTGAACTTTATAGTTGATTACACATGAAAGATCTGGAAGAGGGCAGAGTCAAGGATACCTTGAAAAGATGTAACATGACCTTATATTCAGTGGTTGATGGTTGTGCAAGCCTGTGCCTTCCCTGTGATGTAGGAAGTATGTTTATCTACTCTGATTAGTGCAGGGCTTCTCAGGTTTGAGCAGAGTGGGAAGTGAGAAAGGAAGCTGAGTAGTTAAATCTTGTAGGAGTTTTTGACAGTGGAAGGGTCTGACTGAGGTAGTAGGCTCTGACTTTTACCTCCATGTTCCCTGTATATGTGTCTTCCTCTGCAAATGCTCAATAGGGCAGATGCAGAAAAGGAGGAGGCATATATTTGGAGTCATGCAGGGCAAATTCCTTGCCAAAGCTAGGCTGCTGATGTGATGAGGCTTGGATTGAGAGTGGCGGAGATAGGAGGGGTGATATTCTAGTAGAGGAGAAATTCTAGTAGAGTAGAACAAAGGTCAACTTAGGTGACTAAGCACCGAGATAAAGAGTTGACATGATAGTCATACTTATGATTTCTAAGGTAGATAATTTTCAGTTAACTATAAGGCAGAGAGGAAATACAGGAATGGATGGACAATATGCAGGAGAACTAATAGGCACTGGAAATGAGCTTTTAGAAGGTAAAGAAAGAGAAAACCAGGTATTAATTACGTCACCCTCAATTTCTCAGATGTGGAAATAACTCAGGACCTACCAGGACTTTGACGGTGAGGTATCCGTTTTTTACACACAAATGGAATCACATGATTGTTATACTCATAAAGCATGCTGGACTGCACTACCGATGCAAATATACTCTTGGAGACAAGAGCAAACAGGTTCCTTTTGCCTTCTTTTCTATTCATACTATTTTAAAATAAATTTTGGAGTAACTTCTTACACAGCAATAAATAATTAATAATGTTCACTGACTTTTCCACATTGCTGAGCATCTAAATATATGCCTATTTACCCTTCTGATGATTCAGTCTCATTCTTTAGACATCTACTGACAAGTTCTCCCTGGAGGGGAGGTGTTACATGTACAAACTCCTCGGTGTCTGGTTTCACCTTGACTTTTTGGGTATGTTCTGTTGCAAAGCCCTGATTTATAAGCCAGGATGACTCATGACAGAGTTGGCAAGATCCTCTTTGGGAATAACCCAAAGAGGCTTCTTTTCTGGAAGACACTTCCTACCAGGTAAGACTGGATCAGTCCTTATGGGGCTACCAAGAAATAATGATAATTCATAGGTGGTTAATTAAGCATGAAGGGAAAGGAGAAACCTTAGCAGTTTTGCCTTTAGATATGCACCTTGGGGTTTTCAACTTTCTAGAACAGTAGGTTTTTTGGTGAAAATTATTTTAAGTGTTCCTCACACTGGGTAGTTAGAGAAACAACAAGCATTTGAGAAGATAGCTTGCTCTGGGCAAAAAAAAGACTTTTTAGGCCTTTCTATCACCCAAACAGTTTCCAGCCCTCACAGCCTTGCCTTATATGCATGGTTAAATCAACAAATGCAGGGCTTAGTGGTACCTAGGAGATACCCAGACTATTTCCATTTTTTTATACTCTGGATACATAAGAAACAATGAAATATTTCCAATAAGGTTACAAATCTGTGATATATTTTGAATGTTGACCCTAAAGAATTATGCTTTTAAATATACACAAGAATACACAATGATTTGTACTTGAAGATCACATCAGAAGCCTACATTTTGACGTCTTTTTTTCTCAAAATAAGGCCAACGCCAAATGATCCTTCCTTGATCTCTTTGTTATTCTTCCTATACAAGTGAATTTTTTTCTCAGGAAAGTTGAAAACTGGCTCCATCTTAGGCATTCGGGGTTGCTGGGTGGGTTTTTTTTTTTTTTTTTTAAGACTTTTATTTATTTGACAGAGAGAGAGGGATCACAAGTAGGCAGAGAGGCAGGCAGAGAGAGAGAGGGGAACCAGGCTCCCTGCTTAGCAGAGAGCCCGAAGCGGGGCTCGATCCCAGGACCCTCAGAACATAACCTGAGCCAAAGGCAGAGGCTTTAACCCACTGAGCCACTCAGGTGCCCCTAGGTGGGTTCTTTATTACTGAGAAAAATCAATCTAATGATGGAATGCTGTGGGTTGGGATTAATTTGGGGGGCCTTGTCCAGTACTCCTCTGAAATCATCTCACTTGTTCGCCTCACTGACCAATTAAGAGCATCACATTTTTTAGAAGCTAGCTACTACTGTGAGTTGTGTTTGCATATGATATTAAAATACACTTTTGCAAGCAAATCTCATTAGTTATATCCATGAGAAAAATTATTTAGGATGTTTTTACATAGAGATGACCAGATTTTATGGTGGTCATTAAAGGGTAATGAGAAGCCCCTTGTGACTTTCATGGGCAGCTAATGATTTTTATTCAGAAAATGAATGACTAAAATTTCTTTAGTTGGGTTTGTTTTTCTTGAAAACCTAAAAAGATATCTTAGGCAAATAATGTACATTCAGCAAGAGAAATATTCTAAACAAAACTCATTTTAGTATAATCATTAAATTAAGCTATACATGAATCCATGCACATACTTATCCATTTCCACCTAAAGTAATCTAATCATTTATCTATGTACATTGGCAACCAAAATGCTACAATAAATTTAACACATATTTAACTTAATGGCAGTGTAAAGATTCAGTCCCAAAATGTTTATTTTCACTTATGATAAAATGAAAATGATACAATGGTTGTTTTCTTAAACTTATGAACTACTTGACAAGTATGTGTTCTAAAATTAAATTATAATCTTTCAAAATTTCAGCTAGTTCTTCTATAGTATGACAGAGTCAAAGCTTCTAAAAATTACAGACTATGTCTGGGAAAAAATTACATGATAGGTTGCCTACAAACTCCTGATCTCTAGATTTACATCTATCTCTGTCTACCTACTTTCTTCCTACGGGGGAAATAATAATTATTTTCTATGTATAAAATATTTTGGTTTTAACAGCACATATTTACATATTATATTTACACAGTAATATATATTAGATTGTAATAGTTTTTTCATATGATACTACACTCATAGCAGCAAGCACTACAATAAATGGTAGATACTACTGCATATGTTTAATTATTATTATAATACGCATTTATTACAAACAAAAGGAATAATTATTTGTTTGGTATCAGAAGTTCATAAACTGAATGCTTTTCCTAAAATAATAAAAGTCTTTGGATTTCACTATCTAATCTAATAATGATTCACTGGGGAAAAAATGTAGGTAAAGCCACATGTCTAGAATGGCCAGGAAGAGACCTGGTATACTGAAAAGATTTAAACTCAGAAACTCAATTAATCATGACTCTGCAACTTGCTTTTTCAGCATGACCTTAAATTTAATCATTTTTTTCTTAGCTCTTGACTCTGTCAAGTAAAGATCAAATACCTTAAACTCATTGGTTTGCTATAAGATAAAATGAGCTTTGTTGTTTCAAGCACTTAGTAGTTGCTTGACTTTGGAATACTCAATGATAGCTACTAATATTATAATTCCTGTTATTGTAAAGATCAAATGTGACTATATAAATACATATTGCCTTCCAGAAAACAAAACAAGGAAAAAACTTTACAACACATAGGCCACATGTTTTTTGAATGTTAAAGAAAGATCCATGTCTGCAAAAAGATAAGTTCAATAGAACTTACTTCTTCACATGAAGCCAAAAATGCAATGGGTAATTTCTTAATTATTTTTATTACCTTTATACTAAAAGTGAAACTTCATTTCAATTGGAATAGGGCAAATTATAAACTGATATTCTATGTCATAACTGGAGTGACATCATAAAGTCAACCATTAAGCTGACAAAAACTGACAGAATCAACTTCTTTTGGAACTCTGGCATCCAGTAAAAATCTTACTCCAAACAGGAGAAAGCTTAAAGAAGAAAGAGGCTGTTATCACTTAGTAAGAAAGCACTGTGGTGTTTTTGCTTATTGTATACTCAGCCCAAACTGCAGTTCAGATATAACATATGGACTGAAAATTAACTAGGAAATAAGGGAACTGAAAATCATATATGTATTAGATCTACCTAACAGACATACATAGAACATTCCACCCAACAACAGCAAAATACATATTTTCTCAAGTGTACCTGAAATATTCTCCAGATAGACCATATCTTAGACGATAAGTCACAACAAAGTTAAAATTATACAAAGTATTTTTTCTGACCAGAGTGAAATGAAGTTAGAAATCAATAATAAAGAAAACTTAAAAAAATTCACAAATATATCAAAATTAAACAGTATACTTTTGAACAACAGATGGATTAAAAAAGGAATCATGAGAGGAAATTTGAAAATACTTTAAGATGAATGAAAATGAAAACAAGATACCAAAGTGTGCGATGGAGTGAAAGCAATTCTCAAAGAAAAAACTATAGCTGTAAAGCATACATTAAAAAAAGAAAGATCTCATATTGAGAACCTAACTTGACATCCAAGGAACACAAAAAAGAACAAACTAAACCTACAGCTGTCAGAAGAAAAACAAAATAAAGATTAGAGTGGAGATAAAGAATAGACAAGAAAATAGAATCAACATGAAAAATTACAACATCCTTTGTAATGATCAGGACATTAGGCAAAATTTTAGCTGGATTGACTAAGAAAAAAGAGAGGAGACATAAAATCAGAAATAACAATGGGATTTTACTAGCAAACTTACAGAAATAGAAATGATTTTTGGTGAATACATGAACAACTGCATGCCAACAAATTAAATAACCTAGGCAAAATTGAAATGGAGAAATTTTTAGAAGTATGAAAATTATTAAAACTGAATCAAGAAAAAAAATGAAAACATCTGAACAGATCTATATATATCTATAATAAATAAAGAGATTGAACTTGTAAACAAAAACCTCCCAGCCACGATAACAAAAAAAAAGAGCTCAGGATCAGATGGCTTTAGTAGTGAATTCTACCACTTAAAGAAAAAAAGAACACCAGTCTTCCTGAAATGTCTCCAAAAATAGAAGAGTACATACTTCCTAATTTATTTATGAGAAGCCAAAAAGGATACTATAGACTAATATTATGTAAGAAGATAGATGCAAAATTCCTCAACAGAATACTAGTAAACTAAACTCAACAACACGTTAATAGAATAACCCAGTGAAATTTATCCCAGGAATACAATGTGAGTTAACACACTAAAATACTAACATCAGTCAACGTAATGCAGCACAACAAGAGATGAAAGGAAAGAAACAATACAATCATCTCAACTGATACTGAAAAAAACATTTGATAAAGTGCACCTTTTCATGGTAAAAACACTCAGAAAATTAGGACTAGAAGGGAACTTCATTAATATGACAAAGAGCATTTATAAGAAAAACCACAGCTAATATCATACTTAATAATGAAAGATTTTACAGTGAAAGACTGAAAGCTTTTAACGTGAGATCAGGAATATGGTAAGGGAGCCCATTTTAACACTGCTATTCTATTTTATATTGGAAGTTCTAGCCAGATAAGTTAGTCAAGAAAAATAAATAAAAAACAAATAAATTGGAAAGGAAGAAGTAAAACAATTCCATATACAGATGGAACGATTTTACACACAGAAACACCAAAAAATGCACAAAGAAACTAAGAACTAATAAGCAAATACAGCAAATTTGCAGGGTACAAGATAAATGCAAAAACGTCAGTGGTGTTTCTATACACCAGCAAAGACCAGTATGAACAGGAAATCAAGAAAACCATTACATTTATATCAGCATTCAAAGAATAAAACACCTAGGAATAATTTCACCAGAAAGTGAAAGACTTATTAGTATGCTTTTTAGTATACTAAAAATTACAAAACATTGTTGGAAAAAAAAAAGAGAGCTAAATAAATGGAAAGATAGCCTATGTTTATGGATTGGAAGAATTAACATACGGTTAAGATGGCAATACTACCCAATGCGATCAACGGATTTACTGCCAAGTTCTATCAAAATTCCAGGAGAGGGAGGAGTTAAGATGGCAGAGTAGTAGGGGAACAATGACCTTGCCTCAGCCCTTGAACACAGCTAGATCAACATCAAATCATTTTGAATAACTAGAAAATTGATCTGAAGATTAGGAAAACAATCTGCACAACTGGAGGGAGAGAAAGTGGCAGATACAAGGTTCGGAGCTGTGAACTGGGGGAGAGAAAAGCCACAGTGCTGCAGAGCAGAGGGAGCCCTTTTTGTGGACAGAAGTCAGGGAGAGAGGGAGAAAGCAGGCGAGAGGGGAGCATATAGGATCCATGAAGGATGCAGTAGTGTGGGGATTGCCTGGGTCGCACTGGAAGAGAAGGTGCTCCTTCTTGAAGTGCATTTGGAAGAGGGTATATTGCCACTCCAAGGACAAAAGGCCTGCAAGTGCCACTAAGTGGCCTCTCAATAGCAGAGGACAGAGGCGTGTGCAGAGGGCAGATAACCTGGCCACAGCTTTTGGCTGTGCTTCACCACAGACTCCAGGCATCTGCACAGCCCAATGACTGCTTTTCTGGGACAGAACAGTAAAGGGTGCAGTGTTATGAGCTTCTCCTCTGGGGGAGGTCGTGGGTCTATGCTTTGCTGGGTCTTTTAAGATTTGGAGTTTTGAATTCCAGCCCCAGGCCAGAGATAAAACATGGGGAACCATGGCAATAGGTGTGCCAATGACTCAGGCACAGACTGGTGGAGGGCAGGGATCTGACGAAAGTCTGGAACAAGGAGGTGAGAGAGTTTGCTTTTCTATGAGGACCTCCTGAACAGCAGTGGCTACAAGTTCCCCTCCCCAGGGTGACATTATATTCCAATGTCTCCAGTCCCACTCACTAGCAGAGTTGGACTTCAGAGAGAAACACAGCACCTCCACTGGAGGCTGGAGTCACTTAAACCAAACCCCACAGTCCTGTGACCAGCGGGAAATCTTTACTAGGGCACAAAGGACTGTGAGCCAGCACTGTCAGCCTAAGAAGACCAACACAGGCCCCCTGACTCTACTAAGTCTATCGATCATAGAGTGCTCCACAGCATCAGCTTCAGTTCTGGTGGAAATAGGACCAGACTTTTTTTTTAATTTTAAATTTTTATCTTATTTTTTCCTTTCTTTTTTTTCTTTTTCCCTTTGAAACTAGGCTTATAGTTTTTGTTGCCTGTTTGTCCCTTTTCCTTTTTTCTTGGATCAGGCTTTTTAAAATTTTTAAATTTTTAAGCAGCCTTCTCTGAACAAACACATCTAAGTATACCTAGTTAAAGGTCCAAACATTCCCCACTGCAAGCAAGGAGGAACGCTGCAGATAGTAACCTGTGGGAAAGAGCAGCCAAAATGCAACAGCAGAGGGCACAGAGCATACACCAGAACACTTCTTGAACCAGGCCTTGGACAGTACATGACTCTTTCTTAATATAGTATTACTCTCAGGAACAGGAAACATAATAAGGTTTCATAAGATGCAAACGACAGAAACGTAGACATAATGGAAAGACAGAGGAATCCTCCCCAAAAGAAAGATCAAGAAGAAATTACAGCCAGGGATCTTCTCAAAACAGATATAGGCAATATATCTAAACAAGACTTTAGAACAATAGTCATAAGAATACTAGGTGGGTTTGAAAGAAGCATAGAAGACACCAGAGAAACCCTGGCTACAGATATAAAAGACCTAAAAACTAGTCAGGTCAAAATAAAAAAAAGGCTGAAAACTGTGATGCAAAACTGACTGGATATAATCACAATGAGGATGGAAGAAGGACAGGATCAAATAATTGATACAGAAGATAAAATTACAGAAAATAATGAAGCTGAAATGAAGAGGAAAAGAAAACTATTAGGTCATGAATATAGACTTAGGGAACTCAGCAATTCCACAAAAGGCAATAAGATCCATATCATAGGAGTCCCAGAAGAAGAAGAGTGGGACAAAGGGGGAGGTTTATTTGAACAAATTACAGCTGAGTACTTCCCTAATCTGGGGAAGGAATTGGCATTCAAGTCTAAGAGGCACAGAGAACTCTCCTCAAAATAAACAAAAACAGGTCAACACCAAAACATATCATAGTGAAACTTGCAAAAGACAAATATAAAGAGAGAATTCTGAAAGCAGGTAGAATCGAAAGGTCCTTAACCTAAATGGGCAGGCACAGCAGATTCCATAGAAATCTGGCAGGCCAGAAGAGAATGGCAGCATATATTCAAAGTGCTGAATGAGAAAAATATGCAGTCGAGAATACTCCATGCAGCAAGGCTGTCATTCAGAATAGAAAGAGAGATAAAGAGTTTCCAAGACAAGCAAAAACTAACAGGGCTCATGAACATTAAACCAAAGCTGCAAGAAATACTAACGGGAACCCTTTGAGGGGGAAATAGAACAAAAGCAACAAATAGTAGAAAGGAACAGAGACAATCTACAGGAACAACAACTTTACAGTTAACACAATGGCACTACATTAATATGTATCAATAGTCACTCTGAATGTAAATGGACTGACACTCCAATCAAAAGAAGAAGGGAATCAGAATGGATTAAAAAAAAAGCAGCCAACAAAACAAGTACAATCAGTATGCTGTTTATGAGACTCATTTTAGACCCAAAGATACCTGCAGACGGAAAGGTCAGAGGAGGTCAGAACCAACTATCATGCTAATGAACATCTACTTATATTAGGGAAACTAGATTTTAAAACACAAAGAATGTAATAAGAGTTGAAGGGCACTATATCATAACAAAAGGGTTCTAACCAACAGGAAGATCTAAAAATTATAAATATTTATGCCCACAACTTAGAAGCACCCAAATATATATAACCATTAATAACAAAGTTAAAGAAACTCATTGATAATAATACTATAATAGTAGGGGACTTATGCCCCACTCACAGCAATGGACAGATCATCTAAGCAGAAGATCAATAAAGAAATAATGGCTTTGAATGACACACTGAACCAGATGGACTAAACATATATTCAAAGTGTTTCATCCTAAAGCAGTAGAATACACATTCTTTTTAAGTGCACATGGAACATTTTTCAGAGTAGATCACAGACTGAGTTACAAATCAGGTCTTGAAAAGTACAAAAAGACTCAGATCATACCATGTATATTTTCAGACCACAATGCTGTGAAACTTGAAGTCAAGCACAATAGAAAATTTGGAAAGACCATAAATATATGGAGGTTAAAGAACATTCTACTAAATAATGAATGAGTTAACCAGGGAATTAAAAAGAAATTTAAAAAAATAGATGGAAACAAATGATAATGAAAACATGACAGTCTAAAACCTTTGGGATGCAGCAAAGGTGATCCTAAGAGGCAAGTATATAGCAAGAGAGGCCTTCCTTAAGAAACACGAAAAGTTTCAAATACACAAACTAACCTTACACCCAAAGGAGCTGGAAAAAGAATAGCAAATAAAGTTTAAAGCCAGCAGAAGAAGGGAAATAATCAAGATCAGAGTAGAAATTAATGATACAGAAATCAAAAAACCAGTAGAACAGATCAATGAAAGTGGGAGCTGGTTCTCCGAATTAATAAAATTGATAAACTCCCAGCCAGACTTATCAAAAAGAAAAGATAAAGGACCCAAATAAAATTCTGAGAGGAGAGATCACAACCAATACTACAGAAATACAAGTAATTATAAGAGAATATTATGAACAATTATATGCCAACAAATTGGGCCCTCTAGAAAAAATGGATAAATTCCTAGAAACATATAAACTACGAAAACTGAAACAGGAAGAAACAGAAAATTTGAACAGACCCAGAACAAGTGAAGATATTGAATCAGTAATAAAAAGTTTCCCAACAAATGAGAATCCAGGGTCAGATGATTCCCCAGGGAATTCTTCCAAATATTTAAAGAATTAATACATACTCTTCTGGAGTTGTTCCCAAAAACAGAAATGGAAGGAAAACTTACAAATTCACCCTGTGAGGCCAGCTTTAGCTCAATTCTAAAAGCAGACAAAGAACCCACTAAAAAGGAGAATTACAGACCAATATCCTAATGAACATGGTTGCAAAAATTCTGAACAAGACACTAGCTAATCAAATCTTTTTTTTTTAAAGATTTTTTATTTATTTATTTAACAGAGAGAGAACACAAGCAGGCAGAGAGGCAGGCAGAGGCAGAGAGAGGAGCAGG
>CM052806.1:21255877-21343445 GCA_028533885.1 Nasua narica
TCAAGTGAGATTTATTCCTGGGCTGCAAGGGTGGCTCAATATTCACAGATCACAAAAACAGAGATGGGGGAATATACTTCAACATCAAAGAGGCCATATATGAAAGACCCACAACTAATATCATTCTCACTGTGGAAAAACTGAGAGCTTTTCTCCTAAGTTCAGGAACATGGCAGGGATTCCACTCTCACTACTTCTGTGCAACATAGTACTGGAAGTCTTAGCCTCAGCAATCAGACTACAAAAAGAAATAAAAGGTAGCCAATCAGCAAGGAAGAAATCAAACTTTCACTCTTTGCAGATGACATGATATTTTATGTAGAAAACCTGAAAGCCTCCACCAAAAAATTGCTAGAACAGACACATGAATTCAGCAAAGTTGTAGAATATAAAATCAATATACACAAATCTGTTGCATTTCTATACACCAATAATGAAGCAGCAGAAAGAAAAATCAAGGAACCAATCCCATTTAATACTTTCATCTAAAACCATAAGCTACATAGGAATACACTTAACCAAAGAGGTAAAAGTTTTAGGCAAAAACTAAGGAACAGTTATGAAAGAAAGTGAAGAAGACACAAAGAAATGGAAAACATTCCATGCTCATGAACTGGAAGAACTAACAATAATTGTTAAAATATCTATACTACCTAAAGCAATCTACACATTCAATGTAATACTGAACAACATAATATCAACATTTTTCACAGAACTAGAACATACAACCCTAAAATTTGTATTAAACTAGAAAAAAAAGAAAAAAAAAACCAAACAGCCAAAACAACTTTGAAAAAGAAAAACAAAGTGGGAGGCATCACAATCCCAGACTTCAAGCTATATTACAAAGCTGTATTCATCAAGACAATATGGTACTGGCCCAAAAACAGATACACAGATCAATGGAATAGAAAAGAAAACCCAGAAAAAGTAGGAAGGAATACCCAAAGGAAAATAGGCAGCAATGGTCTCTTCAACAAATGGTGTTGGGAAAACTGGACAGCAATATGCAGAAGAATGAAATCTAGACCACTTTCTTACAACATACAGAAAAATAGACTCTAAATGGATGAAAGACCTAAATAAAGACCCACAAATCCACCAAAATCCTAGAGAAGAACACAGGCAGAAACCTCTTTGACCTTGTCCATAGCTACACTTTACTAGACATGTCTCTGGACGCAAGCGAAACAAAGCAAAAATGAACTATTCGGACTTCAGCAAGATAAAAAGCTTCTGCACAGTAAAGGAAACAATCAACAAAATGTAAAGGCAACCTATAGAATAGGTGAAGATATTTGCAAATGACACACACGACAAAGGGTTAGTATCCAAAATCTATGAAGAACTCATCAAAATCAACACCCCAAAAATAAATATTCCAGTTAATAAATGGGCAGAAGACATGAACAGACATTTCTCTAAAGAAGGTATATATAAATGGCTAACAGATACATGAAAAAATGCTCAGCATCATTCATCATCAGGGAAATAAAAATCAAAACCACAATGAGTTAGTACCTTATACCTGTCAGAACTGCTAAAATTAACAACTCAGGAAACAACAGCTGCTGGTGATGATGTGGGAACCCTTTTGCACTCTTCATGGGAATGCAAACTGGTATAGTCACTCCAGAAAATATTATCAAGGTTCCTCAAGAAGTTAAAAATAGTACTACCCTATGACCCAGCAATTGCACTACCAAGTATTTATCCGAAGGATAGAAAAATACTGATTCAAAGGGGCACATGAAGTCCAATGTTTATAATGGATAAAGAAGATGTGGCATATATAGACAACGGAATATTATTCAGCCATCAAGATATCAGAAGAATGAAATCTTGTCATTTGCAACAATGTGGATAGAACTAGAGTGTATAATGGTAAGTGAAATAAATCATAGAAAGACAAATATATGATTTCACTCAGGTGGATTTAAGAAATGAAACAGATGAACACAGTAGAAGGGAACAAAAAATAAAATAAGATAAAAAGAAAGAAGGAAGCAAACCAGAAGATACTCTTAACTCTAGAGAATAAACAGGGTTGCTGGAGGGGACGTGGGTGGGGGAATGCACTAAATGGGTGATGGGCATTAAGGAGGACACTTGTGATGAACACGGTGTTATATGTAAGTGATGAATCACTAAATTCTACTACACTAAATTCCAAATTCTACATTAAATTCTACTAAATTCACTAAATTCTATTCCTAAAACCAATGCTACACTATATGTTACTAACTTGAACTTAAATAAAAATAAATTCTAATGGCCTTCTTTTGTAGAAATAGAAAAGCCAATTATCAAATTCATATGGAATTTCAAAAAGAGACGCCAATAGCCAAAACAATTATTTAAAAAGAAAAAAAACAAAGCGGAGGACCCATACGTCCTTATGAGAGCAACTTTAAAGCTATAGTAATCAAAGGAGTGCGGTACTGGCATAAGAACATAGATCAACAGAACACAATTGAGAGTGCAGAAATCAACCCTTATATTACGGCTAACTGATTTTGCACAAGGGGGCCAAAGCCATTCAACAGGGAAAGAACAATCTCTTCAACAAATGCTGGTGTATATCTATATGCAAAGGAATGAAGTTGGACACCTACCTCATACCCTATACAAAAATTAGCTCGAAATTGCTCAACTACCTAAATGAAAGAGCCCACACCATAAGACTCTTAAAGAAAAAAAAAAAATGGAAGTAAACCTTCATGAACTTGGATTTTTAGATATGACATCAAAAGTATGAGTAACAAAAGAAAAAGCAGATAAATGAAACTTCTTTGAAAATTTCAAACTTTTGTCCATCAAAGGTCATTATCAAGAAAATGAAAAAAGAAAAAGAAAGCAACCGCTAAGTCACAAGATTGAGCCCTGTGTTGGGCTTGGCAGTCAGTGCAGAGTTAGTTTGAGACTTTCTCTCCCTCTCTCTCTGCCCGACCTGCGCTCTAAAATAAACAAGTAAATCTTTAAAAATATTAAAATCTAAGCTACAACTTTTTTCACTTGAAAAATGCATACTATGCCTTGTTTTATAATTAACTCTACCAGTCATAATATTTTTATATGTCTTCATTATTTCTATTGTAGAAAATAAAATGTTTCAACTTTCTAAACTGTATCGACTCCCTGAACCACTCAAAGGTTTTTGTATAGTTAACTAGAATATGATAAAATGTTCTTCTCACATGAGGAATTATGCTATAATATGCTTTTATAGACTTTGTCTAATTTTGGCAATAGCATTCTGTTGCATATTTGAAATGCTCAACGCTAGGTGAATGTGATGATAGTTTCTTCCTTTTCCATAACGTTTACAAATTTAGTAACCAGCCACACTATTACATAGGGATGAAAAAGCTCAATTGTTTGCAATTAACCAATGTCACCTGACCTTATTTTCGGGTTTCACTAAAGCAGTATTATATACACTGAAGGATAATCATGGTGTGGCCACATAATTTACTGAAAACTTCAACTGTGTTTTGTTCTTCTCCCTATAAGAGATTAGAATAATGAGAGGTGTTCCCCCTTCTTAATCGTATGAACATAAGTCTGCGTCATAGCCAAAATATGAGAGCTTTACAAGGGACCGTTTCAGTTCCAGACCTCTTTTTCTGTACAGGCACATTTAAAATATCGTTGGATGGTGGTGCCAATGATAGGACTCTTAAGAATCATGGCCTTGGAAATCACATAAGGCATCAATTTACCAAGCTTGACATATAAACAGAGGAATTGTTGTTTATAAAGGTCTATGGAGGCCTAGACCATGACAAAACCTTCAGTGAACAATATATAAATGATTAATTTGCTTTAAAGGATTAAAGAAATACAACATTTTGATATTTCAGTGCTGTAAGGTCAAATTCTTATGAACTACAAGGGTATAAAAATTAAAGTGAGGCCAATGATAATGGCTTCAGAAGTAAGACACATTATATTTCTAAATTCTACCTTTTCATTACAAAGACACATTGATGTATGAGTATACAGATATACTTCCTAACTAGTTTGTGGCTTCATTTATCATTAAGTTTTCTTGATTACTTCCCCAGGGGAAAAGAAAATGCTTAAAGCTACTGATGACCTCCTTTTCCTCTTCCTTTTAATCTCTCAGCATCATCATTATTACTAAATTTAAAACCACTCTTTCTGTAGTTACTACTTCAAAAATTTATTGAGGCAGTAAAACATAAAAGGCTTGATGTCCAGTAAGCATAAAGGGAAACAAAGAAGTAATTTAAAAGCATTCACATTACCTAAAGGCAATGAAAACTTGATAGCATGAGAATTAAACTAACAGATCAGAACACTGGAAAATGAACACAGATACTTCCAATTCTCTCATTTAACTTTTACATGGTGCTTTTGGACTAGTACCCTGGATTCTAGGAACCATGACCTAAGGCGGATTCCCTCTTCAAGGGCAAAAGCATCATTCACAGCTCTACTCTGCCACTCCAGATAATGACTATATTTCCTTATCAGAAAATGTGTTAAATGGTTTATGTGGGTAGCCTGAAGCAGAATAATAAAGTTTATAAAAGTTTCCTAGAACTAACATGAATACTTATCCGAACGCAGAAACATAAATTAAAAAGACTAAAATACACGCTCTCCTTTTCCCTTTCAGCAATCTTTTCTTTAAACTCCCGCATACTGAACTGGTAGTACTGCCTACCTGAGGCTTATTCCATATTGATAACACTTATTGATACTAAGATGGTAGTGACCTCCAATGTCTCTCTAAAATATTTACTTATTGGCAATCTTTCACCAAAAATTAACTTGATTTCAAATGCTCTCAAGTGTAAATGTCTAATTATTCTACATTACTGCATGTGGTATACTGGAATTATGATTCATTACTTATGTGATATCTTCTAGAGCACTAGATCATTAGCAACTTGAGGAATGATTCAATAACTATCTATCAAAAGTTATGAAAAACATAATGACCATTTTCACAGTGGTGCAAAGTGTCTACTAAATTATCTTGGGATAGACTCTTAAAAAGCCTCACCTCAAAATCACAGAAATCTCTACTGTTTTTTGTTTTTCTCTCATTGATTGATTATCCCATCCTTGGGCCTAGAACACAACCTTGGAACATGAAATTAAAATAGTTCAGAGTTGTCTTTCATCTGCATATGCTTGCAATGAATTAAATATTTATTTTTCATAAGCCCAAATCAGATGAAATAGCTCCCCACAAATTAAAGAGCTATTTTTCCTTGTATAGTACTTGACCATGGTGGAGGTAGTCAAGTTAAAAAATTGACAAGGAATATTTTACTCAGTCTTCTAAAAGATAAAGGTCATGGGCTTATATAAATATGACAAGATATTTACTAAATATTTACTAGACATTTTAAGAGGTTAACTTCTCTTTCCAATTCTCAATTCTACACATTCAACTACATGAGAATAGTGGCATTCTTGGATGGGTGATTAAGAACTTTTCCAAATGGATAATTAGTGGAACCTGAGCTTATCGTATTCTGCATATAAGTGAGCATTTAAAGGCATCACCTCCTGCCATAAATGGAAGAACAGCAAAACCATAGGCAAGAAGCTTTTCCTAAATATAACATTGTTTTTTCTGTTACAAACATTTCTCTTGTTTTAATACTTATGACACTCTAAAGAAATTCATGCACATTTATTTACATCAAAAGCAAAATTCATCTTGGGGCGCCTGGGTGGCTCAGTTGGTTGGGCGACTGCCTTCGGCTCAGGTCATGACCCCGGAGTCCTGGGATCGAGTCCCATGTCGGACTCCCATCTCTGCGGAAAGTCCGCTTCTCCCTCTGACCTTCTCCCCTCTCATTCTCAGTCTCTCTCTCTCTCTCTCATAAATAAATAAATAAATAAATAAATCTTTAAAAAAAAAAAAAAAAGCAAAATTCATCTTAAGTCAAGTCTTTCACAAAGTAATATAAAATCCTCTACAATTAGCAGTAATTAGTACTTGCAGTAGAGATTTCACAACAAGGTTCAAAGAAGTAAATGACTAAGCCATCTAAGTAGTTTCTAGGCCTGGAGACTCAGCTCTATGATTAGGGCTGAGCTTTACTGAAAAGCAAACAATGGGGACTTGCCTTGCTCCTGTCATGCTAAAATATACTACCTAATAGATCAGAAATTAAAATGTGGTCCAACCAACTAAGAGCAACTTATTCATGTAGCTAGAATAGCTTATTAGACAGGCCCAACAATGTCTGTATATATATAATTTCTCATAAACATATATAATCAGCCACTAAAGAAGAGAGAAGCAACAAGTGTAATCGCTTTCTGTTACAAATCCATTTCTACTGAATTTTTGTCCCATCAAGAGGAAAAAAGCTCAGTTTTTATTTGCCATTTCATAAAATTTTTTCGACCAAAAGAATTCTGCAAAAGCAGTTCTGTAAAATCTAGCATAATGGTTTCTTATACTGTTTTTAAGCACGAATTTTTCCACTTTTAATTTGAATCCCTTGCACCTTGCTCTTGAGGTTAAAATAGATTTTTTAAAAAATCCCATTGTTGTTTATAGTTTCAGGGTAAATAAACTGAGGTAGTTTAAACTAACCAGTTCATTGAACTCTGTTTACTTCACCACACTTGTTCGAGTGCTCTCCTAATTCAAATTCTACACATAATTCACGATACAGAACAGTACCAAAAAGAAAACGCTATTAAATCCAGGGCTTCATTTGATGCAAATAGAATTAATCTAGTCTGAGTATGGGGGCTGGCGATGGAACTTCAGGTTCCTCATCTTTAGACTGTGCCATGAAATAAACATAAAGCCTAAGAAAATAAGTGTTTTGGATCCCAACCAAGCAACTGTATGCGAAACTAATGCATTAGTTATATGAGGCCACAAAAGCATGAAGTACTTTACATATGTATATTATATATAAGGGCATATATGCATATATACCTCTTAGAAACATAGACAGTGGTCCTCCCTTATCCATGAGACACATGTTCCAAGACCCTCAGTGGACATCCGAAACTATGGAGAGTACTGAACACTACAAACTGTTTTTTCCTATAGCTACAAAAGTTTAATTTGTGAATTAAAGTAAGAGTATAACGACAGTAACAAAACAGACCAATTATAACAATATGCTATTATAAAAGTTATGGGAATGTGGTCTCTTTTTCCCTCTCTCTCAAAATATCTTACTGTACTCTACTCGTCCTTCTTCTTATGATGATGCCAGATGATAAAATGCCTATATGATGGGATACAGTGAGGTGAATGATGGGACGAAGTAAGGTGAATGATGGAGCATTAGACTGCTATTGACCTTCTGACAATACTTCAGAAAGAGGATCATCTGCTTCCGGACTGTGGCTGACTACTGAAACTGAAGTCATCGAAAGCAAAACCATGCATAAGGAGGGACTTCTGTGTTCTGATGTTGAATATGATGATAAGAAATGTCACACAACTATTAGGATACATTGTGATGCCTCTATACACTTTATACCTCAAAGTATAAAAATCAAACCTCCAAATTTTTGTATTATAACCATTTTAGTTGTTTCCTAATTTTTTCCAAAGTTAGTGCAGATTAAACAAACGTAAATAATTAGTAATTTTTAGAAATTCCTACAAGGATGCAAAAGTGCATGTGTGTATGTTAGGAAGGGATGTATTTGGGAGAATATGTATGCAGCTTCATTATCGAGTCACAAATTGCACAACTGTCCAAAAGAGAGTGTGCTGAATTGATCAGAAACTAATACTACGATAGTATACTTAAGAATCTAATTAATGTTAAATAATGTTTTATGCTTTTAAACTGTCAGCAATAATCAATGCTCTATTAATTCATAACTCCCCTGTGTTAAACTGGCATGCCTGAATATTTAAGTGTTACATTTTAAGTGTTTCTTGTAATTATGCTTATTTGCATATTTTGAAATGTAGGTATCTGTTTAAGGATACTACAAGTGATCTAATTTTTTTTCTCCTTCAGTGTAAATAGCTTTGTTTTGAAATTAATCCTTACATATGGACTACATTAATGTTAACTACCTAACACTAAATTGATGAGATCAAGTTAAAAACTTTGTTTTTACTCACTGACATTTATATGTCTGTGTGTATGTATGCATTATCTACAGATATATACACACACACACACACACATTATATAATACAGAAATAAAATGTAATGTGTAATATATAATCTGTGTAGGGCACCTATTTTAAGGATCTACAAAGAAATTTCTTTACATTTACATTTGTATTTTTCTTCAACTCCCCATTTCAATTACAAGTCCTCCCTGACAGTGGGTGCCTGGGTGGCTCAGTGGGTTAAAGCCTCTGCCTTCGGCTCAGGTCATGATCTTGGGGTCCTGGGATCGAGCCCCGTGTCGGGTTCTCTGCTCATCAGGGAGCCTGCTTCCCCTTCTCTCTCTGCCTGCCTCTCTGCCTACTTGTGATCTCCGTCTGTCAAATAAATAGATAAAATCTTTAAAAATATATAATCTGTGTATGTAATATGTATATGTACACACATTAGTTTTATTTTTATATCCTAATAATTAACTCCCATAAATTATTTTATTGTCATTTATTTTGGAAAACACTTTAAAATAGTGTTTCCTATTTCAATTTCAAAACAGTTGCATTTTCAAGTGCAAGATTTTAATCATAAAGTATCATGAGAAAAATACATTAGTAATGAAGAAAGAATAATTATGATTTATAAAGCCAATCTTTAATATCTGACTAACCTTTACTGACACATATAAATACCACCATTATGAAACAGGAAATTTCATCAGAGTCAGTTTTAATAGACTGATTTACCTTGTTTTTCAAAAAGAGTAATAAAAAGCAACCCCTAGTAATTATTAATATTTAAATCATACTTGGCCATCACAGTCACTGTTTCTTAATTCTGTATATTCTGACAGAAATAAAATTGACAGAAATAAAATTTTTCACTTTAGGTTATGGAAATTACTTTCAGAAATACATATTAAAGGGTTCCAAAAATCTTAAAAATAGCTATCAAAACAGCAATCAGTGAAGCAAAACATATTCTTGTAAAAATCAGCTCATGAATTACCATCTGCTTTGCAACAGGATCCTGGCTTAAAGTCTAGAATAAAAAGATTTTAATAGGGAGTTTGCCTTATTCTTCAAAAAGCTCTACAGTTGTTCATAAGTCTAAGGGTAAGAAAAAACAACTTTAACCCTCAGTCTAGGATTTTTAAGGCATACAGAGGTGATATCATTTGAAATGTAGCTTATTTTAGTGCAGAAAGTGGTATGCATCATCACTGGCAAACCATGCTATTTCTGAAATACATGTCTTTTTTTAAAGAAATCACTCAAAAATGTTATCTTCTAAGTTAATTAGACCCCTTCTAGCACCAAATTCCTTGACTTTACAATGCTATTTCTCCCAGCGGATGATGTCACTATCTCTCCTGACTTTGTACAGACTATGCTATATTAACTTTCCTTGCTGAAGTTATTGATCATGTGAAGTAATGATGTAAATCAATCTCATTGTATGCAAGAAAGATAAAGGACACGTGGAACACATTTTGGGGCTCTGGTTTATGTACCCAGAGGAGTAAATTTAAAATGGTCATAGAGAGAACAGGACTCTGATATTTCTAGAGAAGAGACATTATATATTCCACAGAATATGAAAGCTACACAGTTACTAGGAGATTTGAGAATTATTCGCACCACCTCATAAAGTAAAGTTCTTTAATGACAAATCTGTGCTGAGGACATACAGATGTTGCCAAATGTCAACCCAAGGAGAGGGAATCAACGTGACTACGTATCTATAGTTGCCAGGCTTAGTGATGGGAAGGTGGTAAATGTTACCTCATGTTATCATTACTGACAGTTACTGGATCATTCTATACCACTTTCCACCGATTTTTAACTATTTGGCTTCCATTAAGCATTCTAGTTGAAGAAGAGTTTTACTAATAAAAGTGAGAAAATCATTGTGCACATACTACCTCTCATTAGAAAGCATACTTCTTCCTGTGCTCTTTCTCAATCATGATGAAAATACATCATTATTGAGTCATTCCTGGGTAGTGAGTTTAACCTCACAGGAAGGAATAAATGTTGCCTTTGCTTCTGTTATATCTCTTGAGAATTTTCCTGGGGCACAAACTGAAGAACTTAAGGAAAAAGATGGTAATTTTCTTCCATCTTAATCAGAGTTAAAAATTTACATTTGTAAAAGGAAGTAGGCTACAAGACAAAACGTTTGGTTACATAAATGTTTTTTTTGTTTTTAAAGATTTTATTTATTTATTTGAGACACAGAGAGAGTGTCCATGTGAGAGAGAGAGAGAGCACGAATGGGGCGAGGAGCAGAAGGAGAAGCAGACTCCCCGTTGAGCAAGGAGCCCAATGTGAGATTTGACCCGGGACTACGGGATCATGACCTGAGCCGAAAGCAAACGCTTAGCCAATTGGCGCCCTGGTTACATAAATGTTATTAAAAAATACATTTTGGGGGTGCCTGGGTGGCTCAGTGGGTTAAAGCCTCCGCCTTTGGCTCAGGTCATGATCTCACGGTCCTGGGATGGAGCCCCGCGTCGGGCTCTCTGCTCAGCCGGGAGCCTGCTTCCTTCTCTTTCTGCCGGCCTCTCTGCCTGCTTATGATCTCTGTCACATAAATAAATAAAAATCTTAAAAATAATAAAAATTAAAACAAAATAAAAAATACATTTTGGCTTTGAGGCTATGACTCTGATGCCAGAATAACAGGGTCTAGAAAAGGGATAGAGTTCACTCTTACAGACACTGGGGAACATTACATAACTTCATAAAATTATCTCAGATAACTCCCTGCTTCAGTTATGCATATTGTGCACATTATTCTGTGATTTTATGTTAATTAGTGCTAATTTTAATTAATTCAATATATAAGACATCTCAGGGCTTAGAATGAACTCAAAGTGCCAGTGAAACACTAACTAGACACTAACTGTGCTTCTGCCTTAGAATTCCTGTGTCAAAGATGTGACCCAAGTTCCATGATGGAAAAACCATAAGCGAGTTAAAGAACCTCGTGCCACCTAGTTGAATTCCTATGGGGTAGCAACTGAATAAAATTTAACTCTCTGATGTTCCAAATTACAACATTAAGATAAATGTACTGAAACTCCAGAATGGAAGATTTGACCCATAAGGAAGAATTCTGTAATAATTAAGTGCTCCAAAATATTCTGAGATAGTTATTGAGACAAAAAAGTGAATATGGAAAGAGGACCAAAAACAAACCAACCAAGCAAAAAACAGTTCACATTTGCCTGTGAACAAACAAAAAGTACAATACAGTGCTTTATTATTATTATTATTATTATTATTATTGAGAGAGAGCGAGCACGTGCAGGGCAGGGGGTAGAGGGAAAGGGAGAGAGAGAGAAACCCAAGCAGGCTCCACACTCAGCATGAAGCCTGATGCGGGGCTTAATCTCAGGACTCTAAGATCATGACCTAAGCTGAAATCAAGAATCTGACATTTAACCAACTGAACCATTCAGATGTTGCAGGTAGATTTATTTAGAGAATGAGGTAAGGAGAGCCTCTCCGTGGTAGTAAAACTTAAGCAGAAACCTGTACACAGGAATGAAGCAGGCAAAGATCTGAGGAGAGAGAGATCCCAACACAGGGCTGGGATGGGGATGAGGTTGGCACAGCCAGCAAATGGCAAGGTCAGTGGCTGGAGCAGAGCGAGAGGAGGGGACAAATGTGGGGAGTGACCGGTGAAGTTTTGAGGCAGGCAGAGAAGGGATCACATGGGTCCCTGTTAAGAAGTTTCTAAGATATTCCAAATTTGACGAGGAGTACTCGAGAGTTTAAGCTGTGGAGTATGTGATATAATCTGGCATACATTTTAGAAAATCACCTTAGGTGCAGTTTGGAGAAATGATGGTCAAGAAAGAGAGCATGAGTGGGGGGAGTCCAGGGGCTAGTGAACAACGTAAAGAAAAAAAAGATGGTGCCTTGATGGCCATGGGAAGGAAATCCAAACTGTAACTCAACAAATGAGATGCCTTGTGACATGTTCTTTACTACTTATCTAGTTTCATTTACAGTAAATTTCTTTCTCCCCTTTGTTTTATGTCTGTTCATCCATCTGAACCTTTGTATATTCTGTTTCCTCTATTTAGAGGGACCTCCTTTTTTCTCTTCATGGTCCCATAGAGATTCCACTCTCATGTTTCAGAGCCTCCTCTACGAAACATTTCCTGACACTTCCAGAAAAAGGAGATCTCACCACAGAATCCCATATAGGATAGAACTTCCCTTTTTTGCTATCTTACAATATGCTATCTTATGCTATTTTATCTCAATGGTTACTGAACGGTGTGATTGTTTTCAACTTCACTAGTCTGAGAAAATTAACAGTATGTAAATTACTGAGCTAAACTTCTTAAACCCATATCACTATGAATATCACTTAGAAGATTATTCTTTTCAGTACGACTAACCCATGCTTATAGTGAAGGAATTCAGTTTTTAAAACACACTCACAGCATGTCTAGAAATGAGTAAAGAAACCAGTTATAAAATTCACATATTAGAATCAGAGTATCTAAAGTGCCAAAAACATTGTCTGTATACAAAAATGGTCTACCTTGTGTATGAAATATAACAGTACCTTTGAGTTTTTAGATTTTGGACCAATCTAAAAATGGAACTACTGAATTGTACTTCAAGGCTCAATCCACTTAGGATTTTTCAGGCTTAGAAATTATTTAGTAATTCTACCCAACTTCTTTTGTGATTAGATGGTTAATCAGTATCATTACCTGTAATAGAACCCACATAAGTCACTGTATCTTTCATTTCACACTTCCAGATGTGAAGTGAATAGTGTGAAAAAAATACTGACAACTTCAACTGCTTCTTTAACTGAGTTAATATGAATTAAGGGTACACGGCCATATATTCAGTGAATGATCAATATACCAATTGGAAATGCCTGTTCTTTCTAAGGGCACAAACCGTAAATACTACATTAAAGTCCTATCAAAAACCGCATTTTCCAAGTTTTCCAAGCAACTCTTCAGGTGAATTTATATGCCACTGCTATAAAAATAAACACCTACACATAGAGCTGAGTTGAAAATCACTTCTCACAAGAGATTCAATTCTAGAAACAACGCCACAGAAAAAATAATTCTCTGTAAATTGAATGACATCTCAATGCACCAATGGTTTACTGACTTAACAGTTATGACTTCTGTCCCCTACGTGAAGACAATTTTACTTTTAGGACATCGTGTTTGAGAATATATTTAACAAGAAAATGTCACTATGAAACTAGAAAACAAACATGAATTTGTAATTTTTAACATGCCTATCAAGTTGTCTATATACCCATAAAGAGACTTGAAGTCTTATTTAATGGCATATTTTTCAGCCCACAGCCAATGTTTAATATACACAGGCCAGTGGAAATATAGCAATGTCTTAGAGAAACCTATTTAGAAGCTTCAAGGTTTGAAGACCTAGAGTTCACAAACCAGTCAATTAAGAGAACTTTAAATTTGAACATCTTGTGTTAAACTGAACCATCATATTTATCAACAGCCTTCTGTTATAATATTAGATTTTTAAAGTAGGATACACATGTTTCTGTAGCTGATTATTACCATTTCGTATTAGCTCAGCTAGAGAGATCTTCACAAACGTGTCCAACATATTTATATATGTTTTCTCCTTTGAAGCATGCCTATGTATTTTTTAAATAATTAATCACTATTATCAAAGAAACATAAAAATTCTTTTTGCTTCTGCAAGCCCTGGGACTAAGGCTTACCCGAGGTTAGATTAAGAAAGTTGGCAGAAACTAAACAAGCATGGATGAACTATGCGATTAAATTACACTTTCATTTGCCTGCCCTAGAAATGCTCCCTTTTGAGTAGTAAATGTTCTAAGCTCTTTTATGAAAATATTCTGGCCTGAGGAAGAAGAAAGTGCTTGGCTGATCTCCAAGGACTCCGCCCCCCCCCCCCGCACTAAGGATTTCCAGTACCCACGGGTCTGAATTTAGGGCCATCCTTTGCCTTCTCTGTTTATGTTCAGTATTTATTCCATCATACCTGAATATGAATATTAATTATACTCATTGAAAGCATAGTCTACAACTGACACTTGGGAGATTTCAAGATTAGAAGCAAACTTTAAATCTCAAGAAATCATAAAGGAATACACTTCTTTCTCATTTTGCCTCACCTAAGATTTTTTTTTTTTGTATTTCTAACTGGATGTATAGTTTTCTATCTTTTCCCACATTTCTAATACAATAGAAGTTGTAGTATTAGGTTTCAGAGGTACCGGGAGCCTCATTGCCTTAAGTCTGCAAACACATGGTTAACATCAACTCATCTATTGTCTTCTAACTGAAAAGAATCACTCTTACCGTGTAGCCCTCGGTATACTGAAAAGGAGCCCTGGAACTTTCATCTGCTGTTGGACTCAGAGGCTTGGGGTCAGACATGGACCGCTGCATCATCTTGGCTGTCTTAGGACTTGCAGGGGGCACTTTAGCCATATCTGGATGCAGTACTTTCTGTGGACTTATATCATCAGGGAGGGGCTTTTCATAAGGTACAAAGGCTGATTCTAAGGCTTTGCCTGGTGAAAGTGGTGAGATGGGTGAATAAAGGACTTTTGGAGATTTGGGTGGGGAAGGAGCCAGCTGTAATGTGGAATCTGCCCGAAGGTGAGATGAGTAACCGATCTCTAAAGGTGTTGGGCGTTTCTTGTCTTTGGGTGGAGATGTGGCACTCAGATATGGAGGACTCTGTGTGTCTGATTCTGCTTCTGTTTGACATCCTAAACTGCCCCCTTTGTAAGTCTTTTCAGGTGCTGAAATGTGTTTAATTATTTCTACCTTGGCATCCACGCGTGCCCGTATTGACGGTGTTCTTATGGTTCCAACGGGTTCAGTCTGCACAGATATCTCTGCTACTGTTTGAACTGCTATACTGGAGACTTTGGAAAGGGGTTTGGTCTTGTCAGCCTCCACTGTGCTGTCACCGTACTTGCTGACTCGAGCTTTCCTCCTTGCTCTAGTAGGCATATCCCACTCGTCCTGATCTTCATCGTCGGTTTGGACGCTCGTATCGACACTCTTCTTGGTTCTCCTCCTCCTACTCACGTAACTCCGATCCGCTGCGTCCTCGTCGTCAGTTTGCACGCCGCTGTCCACGATCTTTTTAAAGCAGCGGGGATCGTCGGATTCCCCCACCTCGTCATACTGGCCACCACGGACTTTAGCTGCGGAGCTTCTCTTTTTGGGCGGTTTCTCGTCTTTTACCACCACGTCTGTCAGAGGTATCTCTGAAACAGTAGTCAGGATGCCAGGTGGGGCGATGTACTGGGTAACACCATCAGACTGAACCGTGTACCACCCTTGGCTCTGCGGTATTTCAATCGCCACGACGGTGGACGCGGTGGTGGTTGCATCCTCAGTGGCCCAAAACTGACCACCTTCTGGGGCGGCATACTGACCTTCCAAAACTGCCTGCTCCGTCGTGGTTTGTGGAGAAGCAGTTCCAGAAGGGTCGTAGTTATACTGGTAGATCTGGCGAATCTTTTGTTCTTCTAGCTGCTGGTGAAGCTGTTGCTGCAGCTGCTGGATCTGCTCCAACTGTAACTGTTGCTGAGCCAGTGTCTCCTGCCTCATCATGAACTGGGCTTGCCGCTCTTCTTCCTGCTGATAGAGAAGGTGCTGCTTCATAGACTGCAGCTCCTCTAGCTTTTTCTGAACCATGATCTTTTCTTGTTCCCGGAACCTCTGGATTTCCTGGCGTTCCCACTCCAGTTCCTCAGCAAAACGCTGCTGCTTAATTTTCTCCAGTTCCAAGAGCTCACGCTCCAAGTCGAGCTGCTGCTGTTGTTTATCTTCTTCGGGGACGATTAAAATAGCACTTTCATCTCCCACCACTTCAGAAAACACTTCGGAGGCTGTGGTTAAAGTGGGAACTGAGTCTATTGTCTCAGCAGGAAGCGTTTCCATTGTAAGAGTTTGCAAACTGGCACTGATGTCAATACCGGTTGCCGCAATGTCTGTTTCAGATGCACCTGTTGTTAGGAAATATGATCGAGGCATTGGCTGGCTCTGGTGCAGGGCGGATAATGGCGTCACTGTGTCAGCTGTGTGCACGCCAGACAAATCCCTCACCGTGGTGCTGAAAATGGAGCCAGGTTGTGTGGTGATAGCAAATGTGGAGGGAACTGGAGTTGCCACCGAAGAATAGACAACACCATTAGATGACCTCAAAACACTCCCCACACCATACTGGGATCCTGGAGGTGGAGTCATTCTGGCCGTGGAATACTGTGGGGTACTAATCCCAACTTCTGAAATGACTTGTCGTGTTTCAGGATATGGACCTGTAGTCTTGCTTGAATAATCCATTACCTCACCTGAAATACAGGGTAGAGTTATAGTCCAGTTCCCAGAATGAATGATGCTTTTTGGGTTTGAAAGCCCTCTCGCTCTTGACGAACATAATGAATGGGGTTGCATGCAAATCCGCAGGTTAACCTAATTAGATGCGGAATCAAAGCGATGTTGAACATGCAGGCACATGCGGGTGACTCTGGGCAGAACAAATTAAAAAATGAAGGAACAAAAGCGCACATGTACTCTGAAATGTGTTGCCAAAACATCCAAAGAAAGAGAAAAAGGAACAAAACTGGAAAAGGGGCCACATTTTTCATCCTGAAATGAGATGAGGGACACCATAATGATACCTCAAGGAAAGGTCTGCTGCCACATCATACTGACCTGTAGTAATTCTCCCTGAAGTTAGATCTACTGCTGCATCAGTTCCTCCAGAATAATCAAAAGCATTTTTACTTTTATAGAAAAAATGTCCGGCTTCTGCTAAATTTGTGTCAGACATGGAAGGTTTCATTCCCCCAATCCCTCTATAACCATACGGCCCTGATCGATCGTACTGATAGTGGTCATCCCTATAACCAAAACGATCCTCAGGAAGAGTAGTTGGAGGCTGCTGTGCTGTGCAGCTCCTTCCAAACGGTAACTTATAAACCATGTCGCAGCATACAGCTCTTCTTCCCGCAGTCAGGTCAACGGGCTTTTCGTCATCTTCTATTATTTTGGTCACTACACCGGAAGTGGATTCATCCATCGTCACAACAGTTCTGTGAGACTTTGTTGTACTGAGGTCTACTACTTCCCCGTCAGCAATCCCCTGGGATGTGACGCCATCCGTCCATCCATTTGTGACACCAACAGGAGGCGCAGTCACCGGTTTTGTAATAGCCGATGTCACTGGGTGTGCCGAGGGACCCAGGGATAAATTTATGGGTGCGTCCTCCCTAACTGCAGGGAAGGCCTGGCCGCCTGGTGTCCTGTAGGGGGGCTCAGCATGCTTTGATGTGGTGAGCCGGAGGGGCGCTGTGGTTGCATGTGGTGCGCCCACTAGGCTTTCTGCGCCTGTGGTGTAGCTTGAACTAGTGGTGCACGTGACAACAGTCACTGTCTCAGTGACCACGGCCATCGGCCTTACTACTGATGGAGTAGCACTGAGATTTATAATAGAGGGCTGGACAGCACTCATCTGTCTGCCATAAATGTCACTTGCAGTGGTCTGCCTTTTCATATCCATGGCGGAAGCAGAAAGATCCATACACTTTTCAGTTGCTTTCACTTCTACTTTTGGTACTGTACGCAAATCAATGGCATCCCCAACAAGCTGCACCTTTCCGTTTTCCTTATGCTGATGCTTCTCTAAATGTAGGTTATCTAGAGCAAGAGGCTCTGGAGGAATGGAGATAGCGACACTGCTGAGACCGACACTAGGGACTACACTTCTAGCTGCTGAAACCTCAGTATTAGAAACTTCAGTTGTGAAAAACTGTGTCGCTGAGGTTGGGACTGCTTGAAATGAAGACAGTGTGGTGATAGGGAGAGCAGAAAATGTCTCCAGAGATCCAGAGATGTACAAGCTCTGTTCTGAAGAACTTGGCATTCCTGCAGTTGTTAAGGGAGGAACTACAGAAAACACTGGTTCGATGGAAATCAAGTCTTTGGGGGGTGATCCCAGGGGCCAACTGGTAATCACCTGACTAGGTGAAGAATCTGTTGGAGTCCCAGGTTCAGATGGCAACGTGATAACCACGTAGGTTTCCATGAGGGATTTGGAAAACCTTGGGGAGGACTTGTTAGAGTGAGGGGAAAGTGGGGAAGTAGGGGAAGGTAATTTATAATCTGCTGAAGTCACTAAATTTAGTGTCATATTTGAAGTTAAAGATAGACCTGTCGGTTTGGGGTGTGTATCTGCTGATTTTTGCGTAGTTACTGGAAGCTGAGGAACTGCTGGTTTAGGGGCAATTGGAGGTTTACTTGGCTCAGGTCTGTGTGTAAATACAAGTCCAGATGGGATGGAAGATGGTTTAGGAGGAACAGGAGGAGGTGCAGTGGTACATAGTTTTGTTATAGGTAACCCACTACTTCTTGGAGTAGCTGTGGCCTCTACTGTAGGAACAGCATCAACTAGAGGTGTAGCCGCAGCAGCTAGAGTCACTGGAGCTGTAACTGTTAGCTTTTTTTTAGGACGAACGGGTGGTTTAGGTGAGGTTGGTGGAGGAAGAGGTGGAGGGGGAGGAGGAGGGGGAGGAGGAGGAGGAGGAGGGGGAGGGGGAGGAGGGGGAGGAGGTTGGGCTGATGCATCCAAAGAAGAACTTCTAAAGAATGGACGAGTTTTAGTTGGAAGAGAAGTAACAGAAGGACCGCCAGATGGTAGCGGAGATGCAGGTCTGGCTTGATCAAAGACCTGTCCAGACAAAAAGCATGCTGTTGGAACCTGTTCCTCTACCGCCCTAGCAGAAGAAGGAGGGTGATCAAACACAGTTTCAGATAAGCCCATTTTTGTTAGTTCAACCTCAGACTTTTCCCTTTTATCTCTGTAAGCTTCCAAAACCTCGAGAATAATTCCATTCCCAGTGTCCCTCTTGGCTTTCTTCACGGGTTCTTTTTCAGATGTAGGTGAGTCAGTGGAAATGGTGTCAGCAATGAGTCCCTCGGGTACAGTCCCTACAGATTCTATGATAGAAGGGTCCATATCAGATAAGGAAATCACAATATGATCAGCACTAGTTCTTCCATCTGGTATGGCAGTCCGATCTAAAGATATGCTTATTTCTTCTGGATAGTCTATAATGCTTCCTGGAAAATATGTTGATGAAGAAATCTCAGAATCTTCAAATTTAGTTACTATGTCCACTGGCTCTGTATAAACTGTGGTTATGCTATCCAATGTAGTAATGGGTGAGGAGCTATCTGTGGTACAAACTGAAGAAACAGATGACGTGAGAGAGGGTGTGTCAGAGGGTGGGACAGATGTAGCACTTTCTGAAGGCTCAGAGTAGGTCAAGATCAGTGATTCGTGGGCAATTATCTCTTGAATTTCCCTTGTATAATCAGTTACATATTCATCCTCAATTTCTTCTGTTGAAAAATGTTGGGTTATTTTGACATCTGGGATAGAGAGTGTTGCACTGCTGGTCGAATCTGTAAGAGATGCTCCTGAAAGAACACTTGATGTCAAAGATGCATCATGCACCCTGTCAAAGTCCACCGTAGACTCTGTCATATCATCCGGGATGGGGGGCTGGGTTGGACTGGATCCAGGTGTTAACTGCATCTGTTGCCTCTTCATGAGTTCTTCATAGGCAGCATCGGCATCTAATAATTTTTTTTCTTCACTGGTAGAAGCGACCATACTACCCAGATCCACTATTTCATGGCTTTCTGGGATGATATAAGAGCTTGAAACAATGTCTTCTTGAGGCATAACAGAATGTAAGCTTTCTAACTCATAAAACTCTTTCTGGAGGTCTGTTATTTTTTGCATAGGATCTTCATAAATCTGTTCTGAAATTCTTATTTTTTGCTCTTTCCCTCTCTGCTGCATAAACCCATTTTCATCTTCTTGCCTTGTTAGCAGACTGCCATCTACCGAACCATTGTATGTGTCCTCAACTAGAGATTCATAGATATAATCCTCTATTAACATCCCACCATACAGAGGCTCTTTCTCAAATATTTCATCTCGTTCAGTTGCAGCTGGAAAAGCTTTATATTTGTGGGGTTTATGCATCATTTCTTCATACATCTCCTCGGCACTTTTTAATGCCTTTTGGCCACCTTCTTTCTGCATAATAGACTGCTCATCTGTTGGAGAGTACAAAGACACAGCTGTGGGCAATTTATAAACTTTTTGCACTTCTATTATTTTTTCTGGGCTTATTTCAAAACCTTCTGGATCTGATTCTATGCTAGGTGAGTATTCAGAACAAGAAGATCGATGGAGTTCCTCCATTTCTGCAGCCTGACGTAATTCTTCCGTTGGAGATGCATCTTCAATAGGAGAGAGATTACTGGGTGGTGTCTTTGGTCTTTCCCTCCTTCTCTGTGCTCGAAGTTCATCTTTGTCTTTCTTTGATTTCTTACTAGAAGTCTTTCTTTGCTGCTGCTGCTCCAATTCCCGCTGCTTTTCTTGCTCCTTTAATAATTCTTCTTCCTCTCTCAACTCTTCTTCCTCTGAAGAATCTTCAATGGTAGGTAAAAGAGGACCATGTGACCTGTGCCGAGCTTTACGCTGCTGTTTGCTCTCTCCTTTTTTGTGACTCGGGCTACTGTCACTGTCCTCATCAAGTGATGACACTGATGTAGGGGATGTGCCAGGGGTGAAGCTGGAAGCATGAAGACTAGAAGATCCTTCCCCCCTTGACCTATCTTCTGGAGAGTCTGTCAGGCTTTCCATTTCTAATTCTGGCTCCTCGTCAAAATACAAAGCTATTTTTTTCTGTGAGGACTCTGCAGAGTATTTATCTGCTGTCGTGCTGTTGAGTTCAATTGTTTTGAATCGACGTAGTCCTCCTCCTCCAGCAACTACAAGTTCTTCACTCTCCTGACTTTTAGACTCTCTGTACTTAAGCTCAGGACTTTCATCGAATGTCTCATCATCTTCATCATGCCATGAATGGCGTCTCCCTGCATCATCATCAAAGCTTGCACTGCTTTTCCGAGTTAGTCGCCTGTGTTTCCCTGCTGTCACTTTCCCTTTCCCTTTTGTTTCTTCCTTCTTCTGGCTCTCAATGCTACTACTAATCTCCTTGAGCTGGCTCCTAATGAACTCATCATCTTCAGAACCTGAAGCATCTTCATCGGCACTCATTTCTATGATTTGTTTTCGAATAAAGTCCTCTTCTTCACCGGATCCTTGACTATCTTCCTGTTTATACTCATCACTGCTCGATGAACCAATACTAGTTCTCCGTTTTCTTTGTGGAATAGGTGAGTTCTCACTTTCGCTACTGTCTTCAACTGAATCATAAGGCGGTCTTCTGGTAGCTGTGTCATCAACAAACTCAGACTTTTCTTCATGGTCTTTTCTGGAAGGAACATCTTGTTGGCTATCTTTTTTTAAAGTGTCTTTTTCTTCTTGACTCTTTGTGAGCTCCTCTTCTGCAATTGTAGTTTCTAGGGTTTCAGATAAACTCTGAGTTTTCGGTTGGTCTTTAGGTGGCTCAGAAGAAACATCATGAGGTTGGGGTTTCTTTTCTGTCTTTTCTTCAACCAGTGTACTTGCCTGAGCTTCCAAAATGGATAGGACTGTACTTTCTAACTTAGCCAAATCTGATGGGCTGGAAGGGCTGCTTTCTTGTGAAAAAGAGTCCTTTTTGAGTCCTTTGAGCAAATCTTTTTCATCACTTGGAATAAGACTTGGAATTTCACCAAGTGAACTTGATACCCCATCAGAAGAATATCCTGTGTCACTTAGACCTTGTGGGCTTTTTGGTTGCTGAGAACTTGAAGTGTCTGATTTGTCATCTTCCTTTTCCTAGCAGGAAGGAAAAGATATAGGAAAACTTAACATGATTAAACTGGTAACATGGCCTTTCTCTTACTCCCAAATAACTACTATGAACTGATGCATAATTATAGAATTTTTTTTTTAACTATGCGCCTGTAATTTTTTTTTTAATCTTTGGATACAAGGAAGTGAAAGGAGTTGATACATACTGACTAAGGTTAGCTTTCATTTAATCCAAGTTTAATTAAATGTCAATTCTCAATGACATCTGATTTTTTCCATTAATACTTTTATCTTTTTACATTTCAATTCCATTTTCTTTCAAACACATCATTATCTTTCTCCGTACATTTACTTTGGGAAAAAGTTACAAACTGTTAAAGAAAAAAAATAATGTTTTCATTAATATAATCAATATTTTTGAATCATGAAGATAAGAAAAGAAAGGAAAAAAATCAGAGGATGGGTTTTGTACCTGGCTACAAGTTGTAAGAGTTGTTGGAAAATTTACTTAACAAAAATATGCAGGTAATATGACCATAATGGTTATCTATCTCAACTACCATAAAAGATATATTTTTGAGAGAGAGATTCAAATAAGATACTACTGTCTTTTAAGACACTTTAAAAGACATTAAGACACTATATTTACTTGATATTGTTAATATTATTCTATATCATTTGAAGTGAATGATCAGAGACTTTGAAAAAGTTTTCGATAATTATGTTAATTATCACTAATACTTAATAACTTTGAAAAAGTTGTGCAGTAATTAGGCTGACTCATGGCTTTCACTGAAGAGAAATATCCAACTATTATTTTTGTAGTAATGTTAATTTTATTTATCTTCGGCATCATACCTCAAAGATAGTTAATAAATATCACTTATAAATGTCTTCTGATTTTGAAAATACTTGGACTTTTACCTTTACACTATGTCAAAGTCAGTTCCTTTCAATTAGTACAATAACAAACTTCTATAAATGGGACCATGGGTTTTCCAGGGAGCTGGGACACTAAGTAGATAAATCACTTGACTTGCTGCATTCCTTGGGCTATGATGAGGTCATGTCAGCAATTTGGTTCAAGAATCAGAGTAGCCTTAAATGAAAATGATAAACATAGAGACTTTTTGCCTAAGTTCAAATTAAAAATACCTATGAGCAAAATGAAATTCAACTAATCCAATTGGTTTCCATGCTTAGAGTGTTAAAATAAGCCCACAGTCCTATGGAATGAAGAGGTCAGAAAACAAGCTGAAGGAGAACCTGTTCTGTCTGACCCTGGACTATGAGGCCACCTCAGTTCCACTAAGTCTGTATCCTGAATGAACCATCTCAATATTTTCAGTGGCTTTGTATGCATGGGCTCCTCCAACCCACCTGTAGCCCAAATGATCAGACAGAGGTCAGGCTGAACAACAAAAAACAAACATGCAAAAACCTTTCCTCCTTCTTTTCTCTCCTCTCCTTCTCCTTCCTCTACTTCTCCTCCTCCTTTTCCTTCTTTTAGATACAGAGTTCTCAAATAGAGAAGCTGTCAGTTTGACATCCATTTTACATTCATGTTCATCTCACTACCTATTGTTACTAGGTATGGTTAGAGATGTATCTTGAATGCATTATATGGTAAAATGCTTTGGCCAAATTTATAACATAACACAACTCAAATTCAAAAAGGCAGTGATATATTATTCATGACTTTAGTGTAAAAAAACCCATATGTATTCTTTGATTTATCATGAATTAACTTCCCAGGGTCATTTCAGATGTCTCTCCAGGAAAACCTTCTCAGCAGTTTTAAGACTTTAGTAGTAGGGCTGATGATAACCCAACTAATTTTAATTTTGGTTCCTTTTTGTTAAGAGTTGCATATTAAAGAGGTAAACACACATGAAGCAAACTTCTAACAAAACCTTTCTAGATGGTCCGAGTGGAGGAATGTTTCTATCTTCTCCCATCCCACACAATGATGAGCACAATTTTTTTGAGTCCAATATGCTTTCTATGTCTTTCCTTATCTGCCTTCCCACACTTCACTAAATCACAATAACTATATAGCCAGAGCAGTGGGGAACTAAGCTCCTTGTGAAAAAAAAAAAAAAAGTAAAAAAAAAAATTTCATAATCAAATTGTGATAGTGTCATTTTGTATCCTTTATTTTGTGTCTGCATAAGTTATAAAACAGAACAATGTAATAAATTATTCATATATGGTGGAAATGTAACCATTGTTATATATAACAATTGAGAATAATGAAAGAAAAATTATACTTTTTTTAAAGATTTTATTATTTATTAGTAAAGAGAGAGAGTGAGAGAGAGCATGAGAAGGGAGAAGGTCAGAGTGAGAAGCGGACTCCCCATGGAGCTGGGAGCCCGATGTGGGACTCGATCCCGGGACTCCGAGATCATGACCTGAGCCGAAGGCAGTCGCCCAACCAACTGAGCCACCCAGGTGCCCGAAAAATTATACTTTTATACAATGAATTCTACAAGGTCTACATTTTATAAAAATAAGATTATGACCAAACATACAACGTAACAAAGGAAATTAAGATACAATAGACAGGAGACTAACACACATAAATATCAAAATATCTATCCTACAATCCCCTTCTGTGGTCTACTGTCTGCCATATATTCATGTTTTCTTTCTTTCCTTAGTTCCATGTTCTACTCACTTCTCCCTCCTGCCCCTCTCCTGGTCTCTTTCCTCCACATTCCCCAGAGGATTCAATCATTATTTATGTATGATGACGCTGTGATGATTTTTCCCTCTAAATGACTCTTTCTCTTCATATTATGAAGTGGCTAAAGGCTGCAAACGTTTTGCTCTATAGGTTTGTGGGTCTAAGATAAAATGTTTCAGGTGTTTAATAAGAAAATCAAGTTAGGTGACCAAAGGGCATTTGTCTGAACTGTTCAGAAGAAATAGCTGGTCATGGATTTATTGTGTCACCGTACATTGAAAAAAAATTCATAATGTCAACTCTTCTCACACTAACTAGCACAGGATTAAAGTCTCCTGAGAGGTGAGTGACCTTCTGTTTTTTCATTACACTGTTAGCTGTTAACTACCAGATCATACACCAACCAATCTCTGCCTCTTTAAGGCTCTTACAAGTTCATCTCTTTACTTTGATGCTAAAATCAAAAAAAGAAAAAAAAGCTGTTCTTCATATACAGAGATAGACATACTGAGACATTCATCTGTCCAAGTACTTATCCCTCCTGTGGTCGGCTGTTTTCCTTTGGGAGGTATGTGAGTGGGATCTATACTCACACAAGTTAACTGGGTTATAGAGATTTAACACTGCAAACTCTTGCTTCATGGATATGGAGATATATATATATATATTTTAAGAACGGAATAATTTGATCAAATAAGAAAGAATAGATGGAACTGAGAAGATCATAAAGCACAGTGTATAAGTTGGAACTGGTTTTCTCTAATTATTTAATCTTCAAATGGCTGTCTGGTGTCCTGTAACTCTAGAGGAATACGAACAAAGGATTTATGAGAGGGAGGCGTAACTTGGCTTATTTTCTTCCAAATTTCTAAGTCCATAGGACTAAAAGATTGGGAGTTTTCTGCTAGTTGCTCCAAAAAAATGTATGGTAGTAAAAAAGAAAAATGTATGGTTGCATATTTATTCTTGAGAAGAACATTAAACTACTTGTGATAACATATTAAGATTTAAGGAAATGAATAAATTCAAATAGTTCTTTCTAAATTACATATATATTATGTATAACACACACATACATGTATGTGTATAAATATCACTGAATTTTCTTACATATGCATCATTTTCTTCATTTGAATAGGTAATCAGAAAATGAAATTATGTTTCATTTTTTACACGTAATACAATCTAGAATGACCTCTGAAATGATTACTTAAGAAGAAAACTCTATGCATCTACTTTCTACCTGAGAATTTTGTCAGATGAAGGCAGTGAGTGGGAACAAACATAACTTAAGCATACCTTCATATTTTTTTACAGCAATATCATTTTTCAGTTCCCCTGAGGAAGACATTTTCTGTGCTTAGATCCTACTGCACTGACTCTTAGTGTTACTGTTAATTCATTTTTCCCATGTATAGAATTATAGTACTTGAGCCTTTCTAGTCTGTGTATGTGAAACAATTACTCAAAATTTCCAGGGCTAAGATTCATTCACATATATATATATGTGAATGAATTCATTCATATATATATATTTTACTTACTAACCAAAAGCAGAGAGTGGAGGATTCCTTTTCCTTCTAATATTCCACTGCCATTCACTGACCTACAGACCAGTGAAAGAGAGGCAGTGATGAACATGACCCATCTGAAACTCTTCTGATGGTATCGTATCTTGAAACTTTCTCTAGTGATGGAGAATGTACCAAGACACCCCTGTACTGCCAAACTCAGTTTGGCTCCTTTCACAAATGCAGAGATGTTTAGCCTTTCATATTGAAGGTAAATGGAAATTTTCTGGATATTGTCATGTTGATGGTTAAATTTAAGACTGTACAAAGAAAGGATGCAATACAGCTTAATTTTCCCAAGCCATTTATTTCAAAGGGTCAAAGCAAAACAACAAATGAATGATCTTTAATCATTTATATAATGGTAGGTCAAAATGGATTGCTAGTCTGACTGTTCCAAACACTCTAAAGATTAAGTCCATAATGTTCAGTGGGACTGGAGAGAAAAACAATATTCTCACCTACATGGGAATTCTTTTCACTACAGAAAAACTCATTATTTTTCATCCTGATTATGCTGCCATTATATACAATGACCTATATGTAACTTGATTATTAACTGCTTGGTCATTTAGGCAGAAATAAAAGTTTATGCTAATGGATGTTCAAATTTTAGTTTTTATCAGGAGAGCTATAGTGTTTCAATGTAATATATCAAATGTAGACAAGCAGTATTCTGTTTAAGTATACAGATAAAAAGAGAGAACTCTGTGGCAACATGAAATTTTAAAATAGTAAACAAAAAACTAAAGAAGAATGTATCTTTCAAATCATTTATTATATTTGAGGATACATTTAATCCCATTTGACAAACATATTTTGGGAGAGAAGAATAAGCGAAGCGACAAAAAGATATGGCGACAAAGAAATGTAAACAATAGACTATGAAAATACAAATGACACATACGACATGGAATTATAGCGGCAGCTGCTAAGAGAGAAGAATAATTATAATGTATTGGAAGTATGGGATAAGTGTCATAAGAATTATGTGTAGTGTTGAAAAGCTACACTTTTATGATCAGAAGTGGACTATAATCTTGGCTTTGCCGAATTTTAGCCATATGATCCTGGGCACAGAAATTTAGTTTTCCTTAATTTAAAGAAGATATGATATTTACCTCATCCATTGTTGTGTGGAGGAAACGATTGAGAAAATACTTAACATAGTGCTGAGAATATTCTAGGAGATAAATTAAGAATATCATTTTGATTTCAAACAAAAACAAATTTAAAAACCAGTCAATACAGGAAGTTCAGCAGCAGGAGTGACAACCACTGTGGAGAAAAGTGGCCCAGAGGTCCAGGTGGGAGTTTTCCAATCAGGTTGACAGAAGCAAGCAGCAACAATGCATAGGGACCTGAGTCCAGGATATAGTGAAGCCATATTCCACAGGGCTGAGAAAGCCAAACTAGGTTATTTAGACAGGAGTCTTGGCTGTGGGGTGCAAAAGCCTGGGAAAGTTTGGAAAATGATCTGATGCGCTACAGGCAGTACATGTAGATTCTTACTGTATCTTTTAATCGAAAATTACACGTTCCTAATATTTAGTAAATGGATTGATGCTCATATTCTTTTACTTCTTATGTGAGTTGGTCCCTGTTCTGTGAGGAATCCTGAGCGTTACACTCTAAGGAGAAGTTACAGTGAGGCAGTCACTTTATTCATCCATCTTTACACTGAGGTTTCTTATTCAGTTGGGCAGCTCTCTGGCTTTTATTACTTACTAGCAATCACACCAGTTTTCCTGTAACAGGTAAGTGGTAGACAAAAGATTCTTGCAAAACAAAAATCACGTCATAAAGATAATAACGTAACAAATACACAAACACACGACAAACACATTACTAAAACTAGTATTATCATATTATGACAAGCTTTTCATCAGCAACATTGCAAGATAAAGGCAACAATGACCAAGTTAAACCAGATCGGACAGTTTGCCAAAAATGTCTGCCATTATCAGGAAACCTATCTGACATCTGTACTGATATCCATTATTGCCAAGAGCAAAGCTTGCCTAAACACAACATGCTTTAGCACCATAGCACGCAATATTATGACAGCAACACAAACTTCTAAAATTTTCTGCAAATATTCCAGCACTTTCCCAACTTTCAATAAAATGAAAAATAAACACTTAGAATCTTCTTTTGATTTTTCTTATTTAATATTAAAAGACCCAAAAAAAAAAAGTCACCCATCATTTGGAGAAATTATCCAGCATGGAAAAATGGATGAAGCAGGGCGCCTGGGTGGCTCAGTGGGTTAAAGCCTCTGCCTTCGGCTCAGGTCATGATCTCAGGGTCCTAGGATGGAGCCCCACATTAGTCTCTCTGTTCAGCAGGGAGCCTGCTTCCCCGTCTCCCTCTGCCTGCCTCTCTGCCTACTTGTGATCTCTCTGTCAAATAAATAAAATCTTCAAGAAAAAAAAAAAGAAAAATTGATGAAGTGATATGTACGAAATGACATGGTGACAAATCAAACTGCATTTCGCTGTCAGTAAATATTGTTGGAAAGAATAAATAAATAAGTAGGAGGTTTGGGAGAAGTTATGACAAAGTGAGTAGCAAAAGTTTTGGTAATAACAGAACCAAAGTGTAGATATTTCTAATGTGTTCAGTTTGTAATACTTACGATTTCTGTTTGAGTAATACCTAAAGTGCTACTCTAAAAGCCACTAAGGAAAAATGTATCAACGAATAAAGGCTCAATATTGAATTTAAGGTCTACATATTTTTTAATGAAAAAATTGATATTAGCTACTGAAGAGTTGGCTTTTTGATTGGAATTATTATTTTAAAAAGGGTAAGATTACAGAGATAGTGATACCTGTGAAGTTCATTTACTACATCCGGTGACAAGTAGGTCAGAATTGGACAGAGTAACTCAGGATTTTACAGATGTGGTGTATGTAGTATAGAAATGAGACCTTTATTTTTGAACATTTTCTTTAATATTTTGGACTGAGACAGAGAATAACTACAAATTTATTTTAATTACTGATCAGGTTTACTGATTCTGTAATGGAAAATTAATTTAAAAAGTTGCAGAATCTGAAGACTTAATTCTTTTTTCACAGAAGTTGAAGAATGCCAAATTTGTTCAACTTTTTGGCGATGACAAGTGTTTATCAGTAATACACCACTTAATAGATGGCATAAAGTAAATGGGATGATGGGGGAGAAAAGGTAGATGGGAGAAAGTAAACCCTGGTTATCAGCAATATGCTACTTATTAAGGATTTTTTTAATAGACATAAAAGTATAAAAATAAAAAAACTCAAACATAAAAAGAAAATAAAAATAAATTCTCTTTAAGAGAATTATCATGTGAAAACAGCCCTTTGAAAAAGAAATTTGGAAATCACATGATTATGCTATATAAAATGACATATGTCATTTTTAAAAACTGTCATATCTGCTCCCTTAACATATTTTAAAAAGAGTATTTTAATCTGCTTCTAAGCCTTCCAGATGAAGAACTCTAGCGGGCTTTAAAGCAATTTGTTCATACACACACACACACACACACACACACACAAAACATATGTTTTATATATATATATATAAATATATATATATTTAAATTCCTCATTTTTTGACAGATAGCAAGAACAAATTATTGGTATCAGGGAAGATTAACATTTGTTGGTGAAATTTTCACAATTTAAAAATTTATTTTCAATTTCAAACTAGGAGAACAGGTAGCAAGATTGGGCAAGTACAAACTCTGATCCAGTCCTTCTAATTCTGATATACCCTTGTGGGTTATCTTTCTTGTTATGGATGGTCATTAAAACTAAACATCAAAATATCAAAATAAATTAGAAGATGAAATTCAAATAACTCTATCATAAAATTTCAGACCAAGACTTTCAAAAATATTGAAGCACAATCAATGGTCTCTCTAAAATACTATTATTAATCATATTTTAATGTGATTAATCTGATCAAGTGTATCTGTATTAAATAAAATAATTTTAGCTTATTTCACTGATTTACTTTATGTTTTTGTGCATGTTTTATTTTTTTCTTTTTAAAGATTTTATTTATTTATTTGACAGAGAGAGAGATCACAAGTAGGCAGAGAGGCAGGCAGAGAGAGGGGGGGAAGCAGGCTCCCTTCTGAGCAGAGAGCCCGATGCGGGGCTCGATCCCAGGACCCTGAGATCATGACCTGAGCTGAAGGCAGAGGCTTTAACCCACTGAGCCACCCAGGTATCCCTGTGAATATTTGATGTTGTTAATAACATATTAGTAAATCGGAGTATACATTTGATTCAGAAATAAGTATATATATACCGAGGTTGTAAAAAGAAAAAGGAGTGACAAAGGACATGATAAATAGAAAGTGATAAAGGTGTAAAATAAAATTAAAAATACATTAACAAAATATTCGGATATTTCTTGTTTAGATTCTTTTTTTTTTTTTTAAGTTTTTTGTTTTTTAAGATTTTATTTATTTATTTGAGAGAGAGAGAGAGAGAGAAAGAGAGAATGAGAGGGAGAGGTCAGATGGAGAAGCAGACTCCCCGCTGAGGGGGGAGCCCGATGTGGGACTCGATCCAGGGACTCCAGGATCATGACCTGAGCCAAAGGCGGTTGCTTAACAACTGAGCCACCCAGGCGCCCCTCTTGTTTAGATTCTTTAACAAGCAATGGAGAATCATTAGCAGTATCTAAGTGATAGAGTTAAATTATGTGAACTCTGGAAAATAATTCTCATAACTCTAGAAAACAAATTGAGGGTCACTGGAGGGGAAGTGGGTGGGTGGATGGGGTAACCATGTGATGGATACAATGGAGGGCATGTGATGGGATGAGCACTGGGTGTTATACACAGTTGATGAATTATTGAACACTCTATCTGAAACTAATGATGTACTGTATGTTGGCAAACTGAATTTAAATAAATAAATAAGGAACATTCCTTTGTAATACAAATGTTATTTTTATTAAAAATTGAAAAAATAAAATGAATATTTGTCTTCTGTTGAGGTCACTGAAACACAATTATTATGTTTCACTGCCACACGTAAGTAAGCAAAAAAAAAAAATAATAATCTGACAACCACATATATGGAAAAAGGGAGGAAAGCAGGGAGCAGGCATGGTGACATAATTAGATTCCTTGAATCATTAGTGATAGGTCATGATGGCCATCATTAGGAGTATCCTCAGGCATAGGTGTCAACAGACAGGAATGTGATAAATAGGATGCAGAGAGCAGAGGGTGGGCTGGTAAGAAGAAACCTGAGATTACTCAAAAGGGTAGTGACTGGGAGCCCAGAGGCAAATGATACAGCCGTTACCAGAAGCAGAAAGTCAGAAGAAGAAACTGCTTCTATAGAGAGTAGATAATATTCAAACAAATGAGTTCCAGTTTACAGTGAGGCTTTGAAGCAGAACTCGTACTGGGTATTTGAAAACACACATCTGATACTCAAAAGAGGGCCAGAAGGTGCACAGGTAGACATAAGAATTGCTCATGTGACTTCCCTGAGAACAAAGAAGACAAAACTCAAACCAGAAACAAAACCAAAGCAAAACACAAAGAAAACTTCATCACATAGAGATTAGGAAGAAAGCGATAGACGGAGTCAAAGTAGAACCCATAATGCATGAGCAGAAAGACAAAAACAGAACAAAAAGGAAAGGGTCACGAAAGCCAAGGGCACTTCACAAACAGAGAAACAGTCAAAGGCATCAGGTTCTGCCAAGTGGTTATCGAGGAAAAGCAATGGGTGGTGGTGATGTAGTAACAGCCATTAGAATGAAGAATATACAGGCACCTGCTCGGACTCTGATACACTCATTCATATAATGAAGGAAGACCAGGATTTACTTAATGAGTGATACAACGTGTATCAAAGATGGGTTAGTAACCATGTGTGAAAACTAAACACCAAACAAATGGACTACAGATTCTTATTAGAGTTCTAACATTAACTTTTATTAATAAAGCATTTCTTTTTCATTCAAGTCACTGCTGTTATCTGTGAGTTAAAATTATTCAACCATATATGATGTAAGATCTCGTGTAGCTCTAAAACAATCAGAGTTCTTCTAAAACTGACATTATTGCTTGTCCGGATAGAGGTTAAGAGAGATACTCTTAGAAGTTGCCACCAAAGAAAGAGAACATATATTATTCCAGATGATGCCTGGGTTATAAATAACCCTTCAATGTTAAACACATGAAACAAACTCCAAATAGAGTGCATTATATATTATTAAGATCATGTTAAATACTAATTAACTTTTGTAAAAGTAACTTTTGTCCTGAGTTTTAGCCACACAATTGGGTTTTTTTTTGCAATCAAAATTTAATCATTTTATGGCTGATGACACCTTAAAAGGCCTTCAAGCAAAAATAAACGTGTTGACTTGCTTAATCCAGTGACTAAGTGAACAAAAACTTAAATAAAGACACATACATTATTTTATATTAAAGGTGGATACTGATTTTATGTTCCTAGTGGAGAGAAGAAACTTAAAACTTTAAGAAGCTCTCCAGAATTTCAGTCAATTAACAGATATGCATAAAAGCCAGGAAAATAAATTTGATACCTATGTTTTATTTAAGTTAGATCAAGCTGTCAGAAAGCCCAAGTTGTTCATTTCAGCAACTGTTACACGTTTCTGAAAGTGCCTTTAACCGGAGGCTTGCACTTAAGTAATTACCATTAAGCACTCTCTATGTGTAGGTAAAAATTCGCAAATTTCATATACATAAGACTGTGCAAAGACAAGAAAACGTAACTTACTGTTTTTTCTCTTCCAGGTTCCATCCGATCAGGCTTTGCTGTGCGTGCTGCCTGTGGTTTCACTGCTTGAGTCGCCTCATCCTCTTCCTTGGGCAAACTTGGAGGCGGGCCAGGGGGTTTATCTTCCATCTTGGTCTGTGGTGGCTTCTGTACTACCTGTGAAGCCACTTTGCCTTCCGGCTTTTCCTCAGCAGGTGGTACTTGAGTTTTAAGTAAGTCTTGTTTCTGTTCCTCCTCTGGAGCTGATGGTTTTGTTACTGGAGGTAACTTTTTGTCTTCAGGTGCCGGCTTTTTGTCTTCAGAGGTTGGTTTTTTTTCCTCCAGAGGTGGCTTTTTTTCTTCTGGGAGTGACTTTTTGTCTTCAGAGGGTGGCTTTTTTTCTTGCGGGGTGGAAGTTTTGTCTTTCTCTGGTTGACCCTCTTGTTTGTGATCTGTGGTCACCTTTGGGACAATCTTTTCAACTGACAGTATTTCTTTCACTTTTTCTGGAACCATTTGCTCAGTTTCTGTTTTTACTTCTTGTTCCTTCTTTTTCATTTTTGCTTGGGGAGGCATTGCTGTTTTCTGAGATGGTTGTTCTGGAGGGACAGGCATAGGTGCAGCTTTTGGTCCTGAAGGTGTAGGTGGCATCTTGCCCATATCTCCAAGCTGTCCTGATATTGCTCTCTGGGTTTGGCAATTTAAACAAAGCCATTCTTGAACCTGCAAAGAAAACAGCAGTGAACAGATTAACTATATTATAATGCATCTGTTTTGGTGCATATACTAAGGTTAACACCTGGTGATTTCTAGTTGCTCTTCTATATAGGGAAAAGGTAGGTCCTTGTTTTTCAAATCAATGAAATAGTGACTTCTAAGGAAGACTGTAAAAAGACTATTTATAATCTAAAAATGTGAGGAATCCCTAGAGATTGGCGATTCACTCTGCTCACCATAAGGAAGAAAAAAAATATAGCATTAAAGATGGAGCGGGGGTTGGGGGGCGGATACATGGAGTCAGGGGAATGTTCACTTTTCAATGAAGAATCTGCATTCATTCCAAACAGAGTATTTTGGAGCTTGGGGGCTTCAAAATCGATATTTCATATATTTACACAAAACTATTAAATTTTATGGTCATTTTCTTTCTTTTTTTTAAAGGTTTTATTTATTTGACAGAGAGAGAGATCACAAGTAGGCAGAGAGGCAGGTAGAGAGAGGAGGGGGAAGCAGGCTCCCTGCTGAGCACAGAGCCAGATGCGGGGCTCGATCCCAGGACCCTGAGATCATGACCTGAGCTGAAGGCAGAGGCTATAACCCACTGAGCCACCCAGGCACTCCATGGTCATTTTCTATTAACTACAATTAAGCAAAAGTTCTTTTAGTATTTAGCGTAAAATCTCCTATCTCTTGATGTGGGTCAAATGTAGTTCGATCTACCAGAGTAGAACTTCACTAGGTACATGAAAAATTTTCAAGAATCATTTGTGCATAATTCTCTATCTGCTTTAGGACTGAAAAATAATTTCATTCTAAATAATATTCACATTTCTCATGCAACTGAGCAAGACATAATCATTGGCTTAAATTGTTTGGTATCTTTCCCCCAGAGCTTTTTGAATCACCGACTAAAACAATTCCTTATATTTCTGCCCCTCGGTATAATTCATGGGCCATTTGCACCAACAGACTGAGGTGGTCATAAGACATGCAAATTCCTAGGAATTCCTAAAACTGTTTTTAGCAGGATCCTGGGGGAGGAGAAGCAGTAAATAAACTGGTTAATTCTTGGTTGATTCTTTTGCAACCTAAATTCTGAAAACTCCTCTTATAACACACACAAATGATCGAATGGGAGACTGATTATGTTAGACTAATAATATAGCAGAATTCTAACCTTATTGATGTATGCTATGTTTTTCTTACCTTATAAATATTATAATGTAGGAACCAAAGGCTATACATGTAGCTTCTAATTTAACAAATACCTATTCTGTAAAGTCCAAGGTTGGAAGGGTATACAAATAGTATTGTATTCATATGTTGCACTGTTTCTGAGTTCAGTATCAAGCTGCTTTTCATACTCTTTCTAGTTATGGGACTTAAAATCACTCATTGTTCTAGAATATTATTAGGGATCTAAGTTGTAATTCTTATTTCAGCTTCTAATTTCTTTAGAGATATTAAAAAAAATGTTGCTTAATAATGACGGAGGGGTGCCTGGGTGGCTCAGTCTAAGCCTCTGCCTTCAGCTCAGGTCATGATCCCAGGGTCCTGGGATTTAGCCCCGCATCAGGCTCCCTGCTCTGAGGGAGTCTGCTCATCGCTCTCCATCTGCCCCTCCCCACTCACTGGTGCTCTTTCTCAAATAAATAAAATCTTTTTAAAATAATCATAATGACTGTTTTGTAATCTGTAAGCCATTACGATTCTTATTTACTTATCTAAAAAGTTAGGACAGAAGCCCATTATTTAACTTTTGTAAAATGCGGTCTATAAAACATCTGTATGCGTTACGGGTTCATTTGGTTTTATGTGTGTACAATTATCCAATACCAATTCTCTTCCTAATTTCAGGTCTCAGCAACTCTCCAGTGAATGGCGGCTTCTTTGTATCAGAACTTTATAGAAAAGTCTTAGGAGAGAAACTGGTTTGATCCCTTGTGTCAAACAGGAAAAGCTCTCTCCAGCTCTAGTGCCCAATAGTCCCTGGAGGGGGCAGTTCTAGAGTACCTACAGAAAATCAACCTTTACCTGTGTCGTGGTTTTAAAAACCATCACTCAGTTGAGCCACATTGGAGGATATTTTCATCTGGAACCCGCCATTTTTAAAAACAAAACCAGACGCAAATAGCAGCATCACTGCTATTTTGCCACAGGGATTCTAAAAACCAAAAAGCAGGTGTGCTTAAAATGCTTAAAACCTTACGCATTCCTGGCAGGCCAGGTCCTAATGTAAAGAATTTAGGGAGTCTTTCATATACCAGGAACACAGGTATCATTACACTGCAAATTTTTATCAAAATAATAGTGTTATTCTTTTATCTGAGTTGTCGGAACAAATTATTCTTACCATGTTATCATCTCATCATAAGTAATAGCATATGATACCACAATGGTACATAGCTCTCATTAAAATGAAAATGTATTGAGAAAATTAAGTGAATATTGCAAAGTAATATGCTCGTTATTTTCACATATTTGAAACTTAGGTAAGAGGATAAAAGGTATCCTCTATTTAACCTACAGTGTCACATAAAACACTTCATTTTCCCAAATTAATGTCTGATAAAACCACAAGCAGTGACAACTAGTCCATACACTAGTATGGTCTGCAAGGCAAAGGGAAGTCAATGTCAATCTAGAAGAGAAAGGATCTTATCCTGAGCCCTTCGCTGGCTAGATCAAACTTGCATTTTCCTTAAGTTTCCATCCTTATGCAGTTAAACCTGGTATTTTTATACTTGGTCTCTCAGTTGCATGACTGATTTGCATTTGAAATAAGATTATTAAGACAAGCTTAACTCTTTTGACTTTACACTTTGACTGACTGTCACCAAAATTCATTTGGAAACTGAATTTACTATCATGTCAAATAATTATGACAACATAATTCACTTATCTATCTACTCTGTATATATTTATTCTAGTTATATCTATGGAGTACATATACCATTGAGCAAGGATATGTGTAAGGCTTATTTCATCATGGAACTCGCATTCAAGTAGAAGGAGTAAGATATGGGTTAAAATATGCGGTAAAAAATATATAGACATATATATACACATACATACATACATACATATAAGGGAAATGGAAAGGATATAACGGTTTCAATGGGATTGTCTGATGAATTTGTTTAGAACATAAAGAATTTGACAATTCATGAACCCCAAAGGAGAATTTTTTCAGCAATTAGAAATGCTGAATTGGAAGACTCATATGTGTGTCTCTTCCTTCTGTAGCCCTAGAACCAAAATTAGAATGCCAACAAATTCAGCAAGCAGAGGAAGTTATAATATCAACAAGGAGTTAAAAAGGGGAGGAAAGTATAACACCAAAATTTGTATATTTCTTTAAATGTGCAAGATTAAATTTTATTAAGAGAGGGCATATGAAATGGCAGAGGCTACGACACAATCAAAAATAGAAATGAGAAAAGTAAAAGTGATCGAATTTTAATAATGAGTAAAATGAGTGAAAATGAATTTTCAAGAAAGTTCATTTTGAACATATGGGTTATCGCCATTGTCCTATTGCCATTAAATACAGACACAATTAGTAAGAAAACTGGCTTCACCAGTGACAATTTAGGAAATACTCTACAACCACAGAAGTAAAAATCTGTAATTCACAATTTTTTTGGCGTTCTTTACCAAAAATAATCCCAAGGATTTCTGTATTCCTATATTCAGGAATTTAATTAAGTAGTACATTTCTAGGTCCAAAAAAACATCATCTGCACTCTTAGTTTCTCAACAGCCACACCACTAAATACTCATCATGTGTCTAGTCCAGTAACAATCTGGAGATAAAATAAGCAAGATGCCTAATTTATATAGAAATTCAATGCATAAATTATCACTGTCTATATATGATTTTTACCACCTAAGGGGATTTTACCACACAAAGCATTAACTCTTTCTGTAAATTGCAAAACACTTGACTATTCATAGTTTGCCTTAAGGTTAAACATTAACAGAGCTACAGCTTTATCTTTGAAAATAAAGACGGTAAAACAGGGATGCCTGGGTGGCTCAATCGGTTGAGCGTCTGACTCTCGGTATCAGCTCAGGTCATGATCATGGTTTGTGAGATCGAGCCCATCAGCCCTGCTCTGCACCCAGCGGGGAGTCTGCTTGAAGATTCTCTTCCTCTGTCCCTCCCCCCACTTGTTTCCTTTCTCTTTCTCTCTCTCTAAATAAATAAATCTCAAAAAAATCCAGCAAGACCATCAGAAAATAAATATGTATTATGTCATATATATTTATATAAAATAAAGCAATTGCTGTTATATTATTGAGTTTACTACATAGAAAATACAAGAAAATATATAGAAAAATACAGATGCTTATGGAGGCTTTTTTTTTTGTTAACCTACAAAAGTTATCATGATGGATGCTTTCAGACCATTTCCATTCCATTGGTTTCACTAGGTTCTTAAATTATGTTTTATTTTCAGTATCCTATAAATATCTAATTGTATAAAACATACGTTTTTATCTATATTATTATTAAATGTATAAAGTACATTCAGAAGACTCTGTGAGACCAATCACCTTTTAATCCAGGGCTTCAACATTAATAACCAGGATACCAAATTAATTTCCAAGTACGGGAAATTCTGATAAACAAATAGTGTCTAAAAAATAACTCCTTGTCGATCACAACATACTAGAATGCATTTAATTGTCATCTGGTGCATGTTAATAGAATGCGTTTATCTTAACATCGAATCATCAGGGCTTATTTGAAGCAATGCTCCACAAATCCATTAATCTTAAGTGCAGAGTAGGAAATGAAGGCAATAAAAACCCAGAAGAGGGATGCTGCTGTGCCACTCAGCATTTTTCCATCAATAAGCAATTTGCTTTATATAACATTTCAGCTGTAACTATAGCAACAATACCATTAAGGCAAATCTCCAAACTTCAGGCCTGCCTATTTATTTTTTGAAGTATCATTTCAGAAGCACGATACGAAGACCTGCAGCAGGTTGAAAGTTGGCCATTAGCCTTAAAATGGTAGAGAAGGGACGGCTGCAAAGCCTGCAGGAGCACACACATATCTGAGACGTCTTCACCGCATTTTAGCATGAATTTTGATTAAAAGACTAACCAGACGAATTTGGAAGCTCAGAGAGTTTCCACCGATAAGAATATGTAAGGAGAGATTACATGCACCCTTCTCAAAATTCTGTAAAGGAAAACCAAGCTATTAAGGGAATTGATACTCAAATACCTTGGAGTTTGCAGCCTACTACTAAGTCTTTGAGACAATGATAAACATTTTACACAGGTTTCTGTTTGTCTGTTTATCTGCTTCTCATTCAGAAATTTTTTTTCAGCTAAAAAATAATTACACTAATGATCTGTTTCGAAATCACTATTTACTCAGTAACAGGCCCCAAAATTGGGGAGCAATGTTACCTGCAATGTGTCACTGGTATCAGTCTTACCTATAGTCTTGGATGAAGGTGTTTCATTTATCTTAAGGCCCATTAACTTTTTTTTTTATAAGATGATGCTTTGAAGATTTTATTTATTTGAGAGAGAAACGGAGATAATGAGAGAGAGCACATGAAGGGGGGGGGGTAGCAGCAGAGGGTGAGGGAGAAGCAGGCTCCCCACTGAGCCGAGAGCCTGACACAGGGCTCAACCCCAGGACCCCGCGGAACATGACACTCAACCGACTGAGCTACCCAGGTGCTCTGGGCCCATACTTGCTTAAAATTCAAGTAGACACTCTGAAAATCAATTTTTTTTGTTTAAATTTATTTCCTCTTGTTATTTGTAAAAGGGAAAAGGACTGAATTCACAGCTGATGCACTCTTTTTTTCAGATTACACAATCAGTTCCTAGACTATAAAATCAGGATATCAGAAATCCGTGATCATTCATGAGATTGCACTTTACAAGTTTATGCAATGATGTATTTGTGGTATTTCTATTCTTATTCTGTCCCTCCTAAAAATGAATGAGATGCGTGTTAGCTCCTCTTCTTGTTATACTGTTTCTGACTAGAACATACAGCTTCCTTAGTATTTTTGTTCCCTTTACAATCAGTGAAACAAGAAAAACTCATATCTAAAATATGTAAGCGAATGATTGGGGTTATTCCTCACTTATTTTCTGTAAAGATATAAGAATTATATCAGAATGTATTAGAACATAAATATTCATATGAAAACAAACAAAAAAACCCCCAAATAGAGTATTTAAATATTAAGTTTCAATGGAATTACTGAACGTTAAGGTTGGGAATCAATAATGAAGCTGAACAGAATATTGGACGTTGTTAGGAATTTGTACCAGGGTCGTTCTGCCTGGGTTGAAATTGAACTGTGGTCATGCCTTTACGCATCTCTTCTTTTATGTGGATGCTTATTTCTGTGAGACCACACACCCCCGTACCCACACAAAGTCTCTATTTCACCGATCTGAGGCTCTTAGTGTAAGCTTCCCTATAATGTAAACTATATTATCAGATATTTCCATAAATAGCAACATGCCAACTAAAATCATGTATATTACAACAGGGATTAAAACTATATATAGATTAGAATTGCATGCTCTCAGTTGATAAGCTTTTTGTGTCCATTTTTCTTTGACTAAACCAGGATCATTTTTCTAGTCATTTTGTCGTCATAATTCATATGTATTTTTCTAAACTAAGAAAGTGATCTTTGAGTGTTTGATGTTTTAAATACCTTTAAAAAATAATATATACACACTGGCATTAATTAAAATACCTCTCAATTATTACGTTAACACAATTCTCACAAAACCTGAAGAAAATCAGGGGTTTCCTTTTAGAAAGACACATATATATTTATGTGTATACATATATACACATATATCCATATATACATATATATACAGAAATATACCTTTATATAAATATGTATATTTATTTGCATGGCTAAGAACTACATGGGGCTCATTTCCCTATAAAGTCTTCCTTCTTTCCTTCCTTCCTTTCTCTCCCTCCCTTCCTCTCTTCTTTCTTTATATCTCTATAGAGGGCAGCAAGAAGAGTGAGCTCACTAAGACTATTTGATTAAAAAAAATCTATCTGATTTGGGTTCAATCACGAGCATGAGGGTAAGTGATCTCCCACCAGTGTGTATAAAGGACAACTCCAAAGACACAGTTGTTTTCTCACTGGTAACACATGATGCAAACTTACAGGTAATCATACATAATTACTGTGTTGACTTTAGCTAACTCAGCTCTAGCAAAAACAGAAGGCTTAAAGAGAAGGCTTATCTTTGGATTCAAGGCATTTCTATTTGTGATTAATGGTTCTAGTGTACTACATTCTAGGCTGACAGTTATTTATATAAGTCTGGTATAAAAAATAACCAACAGTTTAAAAAATATGTCATTTATGCTATATGGATGGCAAGTTCATTTTTTTTATAATCAGTTCTCACCCTTCTTCTTTTACAGACTTGTATTATATCCCTATTACAAGAGGTGTGTATTTATTTTGCATATGTTAATTAATACATCAAAGCAAAAAAATACCTTTTAAGTCTAATGTAGTCACTAGTCAGCACTACAGGCAACGAGTAATTGAATTTTATAACAAATTCTGAAGATGTTAAAACACTTCATCACAGAGGAATTCTGTTAAGGTTATAAAGCTATATGGATTTGGAAGATAGATTATTTAAAGCACACTGACCAAAATCTGCAGAACTTTTTACAGGATACACAAAAATCAGTCCCAGCTTTTAAATTAAAGCATCATTGTGGATATAATGTTCAAATACAGAATAATCTGACAGACGAGGGAGTCTGAAATGTACAGGAAGGGGGGGTGGCACCAGACTGACTGGATGATGGAGAATGCACGCTAAGTGGGTGGAGCGATGGGGCAGGTGGTGAGCCCTTCTACAGAACATGGTGCAGCACTGGAAGCCCTTTTTGGCAGGGAAGAATCAGTGTGTTGATTTTGCAAGGCATAAATTTGTCCAGGGTGAACCCTGTTTCCAAAAATCCCTTTCCCTAAATGCTTCCCATTATAATGTGGCGTCAGCGACATCGGGTGTGAGATATGGAGGGCAGAAGCCAACAAGCAGCCGCGGTGCTTTCTGCACGCTCAGACAGCTAGAACAGGGTCACACATGCTGTTCGAGCTCACACACATCACTTACTGCTTAGGACAGCAGGCAGGCATACAGCTGCTGTTTTCCTTTGGATTCTTCTTGGGCTTCTTCCTTAGCTTTCAGCATGGAGAACAGACAGGGGGTCTGGTCTGTCCTCATGGGTTCTAGCTGGTCTCTGCTCTCCCCTCTTTTAAATTCATCTTTCTTTCCTCTGCCTGCCCTCCATCCTTCAATCTCCAGGAGGCTTTCAACGATCATTTACTTAAGATCATATCCTTACAACAAATCCCTAAATGGATTCTATACTTCCTAATGGTCTGTTTCTCTAATTAAAGTCTAAGTGATAGGGTCACAGTGAGTCAACTGTTACTCAAGGAATGATGATGTATTACACTTTTATATAGTAATGTTGGTGGGTGTGCAAAGTAATTCCAATGGTATATTTCAGATCTTAAGTTGCATGGCAAAGCAAGTGCACTTAACCGGAAATCAAGAGAAATAGGGATTATCTTTGGTTCTGTCAGTGTGACATGCATAAATGGGTTATCTGGAAGGGTTTGTTTTTTTTTCAATTTTTGGGGGGGGGTAAAAATTATGGTAAAATATTAAAAAGAGCCACCAAAAATAATTTGTGACACACACTGAAAAATTTTAAAGGGTTGAACATCCATGCATCCATTGACCACTTAAATGGAACACTGATGATATTATTAGAGACTTCTGTTATCTTATCCTATTCTGTACTCTCTAAGAACAACCACTATTTTAATTTGTGTGTTGTCATACATGTTTATGGTTTTAATATATGTGCAATCTTTATATACTTCTTAATCTAGTATATTTTTAAACTATATGTAGTTTTGTGCATTTTTCTTTTATTCTTTTTCAGCAAACACTGCCTAGATACGAAAATGATCTACGAAACGTGTGGGGCATAAAGAAAAACTTTATAATGAAAACCTGGGAACTCATGATTCAATTAACAAATGGAATACTATCACATTTGAAGCTTCTTTCAAACTCACCTCTTTATATCTTTCTTCAAGTTAACTACCATCCTATCTTATCTGTCTATAATTATGACATTTTGGGCATAGCTTTACCCTATATGTTTAAGTCTATAAACAATATATCGCTTGTTATTGAATACTCTGAAAAATGGTACCTAAATTCCCTTTCTGTTTTTGAGGCTGATTTTGGAGTTAGAGTTTTAAAGTGTTACTTTAGATGGATAGGCATATAGGCATGTAGATAGATATAGATAACCTTCCAAATCAAAGAATTTCCTCAAAACCAAACTATGGTGCTGTTAGCGAGTACTGATGATAATGATAGATAAATATTACGTGTAAGACCATAGCTAGATGTAGGCAGCATGAGAAACTAGAAAATGCGTGACTCATGTGAACTCATTTAACTTCATTTTTTAAAAATATTTGAGACCCAACAAAACACATCTGTGTGAAACTCAGGTTATGAACCAGCAGTACACTCCCTTCACTGGACCAGCTTCTAATTAAAAACTTAGTAAAGACCCTATAATCTGAGTGATCAAAAAAGATTACTCAATTACTATAAGGCTAATTTTTTAAAAAGTAGAATATTATTGTTCAGATATCCAAAAATAGAGTTCATAAAGATTTGAACATTCTATTTTTAGACAGTTTTTGGCTTCACATTTAATAACTAATGAATATTGAGGAACCTCAATAAGACTTCAGAGTAGTGTTATTGGGGGCGCCTGGGAGGCTCAGTATGTTAAAGCCTCTGCCTTCAGCTCAGATCACAATCTCAGGGTCCTGTGATCAAGTCCCTCATTGGGCTCTCTGCTCAGCAGGGAGCCTGCTTTCTCCTCTCTCTGCCTCTCTGCCTACTTGTGATCTCTCTCTGTCAAATAAATAAAATCTTCAAAAAAGAATTTAAATATAGTGTTATGCAATTCATTCACAGAATATTTACTGCTTATTTGCCATGATTTTCATGTTATTTTAAGTGCTAAATATTGCTAAATATATAATATTTGCTGTTAGAAGGACCAACATAATTATATAAGAACCAACAAAAATACATTGAATATATATTCATATGTGATTCATGGATGATTTACAGATTGAAAATAATGATCTATTATAGAGTCTAGGGGGAAACTAGTAGGGATAGGAAAAAAAATTCAAATATAAGTAAACATTCAAGAAGGATTTGGTTTCCTCAGTTATGGCATGACTATAGGCATCTGTTTTAAAACTAGTCATTTCTTCAAGCTGTTCTTTTTCTGGCACCCAATCATAGACTTGAGGATCTATGTCTCATATTTTAAACCTAAACTCCATCTATATTTTAAGAACATATAAGTACATAACATAAATACACACACATATTTTTTAAAGGACTACCTGTTCATGAAAAATTTTTGAACAACTGGACACTATCATCAAACATTACCTTGACTATTCTGATGTCCTGAAAGATTTTTAATAATGTAATTTTTAATGATGATGCAATAACCAATCATGTGATTGTATTTTATTTAATGACCCCACTATTAGAAAAATATTCTAAATACATTAATGCAAACATAAGTCGAAAGATAGATGCAAGGGAAGAGGGAGTACTGAAGAACTTAAAGTAGTTTATGTAATTCCATAAATAAAATAGTATCCATTTGCTTCACTGTCTGGTACTCAACCATGTGCCAATAATGGGCATTATGCATTCAGACCTTCAGAATTCAATTTCCAGCTCAACATTATATTGCTGTCAGCAAACAGAGAGGTGTAGCCCTTTAAGACTGAAGACTCATTAGTTATTCACAGAATGCAGGGAAGAATAGTCATTTCAAGTAGTTTAACTTTCATGTGTGTTGTTGTCTCTGGCTTTCGAGCCAGTAAGGATGGGATGCAGTGAAGAGGGGCTGAGACTGGGAGACTGGATAATATAGGAAGCCCAATTGGCAAAAATACTGATAAATATTAAGCAGCAAAAACATTACCATTAGCCTACTCATTCGTGCAATGAATAAACTCGTAATTTTAGAACTCCTTTCCAGTTTAATGGACACATAACAACAGAAAGTAAATACTAGCCCACATAAACCAGGTTTTTAATAAGAGACATTAGTTCAATTGATTTCCTGCTAACAAACAGGAGATATTGATGGACGGATGTTAATAACCATATCCCAATAGCCTTACAACTACCATCAACCCGAAAGACCACTGGAGATAATCCCAGAACTTAGTCTGGTCTGCATATTCTCGTCACCTCAAGGAGCGCAAGACATCCCAGCCAGCCCTTGTTATCCCTCTCTCCACCCCCTCAGATCTGTTCATTGTTTCCTAGACAGTGAGAATATGATACCAGGGATGAGTCCAAGAGTGAGGGGAGGGGGAAAAAGAGAGAAAAGGAGAGGGTCTTGCCAGAGACATATGGAATGCTTAGTTTTCGCACCTGCCCTTATTGGCTCTCTGGATCAATGTGGGAGTGGTATTTCCAGCAATCTGTGTTGCCCTGAGGCCCTCTGAACACAGGAGAGGCAGAACTGCTACATGAGGAAGTCTGCTGGATCTCCACTGCCTGCAATGCTCAGCCAAGTCAAGCAATTATTGAGTCAGAAAGTGGTATGATTCTTTTCCATCTCGAAAAGAATCTGATAAAGAAGTGTACCCTAAAAAAAAAAAAATCAACACCGCTTTCCGAGACTTTAAGTGTGTACAGTGTGCTTGGCTGAAAAATAGAACTATAAAACAGAATTCCCATGTTTAACAGACAACTGATTTCCATTTAGCATATAACTTCTTCCTGAGGCTGCTTGTATTTGAAGAGGACAAGCTCACCCTGAAGGAATGACAGTGCACTGCAGAGGTTACAAGCTTGCATAGATGACCAGGGCAGCAAGAGAAGAAATGGAATGAAGGAACCAACATTGCCCAGAGAAACTGTCCTAATTTACAAGGAACCTAAACATTTAAAAATGGAGAAGGAACAGGTTCTGGGAGCCAGTGAATATACTCATCTCACTGACTCCTGACGACAATCAGAGGAGAGAAGTTCTACGATCATATTCACTATACAGATGAAGAAAAGGAGGCAGAGAAACTCAAAAGTCACATCGCGATCAGTACCTAAAGCTAGTAAGTGGCAGACCTCAGAGATGAGGCCACAGCTCACACATTCAGATTAAGAATATAAAGGATACTTAAGTCAGAGCTGAAGGTGGGATTTCCGAGAGATGACACACAAAAGAAGCTAACAAAAACCAGATTCTTGGAAAATAGCTCCACTTACACAAGAAGGGAAACCAGCAAAGCCAAGTAAACAGGATCATTCAAGAAAGTGGGAGGAAAACCAGCAATTTTTATAAACTCAAGTGAAAAAGACGAGAATTTCAAACTGAAAGGCAATAGTGCCAAATACTGCACTGAGGTTGAATGACATATATTTCAAAAAGATTGGCAGACAAGTCTCCTTTCACAACTGAAGCAAGTACTCTATATATTTTTTTCTTAATTGTTTGCTTTATCCCTCTCATCTTTGCAATAACTGTTTGTTTCTCAAGTGGCCTGTATAGCTGACTATAAACAACTGTTTTACCTGTGATTAATTATATAATTATACCTAAAAACAATGAGTTATGTGTATTACATTGCTTCATCTTTACATGATGAGTGTAAGCATTTAAAAACACAAATGAAGTGAAACCTTAGAATTCAATTCAAGTGCCATGTGAGAATATTGCTTTGAACGACATCAGATTTTAAAGTAGGAATTTATTTGTGAGTATAATTTTTTTTCCATATAGAGTATTAAATGATTAGATTTTATGTGTACTCTATGTTACTGTAGAATGAGCTCAGTACTTTTTCCTTTCTTCTTTCCTCATTTTTAAAAGGGACAAACTGGTTAGGATGTAATAAACAATGAGAATATTCTATGTGCTTTGTATATTGATGAATACATTGAAAGTACCATAATTTTTTTTGTTTAATTGCTGGAGAAGCTACTGAGATACCACACTTAGCTCAATTAATTTATCATTCCACATATTCTCACCCAATAGTGTATTGGGTGCCCTCTATCAATATAGAGATTAAATACATAGTTGCTTATTACAGTAAGCCCAAGGTCTAGGAGAAAGAGAATACTGTCTCAGCATTCTTATAATAAAAACAAAAGGCTGGGGCGCCTGGGTGGCTCAGTGGGTTAAAGCCTCTGCCTTCAGCTCAGGTCATGATCTCGGGGTCTTGGGATTGAGCCCCACATCGGGCCCTCTGCTCGGCGGGGAGCCTGCTTCCCCCACTCTCTCTGCCTGCCTCTCTGCCTACTTGTGATCTCTCTCTTTCTCTCTCTGTTGAATAAATAAAAAAAATCTTTTTAAAAAAAAAGGTGCTCTGAAAACACAATGAGGATGGGATTTATGTAGCGTAGGGGACAGTGAGAGTCAAGTAAGGCTGTTCAGAGGAAGTGACAAAAGGGCTGACCCACAAAGCAGTGTCAGCCAGGTGGAGAGGCAAGTTTAACACAGTGACTTTATGATGACCAGAAAGGAAATGTTAGAGAAAGGGAGTAATGACTACAACATAGCAGATGGTCAAGAAATGGAACTTTGCGGTCTCACGATGCCATAAATTCTCTTACACCCATACTGTGTGTATCCCAGATTATTACCTTTACTTTGGTAAAGGTAGAGAAATATTCCAAATATTTCAGGCTAAAGGCCAAATATATCAGGCTAAAGAAATATTCCAAACCTAAGGTATTAAAACTTTCTTGATTTTTTTTTTAAATGAAAGCAAAAATATAAATTTGGTAGCTCATTTAACATATTACACTTAGTATATATTCAGGGCAGCTGAATCCTCATATTTTATTTTATTATACTTTATTTTGTTAAAAAATATTTTATTTATTCATTTGAGAGACAAGAGAGTGCCAAAGACAGAGCAGGAACAGAGTAAGAGGGAGAAGCTGGCTCCCTGTTGAGCAGCAGCGAACCCAACGCACCTTAAGGGTAAGCTGATTTCATTTGCTATTCTGTTGAGATTTAGGTATATGAAAAAATGTTTTTGTTTTAATAATCTCTCAACATCTATAAAGGTAATATATAATCATAGCTATAACAAATATAAAAATTTAGTTTTGTGAAGAAATTAATCAAAATGCTAACCTTATATCAGGCCACATCGAAGGCTGATTTTCTTTTTCTTTTTTCTTTTTTTTTTAAGATTTTATTTATTTATTTGACAGAGAGGAGAGAGATCACAAGTAGGCAGAGAGGCAGGCAGAAAGAGAGAGGGGGAAGCAGGCTTCCCACTGAGCAGAGAGGCTGATGCAGGGCTCGATCCCAGGAGCCTCTGATCATGACCTGAGCCGAAGGCAGAGGCTTTAACCCACTGAGCCACCCAGGCGTCCCAAAGGCTGATTTTCTGATGTGAAAATTTCCTTTCTCTTTCTGAGGATTACTTGATTTTAAGGTGCCCTTTTCAAATATTTAGATTCTAAGGAACTCTATTTTAGGTATTTAATCACTATCTCTTATTAACAAGTATTATCTTGAATTATTACAAAATAGACTTTAATTCTCTTATAGAAATGTCAATTTCAAATATGGAGTGTATGCTACAGAAGACATGAGATAGGTGTGCAATAAAAAAGAAATGAAAATAAAATCTGAAATAAGAACTGTGGCCAACGGCCACTTTTAAGGCCATTCAGGGATCCTAACTAGTGAAACAGGTGTTATTTTAAATGATAAAATTCACTGTTTTTTAATTTGAAAAATATCCTTGAGTAGACAGTGTGTGTCAAACGGAAGTGATCTTAGGATGTTGTATAAAATCAACTATGAAGTTGAGAATACTTTCTACTGATAAAGTCAAACGGATATTACAATAACTTATTATTTCCATCTACTCATTCTTAAATCTGGAGTTTTCCCCTATGATAACTGACTAAAACTGTTTCGTCAAACTGTTAGCATGAGCCTAGAAATGGATCGTCACAGCGAGCAGCAACTGACCCAATAGATCACCATAGCTCCTCAGATGTCCTCAATAAAAGCTGGTGGGAGAGTGCCAAAGTTCAAGGCATGGAAAGCATTATACGGACATGGTGGTAGGGCACAGAAGATAACAGTGTTCAGGCAGATGGCTTTCTGACGCTCCGTTTCAGTCCTAGATACATTTAAGAGGATCAAGAAGAATGAAGAGAATGGATGTTCTCCCGGCAAACCTCCATGACATTTATTCTGACCCACCTTTTTAGAAAAGCTTTATGCGACCTGAGGCTGCTTCAGGATCATACTAATGGCAAGCATCTGGAGTGCAGTCATACCGCACAGCCCATCCTAGCTGGGGAGCTCTGTATTTTAAAACTTTTTCGCCCAACTGGGGTTTTTGACTGATACTTCGCTATCGTCTTATGAATGCCGATCGGCTGAACAAGGGCGTGGGTTGAACAGGGGCGTCTTTCTGGGTTTGCTTTCTGTAGTGTCTATTACAAATTCATAAAATATTCTAAAAGTTAATATCTTGTTAAAATCGTCAATGCCCATGGCAATAAACCAACACAAATCCAAAGCTGCCCATATTGCTAAGAGCTAAAAATACTATATACAGAAGAGGAAAAAAAATTAAAATGGCCTTCATTTTAAGAATAACAGAACAAAACTGGTACTTTTTAGTCCTTAAAAATATCTTGTGCAACGTCCAGTATGGTTACCTAAAAATCAGTCCGCATTTCAACCATGTGCTTAAAAATTAGAGACAATAATACTGTCTATTCTCACGTCTACTTTTTACATCTTTGTATGTCTGAATAAAGACTATTAAAGTTAGAAAAGAGTTCTAGGATATGTTTAAGAGAGAACTGGTTAAAATAAATGCTTAGTCAGTACCTTATTTCTCGTATACATGTTTATATCATGAGTACTGAAACGTTTTTATTCAGAGTAAGTCATTTTCTGATTACATTTTTCTCATAATTAATAAAGTCATAAATGAGGTTATGACTCTGAGAAAGATGAAGGAGAAAAAGTATAAGAACTTCACAATAATTTTGAGAGGGTCACTAGAATCAGAAAAAAAGGGGTATAGGTTGTTTTTGTTTTTAAACCTGTCATCAAATTTCATCATAATGTACACCAAGATTATTATATGTATCCTCAGCAGATGGCCTCATTCATATGTGATTTGTAACAGCTTTCTTCTCAAACAGATTTTTAAATATGCACCAAAATAAATTAGGAACATGCTTTCATATAATGAACAAGATAGGGAATTTTTCTAAGTCAAATATGCTCACTCTAAAATAACAAGCCAATTTTTTTTTCCTTAAAGATTGCACTATATTTGAGCAAGGAAAACTTCAATGACATACAGGAGAATGATTCTCTTAACTCTTTCATATTTCAATTATTCATTTAAGAAAATTCCCATTTTAATTTTTCCAGTTTTCACTCTTTACCATAAATATTCAAAGGTAGATTTATGGGTGCCTGGGTGGCTCAGTTGGTTAAGCATTCGACTCTCAGTTTCAGCTCAGGTCATGATTTCAGGGGTTGTAAGTTTGAGCCCCTTATCAGGCTCTTTGCTCAGTGTGTAGTGTCTGCTTGAGATTTTTCCCCATCCCTCACCCTCCACCTTCGTTCTTCCCCCTGCTCTCTCTTGTGCTCTCTCTAAAATAAAAAATAAAATAAAGCAGATGTAATCAGGTACCCTTCTTTCAACAAAGGAAACACAAGATGCTGAGTTAAATATAATGGCATGGTGGGAGGACAGACAAGATAACAGTCTCCAGGTAGATGGCTTCCTGATGCTTTATTTCAGTCCTGGAGTACATTTAAGGGGATAATGAAGAATGAATAGAATGGACATTTTTCAGTCAAACCTTCATGACATTTATCTTGACCATCTGACCATGACATTATTTTTGACCATGACATTTACTTTAGAAAAATGTGACCTGAAGCTAATTCAGGAATATACTATGAGAAGCACCTGGACGGCAGTTATTCTCTGCAGCCCCTACTAGCTGGGGAGCGAAGTATTTTAATACCATTTGGCCAAACTAGGGTTTGGACTGACATATTGATATTATCATGTGAATTCATCCAAATGAATTAAAGCTACATATTTCAGAAACAAAATGTGAAGTGCATTTAGCTGAAAGTTCAGTCCTCTTGTATGTAACATGGGGATGGGTTGTTGAAGGGCTAGGTGCTATTTTTCAACTTTAAAACTTGAATAAATCTGGGCCCCTGGGCGGCGCAGTTGGTTGAGCGACTGCCTTCTGCTCAGGTCATGATCCCAGAGTCCGGGGATCGAGTCCCACATCGGGCTCCTAGCTCCATGGGGAGTCCGCTTCTCACTCTGACCTTCTCCCTTCTCATGCTCTCACTCTCTCTCTTTCCTAATAAATAAATAAAATCTTAAAAAAAAAAACTTGAATAAATCTCTACAAACACATAATTTAAAGACATTAATGTAAGACATTTTCTACCAAATTCCTGCAGTTTCATTTTTGATCACCTAGGAATATCCTTATTTATATACATGTATCTAGAAAGGAGAATTCCATTGTACTTAAATGTATTTTACAACTCATTGTAGGAAGTGATCACATTAAATATATGTAATTTGTGGCCCAGTTCAAGCTATCAATCATCTTCAACAGATGAAAATCTGAGGATAATAACATTTTAACAGGGTTTCACAAAGAGAATTATAGCAAAGTGGCTAAGATAAGACAAAGTAAAATTCTCATTTTTCTACACACTATTTAATTTTTTGAAAAAGTCAATTTTTCATCTTCATCTCTGAAGGAGATGTTACAGCAACAAAGTGTATGGAGATTATATCTCTATAGATATACATAAAACACTATTTATATACCTTTTTTCTTTGTTTTTCAAAATTTTATGTAACATTTAGGTTATGCAGGTCTCTTACTGCTCTCGCTTCTCAGAAGTTTGAAGATTGTTCTCGATTATTAACAATTCTGACAGAAGATGACTAAAGAAAAAGCATAAATGTTGGTTGATGCTTTAAAAGCAGGAAATAAGAATCACTGAATACATGGAAAAGGAAAGAAATATGGAAAAGCAATCTGACATAAACCTGTGATCTGTTATCTTTTATTTAATCTATTTCCTTATTTTTTATTCTATTTTTTATTCCATTTTCCTTTCCTTTTTTAATAGAGTTGACCTCACAAAATACTCATTTACTCTATTATCTGTGTAGTGAGAGTTAAATACACATTTGGTATATATACAATTTTTCTTACTGCTTCCATTTAACCTTATAATATGACCACACTCACTGCTATTTGTTAATATATTTGCTTATATCACTGAAAACAGCAATACAGTATTCCACTGTGTGAACATAACAAAAATTATTTAGCCATTGTTCAATTTTTACATACTTAAAATGTTGCCAGCTTTCACTAAGGAAGCTTTTAAATTGTGTCTGTAGGGTCACAAATCCATTTGTAACACCGAGTTGGATGAGTCAGGGTTTTCTTGTTACTGTATTGACTTCTCAAGGGGCTGAATTTCTAAATTACACACAGATCCTTCTAAATGAAAAAATAAAAACTAGGATTACTGCTAGCTCCTATCTGGTGAAGTACCTGTTTCTTTCTTCTTTTTAGGGCAAAAAGCAATCCAATGAGGTATAGAAACTGAAAAAGAAAGCCCTTGACTTTCCTCATCAATTATCTATCTCTAGTCAAGAAAGGTTCTACCATCTTCTTAACTCTTTAAAGGCAGAAAAATATGCTACAGTCAAAACTATTTCAAAATACCTCGAAAAATTTAAAATTGTTCTAATTCAGTGATTTGCTTCTGTGATTCTCACTCCCTAAAGTACATAATTTATTTGAATGATTAAATAGTATTCTCAATTAAAGAAGAAAGAGCCAATAACTTTTAACTGTGCTACTCATGTTTTACATATGGTTGTGAATAAAGGGAATTTAAATATGTTCAGTCTCTTTTTTAAAAAGATTTTATTTATTTGACACAGAGAGAGAGAGATCACAAGTAGGCAGAGAGGCAGGCAGAGAGGGGAAAGCAGGCTCCCCGCCGAGCTGAGAGCCCAATGCGGGCCTTGATGCCAGGACCCTGAGATCACGACCTGAGACGAAGACAGAGGCTTCAACCCACTGAGTCACCCAGGCGCCCCTAAATATGTTCAGTCTTTGATCTTAAACCCACTAATATCACACGTTGCTGAAGGTAAAACACTGATAAAGTTACCAGATATATATTCTCTGTATATAGAACAATATTATTTTTGAAATATCTGTTTCTTGTGGAATTTCCCCTTTCCCTTTCCTTTTATTTCCATTGGGCAGTTTATCCAGGATTGAGTACCATGGGAAAGAATGATGGCATGGTTAAAAGAATTAGTTTCCTGGTAGTAAGTCTCTTGATCTGTTTTCCCAAACCTGAGCCCATTAATAAGGAGACTATTTGCAGCATCATACAGAGGGAACTTTTAGGTAGCAGAACATTAAAACTTAAGAGCAAACAATTTTTCCTTTGTGATTATAAAAAGATTTCCCTAGGCTCAGATGATAAAAGAAATTGATGGAAGTTTACCGAGAACAGTGAGAAGAGATGGGGGAAGGAGGACCTTAAGTTATACTTTTTATGCAAACCTAGATAGGGAGGCATGAAGAATCCTTCCCCAGAGAAGCTGTGGGAGTTGAGGACAAGACTCATAGTCAATGGAGTCACTTGTATTGGTATACAGGATCGCTGGGTATCTGGCAGAGTTTTATATGCCCCAGAATTAAACCTAAGGGCAGAAAAATTTCTCTGATATTTTTATGGTTTCCTAAAACTAACAGAGCTATGGAAATAGGAAAAGACCTGGCTCTCTAAAATGTGTGGATTAAGACCAAGGACAAGATGGATTTTTCGATATTTACCTTATGGACATATGTATGACTTTATTACCATTTGGTAATAATTATCACATCCCTGCCACTACTCTTTATAAACCCACTGCATCTTGTACACAGTAGGAGCTATCAGATGGGGATTCCAAAATGACTCATTAAACCGTCGCCAACTTAATAGATGGGCCTCATAATAGAACTTCATTTTGGTTACAAATAAATAATTGACTGGAACTTGTTATTAGCACACCCTAGATTGTTGATTGCAATTCGTAACAACTACAAATAAAAAAGACTTTGCCCTCTATCATGTCTTTAAGAAAGACTATTTTGCATAATAATGTATGATCTGTTTGCATGATTGGTGTTATTATTGATTAAATATGTTATCTCCCCAGATGGTATCTAAATGTGATTATGCTCCCTGAGAAACATCATTAAACATTGATACAATTAATTACCTCATATCAACGGGGGAAAAAGTTATTAGGAAAGCACACCACGGTATAATAGGCAAACAAAATCACCATCAAATTCATACATTTCCGTAACAATAAAGCAAATGATCAAAGGAAGCATGAGTTATTTCTGTTTTTCAAAATTGATAATCATTTATTTCTTGCTTACTAATTTTAGAATCAGCTAGTACTTGCTAGTAGGCCAGAAGTATGGGTAATTTGGGTAAATTCTGCAAAAAGGAGTCTACTCTGTATGTTTTATTTAATTATTCAATAAACATTTATGAACATTTATGAACAATATCATTCATAAAAGAATAATTATGAACAATAATGTTCTAAGAATTCTTACTACCCAATGGGGATAAAATGTGAATTAGATGTGCACTTTTCACTCAGATAATTGTGTATCTCTGTATCTTTATATGTATATCTATCTATATTTCAATCTATCTATTATCTACATGTATTGTTGCCATACCACTGGAATATTATGCCTTTATGTATTAATATATATACCTTTATAATACAAAATTTTTGTCTTCAGACTAATGGTATAATTTCAAAATGTGTCATAAAACACTGAAGTTAATAGCAACAATTTAAAATTGAATATCATGAATTAGCTAGAGTGGATCATATATACCTTATTAACTCAAACTTTTTTTTTAACTCAAACTTTTTTAATAGTATACATTATTATAGCCTTATTATCCCTTTCTAGTCTTATCCTCGCATTTCTGATAAACATAAGTAAAAAGCGTACATTTGTTATTTTAGAAATTTATTACCTATGACCATTTATTTTAAGAACTTGGTTTAATGGTATCATGGTCAAGTTAATTTCATTTTGATAAATTATTGATTAGCAATTTAATCAGATGTTTGGAGGCCGCCATTCCTTCTCAATGGCTGTCAGCAACCACGCAAATTAAAGTCTTTGCTCCTGGCTGCCACACTGTTGTTATAATACTTTAAGATATAATTTTTATTGGCAATTTTTAAAGTGACTTTTCAAAGATACACACTAGGATAAGAGATACCTGCAAATTCTAAACACCATAGCATCATATGGTGATTTTAGAATCTTTCTTTGTAGTGTATTTAGCCTTATTCAGAGAAAACACTATTCACTGTCAAAACAAAGTATCAGTCAACTTCACTGCACCATTATTGGTGGCCCTATAACAACTCCTCGTCTCCCTTCCCAGGGGGAGCAATTCATAAAGCAAATGGAAAAATATTCTCCCTACCAGCACTTGCTTAAGTTAGTTTCACAGAGCAATCCCTTCAGGCCTCTGCCCTATGTATACTTACTGATATGTTAAACTGCTTACTAGCATTATCCTGCACAGTTCTGCCAACTGCATTTTCCATGACTGCTTATGACTGGTAAGAGACGGAGGACTGTCGAATCCAGAAACTCCGGGATCTCCCGCCCACATCAGAAGACATTCTGAGAAAGATTCTCCATCTTCATCTCAACAAAATCACTGCATAGTCGTTTTTGTTTTTTTTTTTCATAAACCTAACGGCAATTACTACCGAAAAGAGAGATCTTCCTGTTTCTATTTGCCTGAATGCTAAACACTGCTAAACTGATTAATCACCTAGGTTGGCTCCAGATCATCAGAACTATGTATCTTAATATCTGTGACCTTCTTTCCACAGACAGCTACAAAGAAAGACACAGGCTCTTCCTCCTTGTGTCTCTCCACGATCATAAAGCCTCAGCCCTGGAGGGGGAGGAAGATAAATGGCCACTGTCCATGCATCTGCTGCTCTCCACAACTAATATCAAATAAAACAGTAGTTAGCTGAGATGAGAAAGCAGCCAAAAGTCTTCAAAGAGTCTACTAGAGTGCTCAGAAATAAAAGAACATATCTACAAAGTATTTTAAAGTCATCAAACTAGGCATCGTACCTGAATGCCTTATAACACTTCCCATAAAGATCGATGCCTTTCATTTTGTGAATTCAGAAATGACATGACATCTACATGATTGTGACTCTTTTGCAGTAGATTCACAAAAGAACTGCTTTTGAAATGATTTGAAAATTTCAAATTAGTAATCATTGCATCTATACCAAATGTATTGTGGGAGTGTGAGGGGGGGGGCTCACATGATTAAATAAACCTAACCTTAATGATATATCTGGTAATCAAGAAATGTGCTTTGTATTGCTTCTATAATACACAGTCATACATTTAAATTCACTGAAGTTTATAGTTGACATTACCATACAAGGTGAAATACTACCTGCATATTATTTAAAATATATAATTTTGCCCTTCCACTAGATTGTAACTGTACATAATCAAGTATGTTCTACATGACTAAATCTCAATAGAGAATTGTTGACATCTGCTTGAATGTATTCACATATCTTACTCAAAAACACAATTTACATAAAGAGATATAGTAAATGTAATATATTTCTGTAAAATCTAAAAAAAAGTGACAGATCTACCACTGTCTACCCTAAAGAGATTCTTAATTACAGAATATTTTACTGCTCTAAGCCTGCTGCACAGTTATCAAGCAATTCTATTAACTGAATTGCTGTGTTTCATAAGCATGAACAGATTGGGAATGAGGAATGACTATGCAGTCTTTCATAAAGCTCTGAATTTGAATTCTAGTTTTGATACCTATTACTGGTCTTGTTTGGAGTAATGTTTTACCACTCCAACCACCTCTTTTTTCCACAGAAAAAAAATCATGAAAATAATTCACTTAGCAGTAAAATGAAATTTAAAAAACTAATTAAATATAATAGACTATGTCTTGCTATAATGAAAAAATATTAAAAAGAAAAAAATGGATTATGCCTTAGCAAAGCTAGTTGGCTAATGCAATAATTTGCATCACTAACTTGGGAAGTAAGGTTGAAGTAAGGCCATTCAAATTATAGAAAAAGATTAAATACTGAAATTTTTAAATGAGAGGAAACTTACTGTATAACTTAATTTAAACAATCATCTCAGATTTGATGTAAAACACAAGAAATACTCAAAATCTCAAAGTACAGCGAACTATTTTTTAAGTATCACTCATCATTCAATAACTATGAATTAACTAACAGGCACTAGGTAGTAAGTGAATAAACTGACAGTTTCTACCTTCAGGAGACTTAGAATGTAGTAAGGGAGACAGATGCTACACAGATATTGACAACTTAAATAATTAATTAAAATTGCAAACGGTGTTAGTAAGAAGTCTCTGTGTGTTGAAAAGGAATATGCAACTTAAGAGTAAGACGTCTTCCCCAAGGAAGTGACATATGAGTTAAAAATTAGGTAGTGAACAGAGTAAGCTGATTACACTGGGAGATCAGCATTTGTGGATGGAAGCGATCATGTGTGAGAGGCTGAGACCCCAGGGCACAGGGCCTTATAAATTGTAGAAAGGATTTTAAACAGAGTGTCAAGAGCAGTTAAGAGGCCATCAAAGAGGGCTGAGACAGGGGGCACCTGGGTGGCACAGTAGTTAAGCATCTGCCTTCGACTCAGGTCATGATCTCAGAGTCCTGGGATCGAGCCCCGCATCGGGCTCCCTGCTCAGTGGGAAGCTTGCTTCTCCTTCTCCCACTCTCCCTGCTTGTGTTCTCTCTCTGTGTCAAATAAATAAAATGTTCACAAAAAAAAAAAAAAAAGAGGGCTGAGGCAGCGGATAACTTGACCCAATATCCACTTCCAAAATATCACTCTGTGTAGGACACAGATTAGAGAAAGGGCATGGATGGACTGGACTGCACTAGTCCAGATGAGAAATGGAGCGTTAGGTTTTAGGAGAGGAAGATGAGGGAGAAGAGTGATCTAAGTCAAGTCAGAAAGTACAACTGATGCAACTTAGAATTTGAGTGAATGTGGGCAGCGAGGAAAGAAGTGTAATCGTTACTCTCTTTTACTGGCTTAAATTTCTGAGTGGATTGCTGTGTCATCTACTAAGACAGCAAACACAGGGAAAAGAAGATATTTGGATATCCTATATTTTAAAGGCAGTCTTTAAGATATCAAGTGATGATGCTGAGGTAACTGGATATATGGGGTCTGAAGCTGAGAAAAAGAGATGGTAACAGAGATAGACGTAGGAGTTACAGTGAACAGATGATATTTTAAGCTTATGGAAATTTGTGGGATCCAAGGGAAAGGATGGTGGGTGAGAAGGCATGAGGAGATATGGCCAAGCCCTGAAGCTGTGGAACATCTGGAATTTAGGTTGAAGCCAACCATCTAACATGGGAGACTCAAAGGGGTGAACAAAAGCATGGATGGAACAGAGGAAGAATGTGTGGTACCACAGAAACCGACAAAAGAGAGTGAAGAAGAAGCAGTCCCTTGCCTTCGATGTATCGATAATACAAATAAATTGGGTGTCCAGAGACAGACTGCAATTCACTAGAGATATTAGCAAGAACTAATAGTCTAGGTAAATTCGTATAAGAAAGTTCTGGATTGGAGTGTGTGTCGGGAGTGGCTGGGATAGGAGAAAACGCAATCTTAAGATATAAGGAACTCTTCAGAGAAGTGTGGCTGTGAAAGAGTCGGTGGTAATAAATCCGTGGCATGACATGAATACAGTGTTAAGAGAGAAGCAATATAATACACTTTTCAAGGCCATAAAATGTGGCAACAGATGGCCTGGGTTTGGACACTGGGTGTCCTACTTCCTGGTTCTGGGGTCTCAGATAAGTTAGTGAATCAATCTTTCCGTGCCTCAACTCCTTCATCTCAAAATTGGTGACAATTATCACCTCATCATGCCCTGGGGAAAAAAATGGCATGTAGAGTACTTAGAACCAGGCCTGTCACACAATAAGCACTGTATTTGCTATTTGTTCAACATATAAAAATCTTCAGTATGTTCAAATGTCAATTGGAAGAACCCCAAAATAGATAAAAAAAAAAAGTGAAACATATTTATCTCAGGGGGAGAGATTACGAATCATTCTAATCATTCTATTTTTGCTTAAGAGTAAATCCTGTTTTTATGAGCATTTTATCAGTTTTATAACAAGTACTAAATATTACTTCAGAAGAAGATGCACAATGTCATGGGAATTATGCCTACTATGTTGGGAAAAGAATAACAACAATAATGAAAACTGTATTATTAGGACTTGATTTTGTTGAAAATCATTTATACATGAAATCACACATATATAGCTATATGTACTAAATCTTATATTTACACCAAAAAATATTTATCAAAATATTGATAGCTAACTGTGAGTGGTAGGGTTTAGAGTGTTTCAATTTTATTTTCTGTGCTCTAGCGCATTTTCTAAATTTTCTGCAATTAACACTAATATTATTTTTGGAAGTGAAAAATGCTGTTTAAAATAATAAAGACTTTTTTCTCTGGAGCCTGAAAGTCTACAAATGAGAGCTTGATCAGAACCCAAAGCTACTTAGTAGATACTGAAGTCGTGAACCCATCAATCTTGGCCACGGTGTCAGCACCAGCCTCTTCTATCCCAGTCCCTGAGGTCGAAGCAAAACCTTGTTAGCTACATACCGCTGTCTAAGCAATCATCACAAAATGCAAATCTGGGTACAGCAAACTCCTAGAGAGACTCTCCTTCCTTGTGAATAAAATAGTCCATTTGTGAGCCCTGCCAAACACATTCAGAAGTAGAAGATACACAGAATACACTTTCTTACGCACGGCTTTAATGTTTTTCACCTGGTTTACTGGTCCTGCGGCCCTTCCTTTCCTTTTACACTTAGCCAAGTTTTGCCTCTCCTTCGAGGCACTGTTTTGTCAGCTTGTGCTCCCAAAGCACACTCCAGTGATGCCATTCTTTTTAATCTTTTAAAAGATTTTATTTATTTATTTGACAGAGAGAAAGAGAGATCACAAGTCGGCAGAGAGGCAGGCAGAGAGAGAGGGAGAGGAAAGCAGTCTCCCTGCTAAGCAGAGAGCCCGATGCCGGGCTCAATCCCAGGACCTGGAGATCATGACCTGAACTGAAGGCAGAAGCCTTAACCCACTGAGCCACCCAGGCGCCCTCAGTGATGCCATTCTATAATGATTTTCTCTGTGTGGAGATCGCCTCTAGACTTCCAGCCACTTGGATTCAAGGACACGTGTATGTGCCTACACACACCCCCACCCAAGCACAGTTCCTCTCACTGAGCATGTAGCTCAATACATTCTGCAGAGTGAGCTGAGGAAATGCAAAGCAATGGGTACAGGTGGAGAGTGAACCAAAAGATGCTGAACGCTCTGTGAAAATGTTAAGTTTCAAGCTTTCCCAGAAGCGTTAACAAAGAACAGTCCAAAACTTTCTTCACGTCCAAGAAAAAAACTACAATGAGTTTTAAATAAAAGGACTTGAGACAGGGAAGACCAGATCGGAGAATGTAAGTTGCAATCACAGACCAAACACATCTGGGTCATCACTGCACTTCAGTGGATAATTACACCTGAGCCTCCAATGAAAAGAGTTGTCTCACTGGCAACACTCAAGACTAAACTGGGAACTAAGAGTAAACCAGGTGATCTGGCCACGGTGCAGGTAAATAGGACAGAAACCATCACTCAGGAAAAGCGATTATAGGCTATCGCTGGAGAGTTCAAGGTCAAATTATGCTGGATCCACTCCAGACTGAATATAAAGCCATTCGTTGGTGGCTTACCTGCTTACACCAGATCATTTCCTCACTAGTGAAAAGGTACTTACAACCATCATACTCTTTCATGTTCAGAAAAAAAACCCTGAAAAATATATCCTTTTGTCTTTCTTTTTATGACATTCTTTGACTCTTGGATAATTCTTTTAACAAACCTGACTGTAACCCATACTAACCAATCACTAACTACAATTGTTAAGTATGAAAAGAACTTCCTCCTCCCCTAAGAAGTCTACAAATTAAGTAGAGTTGTGAAAACAAAAATTTTCATGGAACAAAGATATAAACCACAGAGAAGTTTATAAAGTTTATAAAGATCACACTTATAAAGCCAGCTGCCCTGCCCTTGTATCATTTACTTGCATGAGATTTCTCCCCATTTCTGGTAAAACTGCTCAAGAGACTTGGCAGGAAAGTGTGGTCAGCAGAACCAGTTTAAACTCCTTCTAGTCTGTCGCTTCGACTGTAAACACATGCAGAGGCTTGGGTTTATGTATGTATTTGTGCATCTGTTACATCCAAAAGGGAAGCAACATACGGAAATCACAGTGTGATACAAACCGAACAATTAGCACCGGACAAAACGCAGAAATGAAAAAGTGAAGGGGGAAGGGAAAGGAATGGAAAACAACAAACACAAGTTGAACAGAGTCACAGGGGTTAAGCATAAAACATTTGCCTGATCTTTCTAGAAACCCAGACAGCGAGAACGGACTGTCTTGTTAAAGCAGGAGGGGGAAAATAACAATAAAATTAACTGACAGGTATTGCATACCTACTATGATTATGTTTAGCATAAATACTTCACATGCTTTACTTCACGTCATTCAATAATCACAAAGAGGGACAGTCCCCGACTTACAATGGCTTATGATTTCTTGACTATGACTGCAAAAGCGATACATATTTAGTAGACATTCTGCATTGAATTTTGATCTTAGCGGCAACTCCCAGCCAGCCACATGATCATGAGGTCAACAACTGAGCCGCTCCCTACCGTTCTGTACCCCTACGATCACTCTGTTATTCCACTTTAAGTACACTGTTCAATAAATTACATGGGATATTCAACACTTTATTATAAAATGGGCTTTCTGTTAGACAATTCACCCCACTGTGGGCCCCTGTGTTTTGAGCACATTTAAGGTAGGCTTGTCTAAGTTATGATGTTCAGTTAAGTTACGGGTATTAATTGCCTTTTTAATTTATGCTATTTTCAACTTTTACAATGGGTCTATCAGGACGTAATCCCATAGTACGTCAAGGCAGATCTGTAATTCCTTTTTAAAAAGGAGATAATTAATTTGAGAAAAACTGCTCGGGTATTCATAATCTCAGTGCAAAAATTTCTAGAATTCTCCAAAGAAACAATAAGAATCAACAGGATGTGTGGGTGTCCCATGTATGTATGTAGGCATGTATGTAAGTATGTGTGTATGTATGCGCGTAGGTATGTGGGAGTGAAATAGAGTGAGAGACAGAGAGAGAAAGAGACAGGTTTCTTTTAAAAAATCGGCTCACGCTACTTAGGAGGGCTGAAGAGGTTTGAAATCTGCAGGCTGGAGACCCAGGGAAGAGCTGACATTGTTGTCTGAGTCCCACAGTGGTCTAAAAGCAGAATTCCCTCTTCCTTGGGAAACTTCGGTCTCTTTCTTGTAAGGCCTTCAACTGATCAGTTGTGGCTCACTTGTATTATGTAGAGTAAGCTGCTTTACTCAGAACCTACTCATTTGTAATGTTAATCTCATCTAAAAATTACATTCGCAGTAGTACCTAGACCAGTGCTTGGCAAAATACTTTGGTATTGTGGCCTAGCCAAGCCAAGATATAAAATTAATCATCACCTACGGATAGTACTTCAAAGCCCATGGAACTTGTACTGTCCCATGCTATAAAATATCCTTTTACTAATTTTCCACAAGTACCTGTCTCAAGGTACCCACCAATAATAACAATGCAGGATCAAGCAGGTTGATCTCTTTGAGGAGGGGTGATATATAGATATAGAGATACAGATATAGATATATATTCAGTGGCTAAGAGAGGGGAGCAAAGTCATTAACAGCATAGGCACTGGATTCACATAGATCTTGATTTCAATTTCTAGTCTCTGCCGTGTTCCGTGTGAACTTGAGCAACTCATTTAACTTACCTCTCAGTGTCTTCATCTGTAAAATGGTGCCTAACACCTAATTCAGAGTTACTGTAGGATTACGTGTAGTAATCATAATAAGGGTCTTACTATAGACCTAGAACAATAAATATCAGTTTTTCTTAACCATAATTCTTATATTTTTATTATTAACAGAATCACAAGGAAGCTTTATTTCTGTTACAAAAAACAAAACAAAACAAAAACCTTCTGGAACAGTTGGGCAAAAACACACTTTCCCTGCCTTTCAGTTATGGTTACAGAAGGAAAACAACCAAATGATATTTTTAGTAAGTTAGAGAAAAATAAGGAAAAAAAAAACAAAAGAAAATGAAAGGATCAAACAAACAAAACAGAGTCTCGAAGAGTGGTCCACTAATCCATGAATGGTTATCAACCTCCCTTTTTTTCCCCAGGCTTCAGCATAATGAAAAAAATGTAAAAGTTTGTGTTTCATAAAGTCAAACATTTTTAATTAAAGAAAACTAGTTTATTTTGAGATTATGTTCTTCCTGCATTCTTTCTACATTTTTGATGTTAACAACATCCATACCTTCTTAAAACAATGATAATAGTATTTAGTATGCTTCCCCCGCCCCGTCTTTTTTTTTCTATGACTTTAGGTGACAAAATAAAAATCTGACAAACTTAACTTCAGACACATTATTTTTCCTTTAATTTTAATATTGTGTGAACTTTTAAGTCTGAAAACCAGGGCCCTCAGGTATGTCAGAAGAGTTTTAGGTAAGATGATTCTGCCATGTGTGACTGCATAAAGGGAAATAATCAGAAGCCAAGATATTCCTGCCATGGAAAAGAAGTAATGCCAATTATCTGAAGGAATATCTATGTATGCCAGTGTGAAAAAAATAATCTCTTGCACACGTAGAAAACCTTCGTGACGAATTCACACTCTGTGTTACATAAACTGAATGCAATAGCAGGTGTGTCTGATTTAAAAAAAAAAAAAATCAAGCCTGTATTGAGGATCCTCCTTCACTATCAAATTGAAAACAATGTCGGGAGCTGAATCAGACATCATCTATGACTGAATTTCAAGCCTCTCTGAACTTAGTGGCTCAGAAAACAACCATCTGTATTTCTCATGATGCTGTGTGCTGGCAGGGACCCCTTGCGTGGCTTCTGCTCAGTCCGCGGAGTCGACTTGGGACGGGTCACGCCTCACGCACATGCCAGCCACGAGGTGCCGGCCTATGGCTGGGTCCTTCTCTCCTCGTTAACTCTCATTCCGCCTCCTTTGGAAGCCTCAGGGCAGCATTCCAGTGAACACAAGCCCCAGGTAAAGCATTATCACCAGGCTTGCTGATGTGCAATTCACCACCATAACTGCATCTATAAAGTCAGTCTCCTACGCCGAATGACCACAAAGAAGCTAGGATTCTGAGCAATATGACTCTTGGGGGCATGTTCCTGCAACATTCTCCCATGGGGACCCTAGGCCCAGAACCCCTATGTTACCCCGAGTTTTCAGTACAAGGGTCTTTGAAAACATTGTGAATATATATATTTCTTTTTTTTTTTGTTTAAGATTTTTATTTATTTATTTGACAGAGAGAGAGAGAGATCACAAGTAGGCAGAGAGGCAGGAGGAGAGAGAAGGGCTCGCTGAGCAGAGAGCCCATCACAGGACCCTGAGATCATGACCTGAGCTGAACGCAGAGGCTTCAACCCACTGAGCCACCCAGGCGCCCCAACATACATATTTCTTTTTTTTTTTTTCCACCATACATATTTCTAAAGCTCTTTTGTCTTGGCAAAGTAAGTCAGACAGAGAAAGACAAATACCCTGTGATTTCACTTCCATGTAGAATCTAAAAAACAAAACAAATGAATAAACAAAATATTTGATATTAACTCAAGAAAATGTAGATGATGAGGGCTGACGCCAACATCAAGCAGGAATTTTGGACGGAAAAGAGCTAGAGCTTTATGAATAGTGTTGTCTTTTCAATTATAGATGGGATCAGATTTACAGTGGAATGCAAAGTTTAAGAGGTATTAATAAAAAAAGAGGTATTAATGAGTTAACGAAATGGATAGAAATTAAAAACCTTAAACCTATAGAATGTACTACTTAACAAAATTAGAATTAAGCCTTTTAAATATCATAATAAAAACAAAAGTAGCAATGAGAATGGCAAATGAAGATGTATCACATAACGTAGTAAAGTTAAGAGACATTTTAAGGCTTACTTTCCAAATTTTTTTTTGAAAAAAGATTGATTTTTATGAATTTGAGATTTAAAGATGCATTAGATGGAAAAGTAGTCTAGTAACAAGTTAAAATATTTACAGTTCCTTTTCCTACAAGTGCTGTTTCATAAAACACGTAGCACAGCAAAACAATAATTAATTTTCTCATCAGACCCTGAAAACGTAGTAAGATATAAACAGAAAAAGGATTACTTTTCTTCAGCTTGTTGAGAATCCTCATTCTTTTCATTTCAATTTCTGGCCATTACTATGAAAAATTAAGGAAAAAAGTTAGTACAATGATCTTTCTTGGAAACATGAGCTTCTTGGATTTCTGGCCATTACTATGAAAAATTAAGGAAAAAAATTCGGGTTCAGTGGATCTTCACTTAGTCAAATCTGTGGATTACTTCTGTATTACTTGGAAATATTCCTTGCAGTATACTGTCATGATACAATATTTTCCACAGGAAAAAAAAATGGAAAATTTTGAAAAATGGATGGTACTATCTTTTTTTTTTTCTGTGAAAACAAAAATAGTGACAAACTTCTCAGAATAGGGGAATGCCTTGGGGAATCACATCTATGGAGAGGAATTACTACGTAGCAATTTAAAAATATACAATGGTGAGATCACCTTTTATCAGCCAGTGGAAAAAAAGAGGTAAGGAAAAATATGTATCTTAAAATACTTACTGGGAGAAGTCATTTAGAGTAATATTTACATGTATGGATCTGTGGATTCAGACTACCTGGGTTTGAATCCCTTTTCTACCACTTACAATACACAAAACAATGGCAAATTACTTAACTTTGTAGTATGTCTTTAAGCTTTAGTCCACACATCTGTAAACGAGAACATGTATCTACTTTAGAGTCACAATGAGGATTATGTGCTTAAGTCCATGTAAAGCATACAGCAGAGTGCCTAACTCACTGAAATGTTCAATAAACATTTGTTGCTCTTGTTACTGTTAATACATACATACAGACAGATAGATGTAGCTAGATATACACTCAAAATAAAATGGCATAAAGGAAAAGGATAAAAAAAAAATCACATACCAAGCAAATATCAAACAAATGCCAGTGAAGCTACAGCAGTAGAGACTTTAAAAATAGGGGCGCCTGGGTGGCTCAGTGGGTTAAAGCCTCTGCCTTCGGTTCAGGTCATGATCTCAGGGTCCTGGGATCAAGCCCCGCATCGGGCTCTCTGCTCAGTGGGGAGCCTGCTTCCCCCTCTCTCTCTGCCCGCCTCTCTGCCTATTTGTGATCTCTCTCTCTGTCAAATAAAGAAATAAAATCTTAAAAATAAATAAGTAGGCAAGTAAGTAAATATATAAAAACTCATTGTGGATAAAGTCAGACATTATACATACTAACATAAGAGAAAGCTTGCTTTGAAGAAATGATAATTTAAATTCACATGCAGCTAATAAGAGAGACTCAAAACGTAAACAGCAAAACTTCAAAACACTGAGATGAGAAAATCCACAATCCCGGGGAAGGAATTATAACTACTTTCTCACACACTGATTGCTCAGGCTGACCAAAGAATTAGTAAAACTGAACAAGTATGATCTGATGGTTATATATGTGAAACTGTACTCAATAACCAGAAAATTAATATTCTTTAAAAGCGGAATGGGTCATTTATAAAAGCGGTTATAAATGACCCATTCCGCTTTTAAAGAATATTAATTTTCTAATTGATCAATTAAGAAAGATACAAGGTAAGTATCAATAAATAACAATAAACTAACATCATGCAATGACAGTATCTGACCATAACACAATAAAATTCAAAATTAAGAAAACACATTATACAGGTCTATATACTAAAAAATTAGCACACACATCATGCACAAACACACATACACAAATAAGATGTTTCATCAATAACACCAAGACATACGTAACATTTTTTTAAAAGACTTTATTCAAAGAGAGTGAGCGTTGCATGTCATGAGGGAGGAGGAGAAGAGGGAAAAGGAGAGGGAGAATCAAAAGCAGACCCCCCCACTGAGCGCACTACCCCAATGTAGGGCTCCATCTCATGACCCTGAGATCATGCCCTGAGTCAAATCAAGAGTCCAACATTCAACTGACTGAGCCATCTAGGCACCTCCTATATGTGACATTTTTATGTGTGTGTGTGACTCATATCCAAAGAACATACAGTAAAATGTTAACATCTACCTAGTTTTATTGGGTTTTCTTCTATTATAGAATTGTGGAACTTTTCTCACTTGTTGCTTTCTTTTCTCCCAGTCAAGAAAGAGAAAGGGAGAGAAATCAGTAAGAATTATCTAAAAGGAGGTAAAAAAATATGGTCCCCACAATGTGTGTGGGCGTGTATATTATATAATATATATATATATATATATGATGATTACTGTAAATATAGAATGCTGCCTTAAAAAGTAACTTGTCGGGGTGCCTGGGTGGCTCAGTCATTGAGTGTCTGCCTTCGGCTCAGGTCATGATCCTGGAGACCTGGGATCGAGCCCCACATTGGGCTCTCTGCTTGGCCAGAAGCCTGCTTCTCCCTCTTCCGCTCCCCCTGCTTGTGTTCCCTCTCTGCTGTGTCTTTCTCTGTCAAATAATAAATAAAATCTTAAAAAAAAAAAAGTAACTTGTCACTGGAAGTATTCGATCAGAACCTAGATGGCTGTTGATTGGTTATCTCAAACAGATTCCTACATTTACTAAGGAAATGGATTAGCTAGTACTTTAAATCTTGTAAGATTTTTATATTTCAAAAATCTAATTTGCAGGGCGAGGGCAGGCTATAGTATCTTGAGAGATTTATGTAAAGACTAAAAAAAAAAAAAAAGGTTCATCTCTGTTACCCGTTTCTACATCCAGAAATACTCCATAGAGAAAAATCACCTTGATCCTAATTCATTTTAACTTATTTTAAAATAGCCTTTTTAGTGGGTACTACAAAAAATATTTTAAAAGTTCTAAATATAACAGGTTCACTGGTTCCTTCCTGCCTCCATGCTTAGCTCCCTGACTAGTAAGTAACTTATCAACCACAGACCTAGAATATTATATAATAATGTAAACATTTTCAGAGATAACTAATTCTGCTAGCACCAAATGAACTCATTGGCACAATGTTTAATGGAAAGATAGAAAATAATTATTTGAACAAATAATTTCGGTACTGTGAAATTAACATCTGAGAATAGTGACAGCCTGAAGTCAGTGTGTTTTCTCTGTAATTTGTGAGCGGGTTATTTAGCCCATCTGTACCAAAGATTTCCAATTTCTATTTAATTGTGAATTCTATAAACATTAGATAAATAGTTTAAGTGTAATGGAAAAGAGATAATAGCTTGCTTTACAAAGGGCATTTTTCATTCCATGACCTGAAAGCATGGAATAAAATCCTTTTCCAATTTCTATACTATGCTGAGAGATTAATTAATACAATAGTCAATAAAATACAAAGAACAGAAGGCTTTTATCAAATTGAATGGCTTCTCAGTAGAAGCAACTACATGGCACTGAAATAGCATAAATTCAAAATAAATCCTTTCGTAGGTAAAGATTTAATTGCATTAGAAAAAAAATTTTTTTAGAAAAATTTTTTAAGAGTTTCTTAATTGTAGGAAAAGAAAAATACTATTGGGTTCTATATGGATTACCTAAAGATGATGTTTAAAAGCATTTTTATAAGTCAATCAGAGAAAGACAATTATCATGTGGTTTTTTTCACTCATATGTGGCATATAAGGAATAGTGCAGAGGATCATAGGGGAAGGGAGGGAAAATTGAATGGGAAGAAATCGGAGAGGGAGGCAAACGAGGAGAGACTCTTAACTTTGGGAAACAAACCAAGGGTTATGGAAAGGGAAGTGGGTAGGGGCACAGGGTAACTGGGGATGGATATTAAGGAGGGCACGGGATGCGATGAGCACTGAGTGTTATACGCAAATGATGAGCCACTGAACATTATATCAAAAACTAATGATGTACTATATTTGGGCTAACTGAATTTGAATAAAAAGACAAAAAATACATATCTTCAATTAAAAAATAAAAGCATTTCTAAATGCTAAAATTGCAAAGTCTTAAGGTTAGAATGTAATTTAAGAATCATGTCCTATTATCTAAGTACACAATTAAAATATGTTTTAAAAGTACATCAATTTGTAATATGACAAGTCGTGAATACACCTATTTTTTTTTTTTTTTTTAGACATAGCTGGATTCTGGATTCATTCTCTCTGTTGAGCAAGTTAGCTAGCCTCTTTGCACCCCAGCTAGCTCCACAATACCCTATGCTATAAAGTCCACCAGGTTCTTATGAGCCTCAAGTAGTGACCATCACGTAATGTTTGCTTTTTTATTGTGTGTATTCCTTCCTGCATGCCTTTAAATATCAGTGTTTCCTAGAATTCCATCTCTGAGCCATCTGAAGAGGCACATCTTTCTCTTCTGTAAACTAACAGCTTGAATTTCAAATCTACACTTACAGCTTCCTCACTGACATCCCTAGCTGAGTTTTTTTTAGGCATCTCAACCCATCATGCCCCCAGATAAATGATCTTAATCCACATCCCCACAACAAAAGCTGTCGCCCAGCCATGTATCTCCAAATTCAAATACAGTGAATAGCATAAAAATCCATCCTAGCTGGCTGACAATGAAGTTCTGGGAAAATGGAAAATACCTCCATTTAGCAACAATATTATTTTGGCCACCAAACATAATTCTGCCACCTCGATGTTGATTGACTTGTACCCCCATTACCACTCTTCCTTAGTTCTCACTCTTAAACTACTGAGATTATCTCTTGTCACCCCACCTCTAGTTTATCACCCGTCTGCAGTTCAGACCACCTATCCTTCACATAACACAGTAGGAGTATTTCCAAAGCACTAATATTATCATGCCATTCCCTGTGATATATGAATGTCCTTCCTCTATGTAAAGAATAAGTCTCCATATATTTGACCTAAGATTGTTTCAAGAATTTGCCCTACATCTGGTCTAGCCTAGTCTCTCACCACTCATTCAATTCACACTGTGCTTTAGACCCAAATGTACACTTGCCATACCCCAATATACATAGCAGATTCTCTTTTCCCAATTTCAGTCCCACATGCTCTTGCCTCTGGCTTAATTCCCACAAACTATGTACACACCCGATCTTCCATGAAACTATTTCTGATTCTACGCTTAGTTCCACATAGTGAACTCTGATCCCTTTTGACTTTTGTTAATATTTTCCAGCACTTCCGGACACTACCTAGCACATTCTGGCTGCTCGGAAAATGTTAGACAGGGGCGCCTGGGTGGCTCAGTGGATTGAAGCCTCTGCCTTTGGCTCAGGTCATGATCTCAGGGTCCTGGGATCGAGCCCTGCATGGGGCTCTCTGCTCAGCGGGGAGCTGCTTCCCCCTCTCTCTGCCTGCTTCTCTGCCTACTTGTGATCTGGCACTCTCTCAAATAAATAAATAAAATCTTAAAAAAAAAAAAAAAGAAAATGTTAGACAAAGAAATGAAAAAAGTAGATATTGCTGTGTACACGTATTTAAATACTTCAAATAAGAATACATCATATTTCAGCTTTAAACCTATAACAAAATTTAAATCTTTAAATGATTCCAGATTTAAATGATTCTATTTTTTTGACTACATTGTTATGTTTCTATTTTTAATTTTTAGTCATTAGTAACTTCCTCCTAGTAGCCTAGTTTGCGTCATCATTTTTATGTTTATCATTTTATTTATGTCTTCTCAAAATTACCAATTTAAAATTGATAATTTATCCAATTTAAAAAATATCTTTTACTTACAAAAATTGATACATGTTTTATACCCAACTTTATACTAGCTCTATTTTGCATTTTTCCCCAACTCTATAGATAGTATGCTGTTTTAAATCATCTTATACAATTATTTTTCTATTTAAAATTTCATTTGTTGTTTCTTTAATCTGGTACTTGTTAGATACTTGTTGGTTACTTGGATAAACTCTCTAGTGAGGAATTTACACATTCTTCTAAGAACAGAAACACCAAAATTGGAGAGGATTTCAATTACCTACCAATCTTATTATGTGATTATATTTTGAGGAACTTACTAACATAATGTCAAGACAAATAAATTCACAAAACAGTGTAAAGGTATAATCCTCCTATATTAAAGCTGAAAAAACAAGGTTCAAGACCATTTAAGAACTATTTTCCAAATTTAGCTTCAAACTATTGACCTGTCTCTCTTAAAAACTTGGATTTCCTAAAACCAACCATGACTAATTCTCATTGCGCTTTAAGTCTGAGGAATACCCCAATAACCAACAAATCAAGAGTGGTTGATCGACACTTTAAAGATCCGTGGATTAACTTCTCTATCCCTAGATTAGAGGTAAGATTGAAATAAATGTCCAATGAAAATTTATCAGTGCATTCATTCAACAACACTGAGCATCTCCTGACTAACAGACCCTACTAGGCACTGAGGATCAGAGGTGAGTATATCATAGTCACTTCCTTCAAAAATTCACACTTGACAAACCATGGTTCACTCAAAGGATTATAGAGGCCAGGCAGGAAACACAAACAAGTACAGCAAATTGGATAAGGAACAACCACCACAACAGCATAATGATAAGGGGTATTTTTAGGACATAATAGGAAGTGATATGGATATCACTTCCATATCACTTATTTTATTTATGGATATCACTTCCATATCACTTTATTTTAGGGTAAAAATACCCTAAAAATAATGGGTATTTTTAGGACATAATAGGAAGTGATATGGACTCTTGAAAGTCGGACAGTATGTGCTCTTTATAAGGAGGGAAATTACCACTGAGAACTACCTACTGTTGCTGTAAGGAAATAGGAGCCCAGAGCAGCCTGATAAGCTGATTTTGCAAGAAAAGACTGAAGTCCAGATTTTCATTCAAAATCCTTTAGGGTACAAATACTTATAATCAATTATACCTACTCTGAAAACAAAACAGAGCAGTGTGGGGACCACTATCATACAGATCAAGAAAATACCCCCCACTGGCTAGTTTTGGACTGTGGGCCACCAGCTCAAAACCTCTAGGTTAAACTCTAATCTTAGATAATAACATAAATCTATTTAGTTATAGGTATGTTCTTTTGGTGCCCCACCAAAATGAGTTTTATGAGTTAGTAGAGTCTACTGGAGTTGAGCTAAGGCAAAGAAGCAAAGTCAACTTGCCCACACGGCCCCATCAGAGAGAGTGTGATAGGTTTTAACTAAGCATGAGTCCAATGCTCGTTCCTCATCCCACACCTCCCTCTTCTTACTATGATTTAACTTGATAGTCAGCCCGTGTATTTCTCCAGTGTATTGTATATTCCTTCCGGATAGGAAATATGAGCAAACATGAATATGTTACTTATAATGAAAATAAAAATTAGTCACTTGTAAAATAGTCTATGATGATAACAGAGTGAATTTTCTGAAGGACTCTGATATAAGCTGCGAACTCAAAATAATGTTTTACCTCCAAATCTGGCAAAATGTATATAAATAAAGTATTTCTCAGTTAAACAGCAAATTCTTCATGGTATACTACCACGTATTATCACATGATGTCTCATAAAATCAATACGTCTCTGATAGATTCTGAACCGGAGGTCAATTTTAGGACTGTTTCCTTTTTCTCCTTGATAATGTTCACTTAGTGCTTTGCCTCTTCATAACAAATCGATATAAAAAAGTACTAAAATACTATTATCTTTCATCATATACTCTGTGTGTGTGTGTGTGTGTCTTCTATTAAAACATGACTATGATGGACTTCAGAAACTTTGGTAACATTTCAGTCTTGGTTGCTTGAATAATCACTTACATCCCTGGACCATTCTGTTGCTTAATAGCCTCGTAGTAGTTGTAAATCACCAAAAGAACTGAAATCCAATCTAACACTGGGCAAGATAACTGGCTTGACACATATGTCTCATCTTAGATTCCTAAGGTTAACGGAGCGTTAGGTCGTTAGACACATAAAAGTGAGCAAGGGGCCGAAAGGAAATGCAGCAGGGAAAGAGCCCTAAAAGATAATTTTCAAAATAAAAGGCACAAATATGATTATGACGAAGACATAAAATCAACAGGTATCAAGTATTTTAATTAGCTTGTTAATTAATGAAGGAATTAACAGATGTCACAACTGGTTCAAAAGAGAACTCAGACTACCAAATCATATATTTATAGTTGGATAATGATACCAAAATGAATCTACAAATTGGTGCTTAACAGCTGATTATTATCTACAGTGAGAAAACCAACTGCGGTCCACAGGAAACAATGTTTCTATGGAAAGGAATTTTTTACATTACTAACAGATTTCGACAATTTCACTTCTACTTCTGTAATATTATAAAACAGCCCAATCAAAGGCAAGCAAACGTGGAGGTAACTCAGAAAGTTCAGCTAGCCTGAAATCCATTAAAATTCAAAGTCTTTCTTGATTTTTCCTTATAGTAATAAACATTTGCTCATTTCAGAATTAGGCCAAACTTTAGCCCTAAACATTCAATGGCTAATATTACCTTAAACACATTCTTATCTCAATAAAGAGATTAGCTCTAGAAATTTTATTTATGTAACTTCAAATTCTTTATTTGATCTAAGAATATAAAAGGAATGGAATTTCTAACCAGAAGAGACAAAATCAATCTTCACTAACTAATGTAGCTATTTTATGCTTTCCAATAGATTTGGTAGAAGTAAATAAACCAGATATTTGAAATTCTCATTCCAGCAGACAACAAAATTGGCAAAGATAAACTTAACCTATGGGAGTTTAAAAACAAGAAAACTCAGAATATTTGTTCTGAAAAGTATTCTCTATGTGATCATGGTCAGCTTAATTTTTAACCTCCATATGCCCGAGGCTCTTCATACAAAGTAGTGATATGATGGCTCTCATATCATTGTCAGGATCAAATTACTAGTACACACATCAAAGTCTTGCGCAGGGTATCTACAAATGGTGCATGTTTCCCATTAGGTAAATGACCTTTTTTAGGTGCTTCCCAGAGCAGAAGCTGGAAGGTTGATGCCAGAGATGTCAATCCAAATAAGGCACATCCAGGCTCCAGAAGACTTCACAATATTGAGACCCTGATATTTTGTCTGGGTTCTAATCAATCCAAATTAAAAAAAAAAAAGAAAAGTTTTTTCAAACTCTACATAAAGAGGCGAGAGATGGAAATGAAATTTCTGAGATTGCACACCTCAAGTCTTATAAGGGGTTTAAAATGGAACATTTGTGTGAGTGAACAAACCTGGAAGGCATTTCAGGTTTTCGGAAACAGCAGGATAATAATTACTACACAATTATTAAAAAACAGTATCAGATAATTCATATTATGTTATTAAACACACAAAGTCTAGCTTTTGGGTTTTGTTATTGTCCCTCTATCCATTAAGTATAGCAATTCTTATGAAGGTCTGGGTATAGCATCTCCTGCCAACCTATGGTTTCATGGACAACAACCAAATACTTACTGAACGTCGATTCTGGGTCCAGCATTATGTTTGGCATGACGAACAAAGGCAAGAGACACACATGACACAGATAACCAATCAAGTCAACTAGTGAACAAATGCCAGAATGAGTGGTATAAGAGATCAAGCCACACCCAAGAAAGGTCTTCCTTTAAATATCTAGCCTCATCTACTGCCAAATCCCAGCAGAAATACTTACCAGGTGCCAGGAATTGATAAGAATGATTAACTATGCATTTGTATATATGCACTAAATAAAGGACATAGGAGGATAAAAATAAGTTCTCCTCTCAAGAACGTGGAAATAAGTCTGCCTGCTGAGGATTAGCCATAAAATCAGCACATAATGGATCAATGAATCTACTTCTGTGAAGCTCTCAGAGCAAAAAGGCCGAAAATTAATATACGTAGAGAACGTGTGAGTCATGAAGGAGTGAAGGGGAATGGCTATTCAACACTGGAAGGCAGAAAAGAGAAAATAGCAAAGACAGAAACTTAGCAGAGCTCATCTAAGCACCAAGTGGGGAGACTCTTGGTACACAGACCGCCCAGTGGGTCTCCTGAGGCAAGACTGGACCATCTGTGAAGGAGGTTGTACCTACCAGGCTACCTCTTCCTAAATGTATTAGACAATCAAATTCTCTAACAACTTTGTCCTAATTTCCTGCCTGAAAGAACAAACTTAGGATTGCCATAGAGCTTCCTTGATAGCTTCCCAAGAGTGAGAGAAAAATGCGAGAAAAAGGATATGAGAGCCCTGCCCTTTCTAGCTGCCTTTCTCACAGGAAGAGTAATTATAATAGGGAACATTTTTTGAGTCATTACTATGTGCCAGACACTGTTCTAAATGCTTTACCTGAATTAACTCTAAAGCATCACAACCCTATAAGCTATGCCCAGTTATTACCCTCATTCTGCAGATGAAGTAGCTAAGGCAGAAAGGGCTGACATAATTACTAAAAATCACACTCAAGGAAGCCAATAAGAGAGGACTCAGGTCTAGGCAATCTGATTCCTAAAGCTTTGATCTTTCTTAAATACTACACTATATTGCTTCTCACAGCCACTTATTAACTGACATTATACATTATGTCATTTATTAACTGACTTTGCGATTTATACAAAATATGTCTGTGAGCCAGATAGGCATAAATCAGTGTCTATAAATCCCCACCAGCTCAAGACCCTTTAAAGATTAAAATCTGGGCTTTCAATGCTAGTTCTAGATGAACAAAAACAAAAAACAAAAATACCCCATATTTTCAGGTGGCAAGATTTCTCCTCCGCCATGTGGAAACTGATCTTGATTTGAGTTTTCTTTTTACTTGCCTATACACGTATACTCTCCAAAGTTCCACACAGTCTCACCTATCTCTATAAAACGGACATAAAACATAACACTTTGTGTCTCTGAGATAAAGACAATACATTTTCAAATACAGTTAGTATTAAAAATATCAATAGGTTTTATAAATAAAATACTGCTTCCTGATATAACAGACAATACAGGCAAAAACTATGACAAATTATCAGAAAATTTTTATTGTATGCAACTAATGAATCATTGAACACTACATCAACAACTAATGATGTACTATATGCTGGCTAGCTGAACATAGCAAAAAAAAATAAAATAAAAAATAAACATACAAATTACCATAGACACACCCACACACACAAAGAAAATTTTTATTGTGAAAATCAGGCCAAATAAAAATAATTTGTTACTCATAAATGTACCATTTTGAAGCAGCTAAAGGATGCATAGTCTCTCTCTATTTCCTTAGCAGTGAAATAAATGACAGTCTGCTACCACATTATGAATTAGTCCTTTTTGTTTCTGTCCCACAACAATACTGGTTTTTCGAAGAGATCCCAGATGATAACTCTTATTTTACCCTAAAGAACATGTGCTTTTTTGCATGGCCAAGGCCAAGGTTAAAAAACCTTTCCTTTACACAATTGTTCTTCCCGGGCTCTTTTTTTATTTTTGAAATGTCACCCATCCTCATATTTATTTCCCTAAAAAAAAATTCAGAAACTTGGCAACATCCAAGCACCAGCTCCCAATTTGTTTTCATGAAAGTGCACAGCCTGGGTAGAAAAATCAAACATCGGGAGGCAGGTGATGTTCTTCCCACTAGCTCACTGAATTCCCCGTGTAAAAAGGACATGGCACAAGGTTGGACACCCACCATCAGAGGCCCAACAACAGATGGACTGACTAAGAATGAGCACTGCTGCCAAGATCTGCAAATGTCAAAATAGAATAAAATACGTAAGTTGAGGAAAATGGGACCAAAAAATATGTGTGAAAATGGGAACCTGAAATTGGAACCAATGTTGAAGGAAATGAGATGAAAAGTATGTGTTCAATTGCTGCGAAGAACTCAGTTCACATGAATCTTTTAACAGAAAGAATAAACAGGACTGCTTATTTTTTGATGATCAAGTTTAAAGATTTTTTATTATTATTATTTGACAGAGAGAGAGAGATCACAAGTAGGCAGAGAGGCAGGCAGAGAGAGAGGGGAAAGCAGGCTCCCTGCTGAGCAGAGAGCCCAGTGTGGGGCTCAATCCCTGGACTCTGAGATCATGGCCTGAACCGAAGGCAGAGGCTTTAACCCACTGAGCCACCCAGGCGCCCCAATGGTCAGGTTTAAATGCCAGTCTTTTCTGTTTATTTAGGAGCTCTATGCTAAGAAGCAAATAAAGAGGTCTGGGCCATTAAAGAATGTGTCTTCTGATTTTGCCTTCAGAGTAGGGCTACTGTTTGGACAAGTGGTAGAGTTGGGACAGGGCAGTCGTATAGAATCGAAATGATGTTTGAGAAATAGGTCTGTTATGGAGGGCCTTTAATGTCAGGTTCACGCCTGTGGAAGTCATGGTTAACCAACAGAGAAATCACCGCAGTATTCTGGGTAGAAAAGCATCAGATGCGACACAAAGAAAGTATATATCAAAAAAATTACTCTGAGCGTTACACAGGGTAGGCTGAAATGAGAAGCACTGAGGCCAGGGCTGCCTGGGCTAAGTCTGCTAGGTACCTTGAGGTTGGCCAAAGCTACACGTGGACTTTCATTTCAGGCTTCCCGTGGGAAGGATTCAACCAGCGCTCCCACAGACTGTAGACCAGAGAGCAGAACCCACAGCCATCCAGGCGCCTTATTTTATTGGCTTGAACCAGAAAAGGAATGAATCATTCTCATTTAAAGATGGCTAAAAGTGGGTCCAGGGGAATAAGGGCTCTGTTTCTTTGTGAATACACTTTGGTTCTACGGAAGCCTAAAGGAGAACGAGCGAGGTTAAAATCTTCACGAAGACTCGGAAGAAAAATACGTCTCTCAAAATGACTTATTAAAAAAATCAGTAAAGGGACGCCTGGGTGGCTCAGTTGGTTGAGCAGCTGCCTTTGGCTCAGGTCATGATCCCGGCGTCTTGGGATCGAGTCCCGCATCGGGCTCCTTGCTCCGCAGGGAGCCTGCTCCTGTCTCTGCCTCTGCCTGCCTCTCTGCCTGCTTGTGTTCTCTGTTAAGTGTATGGATAAAATCTTTAAAAAAAAAAAAAAAATCAGTAAAAAGGGCCCCTGGGTGGCGCAGTTGGTTGAGCGACTGCCTTCGGCTCAGGTCATGATCCCGGAGTCCCGGGATCGAGTCCCACATCGGGCTCCCAGCTCCATGGGGAGTCCGCTTCTCACTCTGACCTTCTCTCTCTCACTCTCTCTTTCCTAATAAATAAATAAATAAAATCTTTAAAAAAAAAATCAGTAAAAAATAATTAGGAAATGATTTGGCTATTTTGATACACTGTTATGAAATGTTTGTATCGGGGGAGGATCTAGAAATGAAACTACACCTTCTATAAGGCGGTGGGAGATAGGTGAGGAAAGGAAGACATAAATTTGTAATGCAGTCATACAATTAAATTCTATTTCGATGTCAGAAAAAAGCCACATAAATATTAAAGAATTTCAGAACTTGGGGCGCCTGGGTGGCTCAGTGGGTTAAAGCCTCTGCCTTCGGCTCAGGCCATGATCTCAGGGTCCTGGGAATGAGCCCCCACATTGGGCTCTCTGCTCAGCAGGGAGCCTGCTACCCCCTCTCTCTCTGCCTGCCTCTCTGCCTACTTGTGATCTCTCTCTCTCTCTGTCAAATAAATAAATAAAAATCCTAAAAAAAAAATTCAGAACTTTACAAGAATGGGGCTGAACAGGAGATTTAAAAAAAAATGAAGATGAGCAATGAAAAAACATGCAATGAAGGAACTCTAAGTAGTCTAAGGAATGAATCCAGAATAAGTGGAACAAGAGTAATCATCATAGGCACATTTGTCAATATTTTTCGAAGCCAAAAAAAGGACCAAATTATGCAGATGGGTTCACTGAACTCCAAGAAAAATCAATGCAAAAGGTACACCAGCTTTCCTATTTTTACATTATTATTATAGCATCCTGTTTTTGAGAAGATATTAAAATATATATTACATTTGCAGCCACAAAATCAGATTACCCTTCTGTATCATTAAATTCTACCCTTGTTAATGTATTTTTCAGAGAAAAGAGACATTAAAAAACAAACTATAAATAACCGAGTTATAATTCCTACATGACAGTATGCAATATATAAACCTATAATATTAATATATCAGATTTTCAGGGGGAAAATTACTTGACAACACACTTCAAGGGGATAGGAAAATTAATTCAAATAAAGAACTCTGGAATGGAGAACCTGTATTATAAATGAATTGAATTTACTCTCTCTTTTTAAGAATTCTTCCTAATGAAACACCCCAAAATGCATGAGTGTTTAAAGACATATCATTCATTTAAAAGGCTAAATTGGAAGCCAGCTAAGGATTCCACAATAAACTGTCCTACACTGACATAAAAAATTATGTATCAAAGTTTACAAAATGTTTTTAATGCCACAGGAAATGTTTACCACACAATTCTGTTAGGTGAAAAAGACAAATATACAGTTGCAAAAGTGTCGAAAATAACGGTATGTCAAATAAATAGGAGGAATAAAAAAAAAATGCAGTATTTAGAGTCGTTTCATCCTCAGGGGAAACGGTTATGATACACTGTCCAGTTTTGTTTTGTTAAATAATTTTACATGTTTTCTAATTTTATTTTTTCTAATATAACAAGAAAAAAGATCGCAATAAAATAATGTCAAATTTTGGTATTCTGTTCAAAGAATTTATGTATTTTGGTATTTGAGCTCAAATATACTTGAGAGAATTACTTAGTTTTGAACTAAGCCTAATAAGGGGTATATTAAAATCATTATAATGGGTTATAAAGATGACGGAGATCAAGGAGGGCACTTGTGATGAGCACAGGGTGATGTGTGGAAACTTTGAATCACTGTATTGTACACCTGAAACTAATACAACACTGTATGTTAACTAACTGGAATTACAAATAAAAACTTTAAAAAATTAAATGTTCTTAGAAAAAAATAAAACAACAAAAAACAAACAACACTATGAACTCCATTTTAAGTAGAGACATACAAATCATCCTGTTAAGTATATACATATTAAATGCTGCTATTTTTAAAGGTTTTATTTATTTTAGAGAGAATGAGCCAGCAGGGTAAGCAGCAGAGGGAGAGGGACAAGCAAACTCCACACTAAACACGGAGCCCAACACATGGGGGTTGATCCCAGGATCTGAGACCATGACCTGAGCTGAAATACAGAGTCCAATGCCTAAGTGAATGCGTCACCCAGGCACCCCTAAATATTGATATATTTAGAAATTATGCTGGTTTCCCTAAATTTCAGGGAGGAGTTCTACTGTAGTTTGAGTCAGTGGTTTATTGTTTGCTGTTACACTAATGTTTTGGAAACTCAATCATTCCAAAACACTAATGTTTTGGAAACTCAAAAGGACACAATTGAGGTGCACTGAGTGTAAAATTCCACATCAAAGAATTGATGGCATGTTTAAAAGTATTCTACATTTTAAAACATGACCTTTTTTTAAGATTTTATTTATGTATTTGACAGAGAGAGAGGGAGAACAAGCAAGGGGAGCAACAGGCAGAGGGAGAAGGCGAAGCAGGCCCCCCACTGAGCAGGGAGCCCCATGTGGGGCTTGATCCCACGACCCCAGGGATCATGACCTGAGCTGAAGGCAGACACTTAACTGACTGAGCCACCCAGGAGTCCCTAAATATGACTTTCTTTAGAATTTATTTTAGGATACATATTAGAGGGAAACACCTCTTTTAGAACTTGGGTTAGGCAGAAAGAACATGTTTGGAAGGTGAAAGAAAGGAGGTGAGTCTGAACGGAGTGTGCTGACACACCATCAGGCACGCCAGAGCTCCGGACCTGCCCACGTTTTACACCACGTGCTAGGAAATAGTTTCCATCAACGGGCCTGAAATCAACGTATTTATAAATGAATGAATGAATGAATGAATGAGTGATGGAGTAAACGAGTAAGAGTGTAAATGTAAATTTTGTGAACTGTTAAAAAAAAATCTTAGAGCATTTTTAGTTCCTTCAACATATGTGTTTTGCTTTGCTTGTAAACAGAGCAGTTATTTTAGCTTATGTAGACCAAATGAATTTTAAATCTTTCATGGGTGGAGTAAGGCAGGAAGAGGAACAAAATAAAGAAGTAAGTTCTTTGTTTCAATGTTAAACCGGTTTAAGCAAAACTGTGTAAAACCTGTGTCTTATAATCTACTATTTTGTATTTAATATACTGTATTCAGTGGTCTTCTCATCATGTATGTTTAACATTAAGATGAGATCGTGAGTGTCCGGGTGGCTCAATTGGCTGGGTGTCTGGATCTTGATACTGGCTCAGGTCATGATCTCAGAGTCCTGGGATCGAGTCCCATGTCAGGCTCACCGCTAACTGGGGAGTCTGCTTGGGGTTCTCTCTCTCCCTTTCCCTCTGACCCTCCCCCTCCATGTGTGTGCCTGCTCTTTCTCTCAAATAATCATTTTAAAAATATGAGATTGTTATATGTGGAATGTTTTAGGTTGGTACCTTCCTAATAGTCAGATTTGTTTTGCCAGAAGAGCTCATGCCAAGGGCAAGTGTTCCAGATTAGTCTTTGAGGTCAGTAGAAAGAATATTCAACCACACAAAAGGTTTATCAATTATAGGAAGACACAAAGATATCATTTATGAGAACTAGCATCTCATTTTTACTATATAAATATCACTTCAATGCACTAGGCAGTAAATGGCCTTTATTATTCTTTATGTCTGTGAAGCAATGTGTTGCTCTCTCACATAGACCCCAAATTACTATTACATAGAATATATTATGGCTAGAACACCATTTAGGTTCTGGGGCAAAAACTGAAGCATCTTTAAAGAAACTCAAATACCAGGAACATGCAATATCTTAATTCAAGAAAGAGAGGAAGGAAACACTTGAGAATGACTCTTAAGAGTAATTCAAAGACACACCAATTAAAAATGCTTAGGTGTGTGGCTCTCAGAAGTAAAAGAGAAAGAATCTAAAAGAGGAAGGAGACGACAACAATCTTAGTCTCAAGCCTTTTTAGTTAGATGAAGGAGAACTTTTAAACTAGATCACTTAAACTAACCTAGATAATGTATCCTATTTAATTATTCACTCACCGAAAAGCATTAGCATAGCCCTGCACACAAAATATTATTAAATAAGTGGCACACATCCAAAGAAAACCTTTAACTACTCAGACCCCGTTTGATCTCTATGTGCTTATGAGACTGATTTCTTTGAAAGAAGCATTAAGAAAAAAATCTGTGTTTTGAATGCTGTTGTGTCTGATTACATCCCATATTTCATGGAGGTGCAGAATTTGCTGACAGTGGATAACAATGAGTGATGTGTCCTAACTATTATGTTGGCCATTACACCAAGAAGAGCTAACAGCCTGAAACCAGTGGGTAGAAAGTCCTGTATCTAAATTGATTTATCTGTTTACTGGTAATGTGATCTCAGACAAGTTACTTAAAGTGTATGGCCCTCAGTTTCTTCATCTATAAAATGGAGATAAAACTGGTTATTTTGTAAATCTATAATGTGCAAGAAATAAGCAAACATACTGAAAGAACCATGTATGCTATTATAATACAATATGAATTCAATACAGATTTCCCCCTTCCTTCCTTCCTTTTTCCCCACTGTGCTTTTCTCTTTTCTTTTCCTCCCCTCTCCCACATGCATTTCCTGATATAATACCAGACCACAGAAATTGTAAAAAACACAATTTGGTATATTTGCAGCAATATCAGTATGCTTTAAAACAAGGTAAAATGATATTATTGTTAAGGATAAGGGTAAGGTGTCTAATTTTTAGGGTGCTTCATTTTAAGTGCTTTCACATATATAACTTATATAATTTTCCTATAAAAAGTTAATATACAAAAAGCAACATTGTAATCCTTATCCTAAGATAAAAATAAAATACATTTAAGGATCTCTTAAAGACTGGAAAAACTGTTGTGTGTATTGTATAAAGTTGTTTAGATTAAGCTGCAAACATTCTAGCAAGAAAAAATTATATAAACTAAAATTTTAAATTTTATATAAAAACAACCTGTCAATTACATATGCAAATATTTAGCTCAAAAAGCCAAGTGACTTCTGTGAAGGTAGCTGGAACAAGATGGCAACATTATAAAAGATGAAGAAAAAAAAAATACCAGAATCTTACTCTTCAGGAGCTAAGAGCTTGCACTGGAAATAGGATTGTTTTAAGAATCACCACCAATATTTTTGAAAAATCTTCTCTTCTATAAATATGAAGAAGACAGAGAAGGCAAAGAATATCTGGTGAATGAATGAAACCAATCTTTCATTGTTCATATATTTGTTATCAGAAAATTAGAAAATTGCATATTTTCTTTCAAAACAGACATGCTCATCTTTTCGACTTAGAGAGTAAAAACTATCAAGTCTTTTTTAAGCCTGTATTAAACAAATTCTTTAACTTGAAAAAGGTTATAGCACCTTTCTTCACTTCATCTAAGAAACATGCAATAGCTCCTAAGTACCTCTGCCAGGAAGGACCCAACAGAAAGCCTGAATAAATGGGATGAAGATAAATTGTATTTGTTCCCTAAGACATTTATGGACAAAAGAAGAAAAACAGGAAGTTAACTTTAGACCTTACTGCACACTTAGACACATCATCCTGTTTTTAACTGTTTGGTGTGAAATAAATATCACATGTAAAATGCATATACCAAATCTAAGAACCACACTTTTCAAAAACTGTTAACACTAGGTATTTGACCTATGAAATTTACTGTCACAAAGCACGTCACATTTTAAGCAAGAATAAGCAATAGCGGGGTGCCTGGGTGGCTCAGTCAGTTAAGCATCTGACTCTCGATTTTGGGTTGAGGTCACGATCTCAGGGTTGTGAGATCTAACCCCGCGTAGGACTCTGTGCTTGGTGTGGAGACTCCTCAAGATTCTGTCTCACCTTCCCCCTTTACCTCTCCCCACTCTTTCTCTCTCCCTTAAAAAAAAAATCGATGAAAGAATCAATGGTATATAAAAAGCTAGAATTAGTATATAACAAAATGAGTTTATATTTCCGTATCTATTCATTTACTGATTTTGTAGGTTATAATGTAAAAATGAATGAACACAATACAAAAAGTTATTATTCTTAAAATCAGTTTGCTCCATTAATTCACACACCCTTTCACTTGAAACCCTATATTACATAGCCAAGTATATTATACTCGATTGGGAATTAGAGAACCACAGAACAGGGCACATTCTCGAATGTGAAAGTGATAACTACGAAAAATCACCGTGAGTCCCTAAGGGCTATTAAGCACAAAAGATCATGCCCCTGAGCAGTAACATAAATGATAACATTTTAAGCAACAGTGTCTTCATTTGGAAAAAAAAAAAAAAAAACATAAAACAAACAAACAGAAAACAGGATTGAATAGATCATTTGTGGGGCCATAATTAAGGAAACCTTAATACTGTCTGGGGCCAACCTTCAGTTCAGTCAAAAACTAAGTAAACCTATCTTGTGCACAGGTGGGTAACTACACTAAAACCTCTCTTATTAATGCCATTGAGAGTGAAGACAATGATGCCTAGGAAATTTAATGGTGTCTCAGTCTTGAAATTTCAGTAACACTCCCGGAAACTTTTTCTCTGGACTCCATATCAAACTAAGGCACGAGCAAAGCTGTCTAGTAAGTAATTTCTGACAGCTGACTCAGCTTCACCATTTTGCCACTGGCAGCAGGCCAACCACCATGTGAGGCGCTAAACCACACACCCAGGTAAGAAAAGGCCTGGGTCAGCTTTAAGAGCCTCACAACTCATGGAGTGAGATTTAAAATCGGACATTTTAATTGGACATAAAAGTGGACATTTAAAATTGGAATACAACTTGGTAAGTCCAAGAGTTGGGATCCACACAGGGATCTGGATACACAGCAGAGAGCCACACATAATTAATTTTGTCTGAATATGAAAATAGCTCTACCTGTGATCTGGGACTTGAGAAAGTACTAGGATTCATTAAAGTGAAAGGAAAGAAGATACATCAGGTATATATAATGGCAAGCGCAAGGCATGGTCAAGTGAGAACACTGGGAATGGTCTATGAACTATGTGTTGTCTCCTAAAAACAGCTATAAACTTTTTGCCCTTGATTTCCTCAGCTTCTACCTCTGGCCCTTTTGCTTTCCCTGCAACTCACACTGCAACGTAGCCTAACAGAAAGAACTATGTAACACAGTTGGGATTAGAGCAATGAAGTAAGGAGCATGCTTTGAGGCAAATTTCAAGGCGTATAGAAAAGCTCAGTAGTCACGTAGTATTTTTAAAAATTAAAACTAATGCAAAAACCCAATGATGAATAAAATATAAAAGCATTACGTGAAGACAGGTGGCAGTTTGTTTATATTACAACCTTGCATACACTTTTAAAAAAATTATGATAGAGCTTTTATTAATGTTTTGTACTTGCTTCAAGAAACTGACAGATATTTGGAGCATCTGGGTGGCTCGGTAAAGCTTCTGCCTTCAGCTCAGGTAATGATCGTTGGGGTTCTGGGATCGAGCCCAGAACTGGGATCCCCACTCAGCGGTGAGGCTGCTTCTCTGTCTCCCACTGTCCCTCCTTTCCCACTTAGGCTCTCTCTCTCTCTAATAAATAAATAAAATCCTTTAAAAAATTGGAGGACAGTTTATTTTTTTTAGAGAGAGGGAGAGGCAGGGGAAGGCCAGAGGGAAAGAGACGGTAGGGACCCCGACCCGGGTCTTGGTCTCACAACCCTGAGATCATGACCTGAAATCAAGAGTCAGGCACTTACCTGAGCCCCCCAGGCACCCCAAGGGGTATATTTTAATAAATGTATATAGAAGTATACAGTTTTCTTTCTCCTCAGGCCCCATATGGATGCAGAAGATCTGCACTACAGGAATCCATTCCTACCTCTGCTTTCGACTTGCTATAGGATCTTGGGGGTGTCACTTAGCTCCTCTGAGCCGCAACTGAACGGTGAGTACATTTATGTACCCATGAATTACAGATACCAGCAACTGCTCTACCAACAGAGCTATTGTGAGGAAAATATTATGAAAAGGCTTTGTAAATTTAATTTACAGCTCGTACTATGTCAATTTAACAATCTCTGATCAATTGAAATTCAGAGACATGTCCTATGCATGTTCCAAAGGTCTATTTCATGCCATACTATGAGAAATAGGCAACTGTAATCTTCCGTTAGTAGCCTAAGGCCCTGAGCATTAAAATGCATGTTTTACTAGTAGACTGAAAGGATTTAAAGGTCCTTCACTTAAGAGTCCCTAGGCAGTTACATCAAAGACCTTGGAACTTTTTTAAATTCAGGGTAAAAGCTACCACCTTTAATTATGTTCCAGGTATTCTCCCTCGTTAGCTCTAATATCCTGGATGGCATGTGGGCACAATTTCATATCCTCAATGATAAAACACTGTATTAGAAGTAGAAAGGAAATAGTAAAATTAAGATAGAGTCTATGAACAAATGCAAGGCATTCTGAGCCACTTCCAGAATCAGATGTTAAATGTATGTATAAGGTCCTATCTTTTTTAAGAATCACAACTACGCGGGGGGTGGGAGGCAAGGTGGCTTAGTAGGCTGAGAGTCTGCCTTTGGGTCAGGTCATGATCTCAGGGTTCTGGGATTGAGCCCCACAGTTGCAACAGGCTTGCTGCTCAGTGGGGAGTCTGCTTCTCCCCTCTCCTTCTATCACTCCCCCTACAGGTCCTCTCAATCTCTCTCCCTCTGTCAAATAAATAAATAAAATCTTAAAAAAAAATCCACAATTAGGGGCGCCCGGGTGGCTCAGTGGGTTAAAGCCTCTGCCTTCAGCTCAGGTCATGATCTCAGGGTCTTGGGATCGAGTCCGCATTGGGCTCTCTGCTCAGCAGGGAGCCTGCCTCCCCCTCTCTCTCTGCTTGCCTCTCTGCCTAGTTGTGATCTCTCTGTCAAATAAACAAATAAAACTTTAAAAAAAAAAAAAACAAAATAAAAAAACCCACAATTACATAAGGAACCAAACCTATGTCCACAAATGAGACTTCAAGGCAATGTCTCCCTCTTCCCCTGTCCATCCCTCCCTTCCTCCCTCCCTCTGTTTCTCTCTCTCTCTCTCTCTCTCTCTCTTGTTATCTCAAATCCTGGCCCTTATTTCAGACCCACTAGTAAAAAGTAAGTGCCCTCAAACCAACAAATAAGTGTCCTTAACTAACATTAAGTAGGATTAAGACCACATTTGACCTAATCTTTTCAATAATTCCCCTCACATTATTCACACCCTCTTCAGGGCTACCCTTGTTAAGTCTTTGCTATACTCCCAGGCTTTTTCTTGCTGTATTTGGTTAGCTACTTTCTTGAACTCAGCTGCAGGCTTTATTGCGTGGATCTTTGAATAGTATGGCGTTTTCACAATGATTTTCCTTATCTACTAAAATT
>CM052806.1:21343945-21379256 GCA_028533885.1 Nasua narica
TAAAGATGCTAAGAACACCGATGAATTTAGGTTAGGCAATCATCTATTTCTTGATTATGATACTTTTATTCCTCACCTGCTAACCCTGCATGAGCCTAACCTCTCCTCTGCCTCCTTTCGTTTCCATAGAAACACTGGTCCCCACATGAGTTACTAAAACTATAGACGGAGATACTCTGAAATGCACGGGGCAGGGGGGCGGGGGGATGATGTCAGCAGGAGGACTGATCCTAAAGGCTCCACCAGTACACAGGTCTATTTGTCACATCAGCCTTAATCCCAATGTAGGACAGTTAACATGGGGGGTGGGGGGTTTGAGGGAGTGGGAAGTTCTTTGAGATATCAGCTCTCCATTGTCCTAATGTCTGCAGATTATTACCCTTGACCTAGCTGCTAATTACTGTGCTCCTACTGCCACTACTGCTGTGATTGTTTCCATTCTACCCCCTGCTGTTTCCTAGCTCCAAGGCTGCTTCTTCATGGCCAAGTAACTTTATGGCCATTGTGTCCTTTTTTCAAAGTTACTTCCTGGTCTGGCAATGATGATTTATGAGGTCATTGGAATATTGGCTAAACAATGATAAGAAAATGAAAGTAAACAGATCTGGCACTCAACAGTCTGATACCTTTCCATTAGTGTTAAAAAAAAAGGTAAAACAGTATTTATTTTGAAAAAAAATATAAAAGTGATGAAATGTTTAGTATTGATGGACCAACATTGTCAAGAACTTTATTTAAGAAAAATATTTTGACGGTTCAGCAAAACTGGGTGTTCAAACTATAGGAGCCTGCGTCGGCGCATTAAGCTTAATGTACCATTATTGACAGAGGCCTGGCTGGCAAATGTGCTTTCAAAAGAGCTTTTTCTTCCTTATCATTTTCCTATTAGGAGATTTTCCAACAACTACCCAGCCTATCAATACATCATAGGACAAAGTATATGATGCTATAAGTGTCAATATATTTAGATTGAAGCTAGTTTGAAAGTTCTTTATTTTATTTATTTGTTTTACTAAGATTTTCTACTACAGCTTGCGAGCTAGAAAACTGGATTTAATGGACATCAGAAAGCACACTCGACTTGTTTCTGACGGCTAACAGGAAGGAACTCATAGTGGGATTGGTTAGGACCAGACTAAAGGGAAAGCAGCAGTTACTTTTTAAATCCTACCTCCACTCACACTTTTTGTAAATAGGATATCAAATCTGCTTTGTTTTACAATGAAGAAAAATGAAAACACATATCTTGGAGCCCCGATTTCCTCTGACTTTTCTAGTGATACCTCAAAAAGAGCAGCCAGAAGACACTGACGAGTTTTCAGTTCTCTTAGGTATGTATGTAGGAATGGAGGTGCTGGGTCATAGGATAACTCTATGTTTAACCAACTGAAGAAACGCCAGACTGTTTTTCAAACTGGCTACACCCCTGTATATTTGCACCCGCAGTGTGTCAGGGATGGGTCCAACTTCTCCACATCCTCAATAATGCTTGCTATTTTCTGACTGATTCTGGCCACTCCAGTATAATGGTAACTCATTGAAGTTTTGATTTGCATTCCCCTGATAATTGAAGATGTCAAGCCTCTGTTTATTGGCCATTCATAGATTTTCTTTGGGGAAATGTCTATTTAGATCTCTTGCCCATTTTTTTTCAAATGGATTGTCTTACTAATGAATTTTAAGGGTTTTTTTTTATATTCTTGACTGTAAGCCCCTCATTAGATATGTTTTGCAAATATTTTCTCCCATTCTGTGAACTGTCTTTTCATTTTCTTGATAACATGACTTGAATCACAGTTTTAAAATTTCTGTATTTTTTTTCTTCTGTTTCTTGTGCTTTTGGGGTCCCATCTATGAATCCATTGCCAAATTTGATTTCATGCAGATTTATCCCTATACTTTCTCCCAAGATCTTTGGAGTTGTTTGCTCCGACATTACATTTAGGTGCCTGACTCATTTTAAGCTAATTTTTGTATACAGTTGTGAAGTGTATACTTTCATTTCATTTCTTTGGATGTAAGTATCCAGTTGTCCCAGTACCATTTGCTGAAAAGATTATTCTTTTCCTATTGAATTGCCTTGGCACTCTTGTCAAATATCAGTCGACTGGAGACACATGGATTTATTTCTAGACTCTTAATTAAATACCACTGATCTATATATGTATCCTAGGAAGTACAACACTGTCTTGATTATTGTCGCTTTGCATGAAGCTTTGAAATCAGGAAGTGTGAATCTTCCAAACTTGTTCTTCTTTTTCGAGACTTATTTTGTCTATTCTGGGTCGCTTGCAATTCCATATGAATTTCAGGATCCTCTTCTCCACTTCCACAAAAAAGCTAACAGGAATTCTGACAGGGCATGCACCAACTCAGTAGTTCTTTTGGAGAGTACTGCCATCGAGACAGGGAAACCTGTCTTGCTGTTTTGCTGCCTCTATTCTCGCTAGGACTTGCATGCCTTTTAGTACAGACAATGTAAATCCTCAATGTAAATCTCAAGGAGTTCATTTCTTTGGAGTCTTCCAGCACAATAGATAACATCCAAAGAGTGACCAGGTGGGGTCATCATAAATGTTTTCCTTTTTGAGCACCAATGACTCAGCAACACCCCTGGCCCCAGGGCCTAAGTGACTTCTGGAGAACACCGAAACACTCTTGTTCGTTCCTGGATGCCTAAGAAGACATACGCACCAGACCACAATCTTCAGTAAAAACCCCGGATCCCAAGACAAGACAAGACCCACCCTCCTCGTCTTTTCCGAGTGTCCCAGATGCTCCATCTGAATCTGCTTTACGTCTTCGATGAACTCTGCTCTTACTTCCTCTTAGCTATCGTTTATGTTTGTTTATTTTTTATTTCCACTCTGCAAGCAGCCAAGGACCTTCTTGGCTGGTCCTATAGGACCCCTTCTGGGTCTGCAGACCTGGCCTGCCTGCATCATCATCTTAACAAAATTAAATATTAAGTGGAATTAAACTTAATTCCACACCATGAAATGAAATGTTCCATTTGTCTAGATCTCCTCTCATTCGTGCCTTTCACCATTGTGTTTCAGTTTTTAGAAAGTGTAAGTTTGGCATTTCTTTTGTTAAATTTATTCCTAAGTATTTTACTCTTTTCGATGTTACTCTAAATAGAATTGTCTTGATTTCTTTTTCAGATTGTTTATTGCAAGTGGACAGAAATACAATTGATTTTTATATATTGATCTTGCAATCCTATCAGTTCTAATAGTTTTTAGTCTCCCTTAGGATTTTTTTATATACAAGTTCATGTTGTCGGAGACGATATGTCATATGTCTGTCACTGTTTCTTTGCTTGTCTCATAATCTTCAGTTAGAAACGGGATCTTTTAGATAATATACTTTAGCAAATCTGTGTAATGGTTACCCCTCTGGGATTGACTATTATTTACTTGGCTAGATTATTCTAATGAAATCTGTTCTCCCACTCTTCCCTGCCTGGGTCATGAAGCTCTGATACTGCTCCTCGGGGATCACTACCTTGAGAATGCTGACAGTCACCCTGGGATGACTGGTTCTGGCAAGCTCTCTTAGACTGCCTCTTCCCCTAGAACACACCCAGCTGTTAAATTGCACCAGCTGCCAGCTGATTCTTCTCTTATTTTCAACTGGGGCATCAGTTATTTTACAGACTTAGCTAACCAACTTCAGGTTTCTTTCAAGGAACAATAGTTCCCAAGGTCAACGCTTGAAACGTGTTTTGACTTCAGCAAGTCTCCTCCCAGCTGTCTTTCCCCATTTCCCTCTGGCAAGCTCCTCGGTCTCCTGTACTGCCCTCTCCCTGTGCCACCATCTGGAGTGAGGTGGGGGTGGGGGGGCAGGACTCTCAGTCGTAGCCCTGTCCCAGTGGGGGGTGGGGACGGGACGGGAGGACTGGTCCTAAAACGGGAGCCACCTCCTGTCAGACACAGTGGCCTGGAACTTAGTTTCAATAAACAATAGCTGGGGGCAAGATGAGAAACGCTCTTACAGAAAGACAGCCCTCTAACTAGAAGCCCCGGGCTCAGTAAGCCCTTTGTTTTAGCCTGCACTGTCACCAGCAAGACCCCAAGACCTGACCTTCACTGCCAATCGGCATGCACCCACTGAGCTTTCTCCCACATTTTCCTTAAACTCTTCTTTCCAGGTTATCTTTAACTCATAGCATCTGTGATGGAACCCAAAACTACCCCTCAAGTCGTAACGGTTGCCCTGGTGAAGAGCTCCTGAGGCCCGGACCACCCAGACCATTTGAGCTTGAGCTCATACCTGCACAGGTGGACCCCAGTGACTGACCAACAGTGGCCTTACCTCATTATAATGCTATAAACTCTCTGCTGGAGGAGGAGGACAGCCTCACTAACATAACATACTATGTATGGACAGGCATGTTTTCTTAAGACACATGTGAGACCTTACACTCACCTCTACATAAGATGACAAGGCTCCCCTATCTAAATATTCACCCTAACCCCAGATAAAAGGAACCCACTCACCCTTGCTCAGGAGTCCACAACTTTGGAAGTGATTCCCAGTGATCCCCTTATTTGCTGCAAGTAAAGCTTCCTTTGCCTGACGTTGTAGCGTCTAGGTGTGACATACGATGGAGCAAACTCAGGTTAGTTCGGTTACAGTGTCAGTACCCACCAGAGTTTCCAACTCTGAGTATGGGGCCAGGAAGAAGGGGGAGGGTTTGGATTCAAATACCAGACTCTTCCAGTTCTCAAGATTTAGATTTCTTTTTTGTTTTTTTAAGATTTAGGTTTCTTATATAATGCTTCTTCATTGGCTGCATGTCTGTAAGGCCATTTCCAGAGACTTTAAATGGTTGTTTTGCATAATTTTCACCTGTTCTACTAAGTTGCAGATCCTCAGAACTCCACTTGCCGGAAGTGGAACTCGAGGGGCTTTATTTTTAATAAGCTTGAATTCCACAGTTTTCACCAACTGGAAGATTCTAAATTTTTTTTTTTTTTAAACCAAATACCAGAATTGCGAGCAGTTACATTATAGGGGAGAAAATTCTATGCATACAGAGAGAGAAGTTACTTTCATCTTAGGCCATCAGGGAAAAGGTTAGAAAAGCCTAAAACACAGAGGAATCGTTTAACATTGTGTGTGTGAGTGTGTGTGCGTGTGTGTGTGTGTGTGTGTGTTGGATTAGGAGGCAGTGTTAGAAATGAACCCCTGATAGCAAACATATGAAAAGATCTGCAATATACCAAAACTAAGGTAATTATACAATGGATTTTAACATGACAGTTTTCTTGTCAATAATATCCTTTCCAACATATTTTTTTTTCACTCTCCACAACACTAACGGCCTTCTTTCTCTTCAACAGATATATTTAACATAACCAGTTCTGCGGCTTACTCCACATTCTATTAACTTACGGGAAGAATGGGCAGAAATGCATACATCTTTAACACAAGTAAACTACTGGCCAATTTGTGAATTTATTGACTCAGTAAATTATTAATCCAAAATTTTATTCTTTCAGAGGTACTCACTAACCTTATCCTTGAAATATAAACTATACCAATAATTTAATTTCCATGAAGAGAGACAATAATTCATTATAAGCTATATTTTGCTTCCTTCTGTTTTTAGTATGCATACAGACAAAATTTTGCAATGTTACACTAATTACATAGTAAATAGAGAAGCATATTTATTTACCATGAATTCTCATTTCTCCTGCATACTTAAAATTCTTAATACAATTTATCTTAAAGGACAACTGTGAGTGGTTTTTAGACTGGGAATAACCTTTTAATCAGGAAATTTAACTTCTCCAAAACATCATAGCTTTTAGTGACAAATATGTTGACAAGTAGGATGACGATGATTATTTTTTCCTTCAAAAATTATAACTTCTAATTTTATCACTGCTTTTAGAAATATATCAAAACCACAAATATCATGATGTTCAGAAATACATGAAAACCACAAATATGATGCTCAATGTACCTTGAAGCATAAAAGAAAAAAAAATAAAGTGTGTCTTTCAAAAATATGAAATGACCCAGGTGGAATGAGGCCAACATAAATTTTATGTCAAAAAAGAAATGGAGATTCAGAAATATCAAATAATATGGGTATATGTGAAGTAAGCCTACATTCTCTTGCTTCAAAGTAACTAAAAAAGACCTGCTATTCCATCTCCTGCCAATATCCCACAGGCTGGTCAAGGCTACACCTCAAAACGGCTTCTATTCTCATAGCAGCAGAGCCCACATTTGAGTACAGTGCCTTAAACTCTTCCCTACTAATGCGTCAGTTTCACTTTTGGTCATTTGCTTTAAACACGGAAAGAACGCATGGCTAATAAAATCTCAACATCACAACCAAATGGCCAACTTCTACATTTGAATCTTCAAAAAAAATTTAGTAACAGCATCGTTTTATTTTTAATATCTTTTCCCTAGAAAATCTTAACCTATAATAGAAAGTCATTCTAGAAGTGTCAAACATGAAAATGGGGCAGCCAAAGGCATGAAGTTCCATTTACTATTTAATCAAGTGTCCATCCTTTCAAGAATGTTATGACAATATTAAATTCTACTTTCTGCAAACAGTTTAAACTTTAATTCCCACAACTGCATATTTTAACAATATAAAAATACTATGGGTTTTGGTCAACATTTACCATTACATAGTACAAAGTTGAATTAGGAAGTGTTTCCGGATAATAGCATAGGAGCACCTGTAAGGGCTTCCAAAAATGTGTCTGTTTAACAGGGGCAGAAAGACTAAAAAGTAATAAAAATCTTCTGCTGGAACTCAGATTTTTAAATTATTAAAGTCAAACTCATTTTACAGCATGAACACAGATACATTCTATGGTGCTACAGATGAACTTAAATAGAAATGCAAGTTTTATTAAAACACCTATTGGTTCTTTTAGATGCACTAGCTGTCTTTTGATTAAGAGGAATTAGACAAGGTTAGTGATATTATTTCAAAAATTAATAGACCGCATTACTACATTTATTTCACATGTAAAGTATGAATACTAGCTCCTCTATTTTCAAGCTTTTTTTATTGCTTACACGCTGGCTGATAAAAAGTAGCATGTGAATCACATTTTTTTTTTAGAGATTTTATTTATTTACTTGATTGATCACAAGTAGGCAGAGAGGCAGGCAGAGAGAGGGGGAAGCAGGCTCCCTGCTGAGCAAAGAGCCTGATGCAAGGCTTGAACCCAGGACCCTGAGATCATGACCTGAGCCGAAGGCAGAGGCTTAACCCACTGAGCCACCCAGGAGTCCGGTGATTCACATTTTTCACTATTTACTGTTGCCAAATAAAAACTGCATATATTTAAAGTGTACGATGTGATGTTTTGATATACATATATATTGTAACATGATTAATACACTCAAACTAATTAACATAGCCATCATAACAGATAACTCCTTTTTTCTTGGTGAGAACATGACATCTACTCTTAGGAAATTTCAAGTATACGTTAACTATAGTTACCATGCTGTAGGGCTCCAGAACTCACTCATCTCATTATTGAAAATTTATAGCCTTTGATCAATGTATCCTATTTTCTCCCATCCCCTACCTCAGTCTGATGACCTCTACACTACTCTCTATTACTTGAATTAAATTTTTTTTTTTTAAGATTCCACATATAATCAAGATCATTCAATATTCGTCTTTCTGTATCTGGCTTATTTCTCTTAGCACAATGTCCTCCAAGTTCATCCACGTTATTACAAATGGCAAGATTTTCTTCTTCTTTTTTTTTAAAGATTTATTTATTTGTTTGTTTGTTTATTTATTTATTTGACAAAGAGGAGAGAGATCACAAGTTGGCAGAGAGGCAGGCAGAGAGAGGGGGGGAAGTAGGCTCCCCGCTGAGCAGAGAGCCCGATGCGGGGCTCGATCCCAGGACCCTGAGATCATGACCTGAGCCAAAGGCAGAGACCCCAACTCAATGAGCCACCCAGGCCCCCACGATATTCTTTTTTTTTAAGGATGAACCCATTCTGTTTATTTATACACCAAGTTTTCTTTATCCATTCATCTTATGTATGGACAGTTAGGTTGTTTCCTTATCTTGGCTGCTGTGAATAATGCTACAATGAACATGGGAGTGCTACCTATCTCTTTGAGAAACTGAGTCCATTTTCTTTGGATGTACATTCAGAAGTGGGATTGCTCGATCAAACTGCAGTTCTATTTTCTTTTTATTTTTTGAGGAACCTCGATACAGTTTTCTAAAGTGACTGCATCAAGTTACATTCCTACCAATAGTGCACAAGGGTCCCCCTTTTCCATCAACACTTGTTATCTTTTGACTTTTGATATTAGCATCCTAACGGGTATGAGGTATCTGCTTGTGGTTTTGATCTGCATTTCCCTGGTCACTCATGATGTTAAGCATCTTTTCATACATAGGTTGGCCATTTGTATGTCTTCTTTGAGAAAATGTCTATTTAGATCCTTTGCCCATTTTTTAGATCTGCCCACTTTTTAAATTGGTGTTTTGTGTGTGTGTGTGTGTGTGTAGTGTGTCATGTGTTTGTGTTTGTGTGTGTCTGTGTGTGCATTTGCTATTGACTTATATGAGCTCCTTAAATGTTTTGGATATTAATTCCTCATCAGATATATGATTCACAAAAATTTTCCCCTACTTTATAGCCTGGTTTTTCATTTTGTTGATGGCTTCTTTCACTATGCAAAAATATTTTGGAGTGGTGGACTTCCACTTGTTTATTTCGCATTTGTCTACTAGGAGATTTATGGTTTCAGGTCTCATACTTAAGTCTTCGACCCATTTGAGTTGTTTTATGTATGGTGCTATATAGAGATCCAAAAACATTCTTTTGCATGTGGCAGCCTAGTCTTCCCAACGTCATTTATTGAGGAATTATCCTTTTGCCATTGTATATTCTTGGTGATTCTGTCAAAAATCAGTTGACCATACATATATGGGCTTATTTCTAGGCTCCTGAATCTGTTCCATTGCTTTATGTGTGTTTTTATACCAGTACTAATGTTTTTATTATTACAGCTTTGTAATATAGTTTGAAGTCAGGAACTGTGATGCCTCCATATGCATCTTGCTCGAGTTTGCGATTTCGGGTCTTTTGTTGTTCCACACAAATTTTAGTATTGTTTTTTCTATTTCTGTGAAAAATACCATTGGGATTTTGATAGAGATGGCACTGTATCTGTAGATTGCTTTGGGTAGAATGGATATGTTAACAATACTAACTCTTCTAATTCATGAACACAGGATACCTTTCCATTTGTGTCTTTGACTTCATTCATCAGTGTTTTGTAGTTTTTTAGCATAGAGATTTTTCACCTTCTTGGTTTAATTTATTCCTATTCTTTTCATTGCTATTTTAAGTGAGTTTTTTTTTTTTAAAGATTTTATTTATTTGACACAGAGAGAGAGATCACAAGTAGGCAGAGGCAGGCAGAGAGAAAGGGGGAAGCAGGCTCCCCGCTGAGCAGAGAGCCCAACATGGGGCTCAATCCCAGGACCCCGAGATCACAACCTGAGCCGAAGGAAGAGGCTTTAACCCACTGAGCCACCCAGGCGCCCCTTGTTTTTTTTTTTTTTTTAGATTTTATTTATTTGAGAGAGAGCAAGAGTGAGAGAACACAAAGCAGGGAGAGCAGCAGAGGAAGAGGGGGAAGCAGGCTCCCCACTGAGCAAGGAGCACTATGCGTGGTTCGATCCCAGGACCCTGAGATCATGAAATGAGCCGAAGGCAGACACTTAACCAACTGAGCCAACCTAGGCACCCCAAGATTGTTTTCTTACTGTTTTTCTTTTTTTCTTAGTGTCTTTTTCAGATAGTTCATAGTTAGTGTATAGAAATGTGACTGATGAGACTCACACTTGTATCTCTGCTTTGACAGATATATATTGTGTGTTTCTCCAAAACTATAAACTAAAAAAGACTGTAACCTGAGTAACTTAATTAAGTGACCTCTTAATACCCCATGTTTTCTGTTCTCAAAAAGTAAGAGAAATATAAATTAATTTTGCAAGATTTATAAAAGTATGGCTCTTGGTAGATGATCTAATCAAAATATCGACTTCATAAACAAGGAAACTAGACCAGGGTGAGGAAATGACTTATTTCAGGTGACAGAGCACCCAAAGCAGAAAAGATGAACAGAACTGAAAGTAACTTCCTCAATTTGTCATGCTCTATCCTTTCAAGTTACTTCTTTCTTTTTCCTTTTCTTTTTTTTAAGATTTCTTATTTATTTACTTGAGGGAGAAAGAGAGAGAGAAAGCACAAGCAGGGGGAGAAAAAGAGGAAGAAGCAGGCTCCCCACCAAGCAAGGAGCCCAATGCTCAGCTTGATCCCAGGACCCTGGAATCATGACCTGAGCCCAATGCAAATGCTTAACCGACGGAGCCGCCCAGGCACCCCTACTTCTTTCTTTAAAGTAGGTAAACGGGTTACTACTGGAACATTGGGCTGGCTGACTTGTTGTACAGGGGCTGTTCTGTGCACTGTAGGATGTTTAGTGGCATCCTCAACCTCAACCTACTAAACGCCAATGGCCTCATTTTCCCAGCTGCAACAATCAAGAACATCTGCAGGCACTGTCAAATAACCTCTGGGGGACAAAAATCTCCCCCAAAGGACAACCATTGCTTTAAAATTCATGATGCTGAAAACAGATAAAATAAAATAAAATAAAATAAAATAAAATAAAATAAAATAAAATAAAATAAAATAAAATAAAATAAAATAAAATAAAATAAAATAAAAGATGATGAAGTTCTAAAGAAAGCCTTAAGACAGTAACTGTAGTCAAGAAAATAAAAAAGAATATATGTGAATGTGATTGCTTGTCCTCTTCATTTCCTTTGACCTTCAGCATATATAAACTGCTTGAGTGCAAAACTGCATCTGATTGAATTTTGTTCCTTCAATGTCAGAGGACACTGAAACACCCAGTAAATAAGCTCATTTGAAATGACGGTATTTCAAAACTGTTAGAGGGAAAAATATGTTGGATATTTGATTATGTGTACCCTCTTGCATTCCAAAAAAGCATAATAAATTGCCAGGAGATTACATTTAAAAGTCATATGGCAATTCCTCGCGTAAGTGTGAAAGTGGCAAATTAACAGAGAACTGAAGTGGTGTCTGTGTCTCTTTCACGCATCATTTGAATTGCCCTCAATTTTCATTTGCGTCCCGCACACAGGGCTTCCTGAATCTTTGGAGCCCCCAAAACTTCTGGCAGCAACTAGAAGGTTCAGGATATGACTGGGGTGGACCGGAGCCTGTCACAGCAAACCCAGCTGCAAATGCTCAACGCATACAAATCCATTTTTAGTTAATGGTTTTATTTTTAATTCCACAAGTGAAGTTGGAACCTTGCTTCCTTCACAGGAGGCACAAAAGATAGGCTTAAGTCAACTCTATTGTGTTTTTTTTTTCACCTTTTATCTTTATAACCTAAATATCCCTAAAGCATGCAAGTATAAGAATTTTGAGTAAAATAACAAATTATTTCAACTTGAAGGGATTTTGGTAACAATAAGCTAGAGATTTGAGTGGTTGAATAGCTACTACCTTCCATATAGCAGATGATCAGTAAAATATTAACCAGTTCTCTAGTTGAAATTCAACAAAATTATTAAGAAAAACTAAATTACAAATGTGTGTTTTACCATCAAAATTATAAAAATCTCCAAACTCTTTATTTTCCTACATAAACATATAAGCCTGCTATATGCAGCAAACATTTTGGTTTTTTTGTTTTTGTTTCGTTTTTCATTTTGTTTTTGTTTTTTTTAAGAGTGGAAGCTGGGAGGTTGCAGAGGGAGAGGAAGACTATCTTAAGCAGGCTCCATTCCCAGTGTGGAGCTCAACATGGGGCTTGATCTAGCGACCTGGAGATCATGACCACAGGCGAAATCAAGAGATGAATGCCTAATGGACTGAGCCGCTCAGGCACCCCCAGAACAAACTTTGTTAAAGATTATATACTGGAAACACACACACATACACAAGTAAAGATTAGGCCCTATAAAACAGGAAAAGAAAGTAACTATTTTACCGATTGACAATTTGGAACACTAAATTGTAGGTAATACATGTACAAAAAGAACAAAAAGTGGTCACATGTATATATTAATTCAGAGTCTAACCATCTTCCCAATATTGTGTGAACTCTAACTTCATGCCTACAAATGGTGGGGGTGTACTTGGTGGAAAGAACATTATTTGGCTGATTGGAGGTCAGAGTTCTAGAAGATGTTTCTTTTGTCATTTAACATGACTTGCCCTAAAAACAACAATGATGGAACAAAAGCAATCTTTCCTAACCACACTGTATAGCAAAAATATTTGTAAAACTGCTATATATTCTTATTTTTCAGTGTGTCTTATACACGGATGGCGGTTTTAAAAATCTAACAGCAAAGCAGTCATTAAATATGGTTAGGTCCTGATTATTCTGAAGCAGAGGTATGCCTGATGCAACTCCAATTTAATGGCATTATTTAGCGCCCTGTTGAGCTAATATACTAGTACAGTAGCTCTTAGATGCTAAGCTATTATTGTCTACTTTCTTCCCAAGTTCAGCCTATATCCTTTCCTAGAGAAAAGATAACCACTTGAGAGAAGGGTAAGAACAGAAACAAGGTTATGTTGCTATATTAGGGATGGAGGGAAAAGTGAGATTGGTTTTTCCATGAAAGTATTTTTGCTTATGCATTGCTAATGCATCAAATATAATTTGCTCTTGAAAATGCTCTGTCAAAAATTCTGTACATTCCTTATGATCCAGCTAAAATGCCCACTGCTCCAAGGAGACTTCCTTAATCTGTCCTCTGGAACACAGTATAATAATGATTAAGTTCTCTCCTCCTCAGAACTTTTTCTACTTGCATGGACATTTCTTACAGCGCTGAACATATTCTGGCTTATATCATAGCCATTTGTATTTAGAGCTTATCACCACTACTGGTTAGTAAGCTCTTTAGTATATCAATGACCCCATCTTTACATCCTGCAGATTGTCTAATAAAGAAATATTCAAACAATTATTGTTCATTTTTTTTCCTTCTGCCTAGTCCAGAGGGAATGAATTTTGTAGATTTATGGAAACATGATGATCTATGAGAGATACATTCTTTGACTCATTTATGGAAACAATGGTCTATTAAAATTGCCCGATGTTAAAGAGGTAGACCTTTTTCAGGAAGAATATCACCAAGTGGGGATTCTAAGAACCAAAACAACAATATTATGACACTTAGTCTTAGTTTTCCAGGGATGCCATAACAACCTAACATACCCTAGTGGCTTAAACAGAAATTTATTTTATCACAGTTATAGGTGCTAGACTTCAAGATGAGGTTGATGGCTGGTTTGGGTTTTTCCTGAGGCTTCTCTCCTTAGCTTACAGAGGGCTACCTTCTACCCTCAGTCTGTGTTGTTTCTGTCCTAACCTCTTTTCAAAAAAATATCAGTTGTTTGGGTTAGGTCCAACCTAATGACCACATCTTAAACTCCCTAAAGATTTTATCTCCTAATACAATCACATTCTGGCTGTACTGGGGGTTTGGATTTCAACCTATGAATCTGAGAAGGAGCACAATTCAGCCCAAAAGATTGGCTATTTCACTTTCTAGATCTCTAACTACTACCTTCTTAATACTTTCCACAATAAACTCTTAGAATTAATACAGACATGTATCTCGTTTGTTCTCTACTGTATATGCTTGCCATGTTGCTTTAGATTTTATAAATAGGTTCAAGAAATGCTAATTTTTGACTTTTTTTTTTTTTCTGAGAGAGGAAGAGAGGAAAAAAGGAGGGGAGAGGCAGAGAGAGAGAGAATTTTAAATAGGCTCCACACTCAGCAGTGCAGAGCCCAACGAGGGGTTCGAACTCAGGACCCTGAGGATATGACTTGAGAGTCAGAGGCTTAACGGACTGAGCCACCCAAGCGCCCCACGGCATGCTAATTTTTAAATAAGAAACACTATCTTCCTAGGAATGATATTCTAGTTCTCCAAAACCTTTTTCAAGAAGGAAAATCTGAAAGCATTTCATAAACATCATTCATCTAAACGACTTTGTAAAATTCCTGAGTTAGATTTTCCTATGCTTTTAGATCTTAGTATTAAAGTTATCTAGACTTAAAACACAAATCATAGAATATGCATACACATACACACGTTTCTGAATTCTCGTTTTATTATTGCTAATGCTAGCTAAAAAATAATTCCTTTTCTAAAAGGAATAAAACCTTGTTTATATCCAAGGCTCCAAACATAAATGTGTGCATATAATTCCATGGCTGAGAAATTAATTTTTTAACATGAGAGCTGTGGCTACCTTTGGCATTTCTTAGACTCTGTGCTTTAACATGTTTCCAAATATGGAACAATAAGAGGATAGTTGTTTTTAGCTCAGAATAAATTATTTTAAAAAAAAAAAGGAGAAAATCAATATGAGACACCAAAGCCGTCCAAGTAACGTTAAAGAAAAAGAAATAGCTAGTTATTTTAAAATGCACAGCTAAGTATGGGATCCTAATCTGTACTTTCTCATCATCAGAGCTACTAAAACTTCACTATGAATATAAAGCAAAAGGGAAAACAGGAAATGGCTCAAACTCTAGGTAACAAATACAGAAAAGCACAACAGGGAATATTTCCTATTACATAAATCACATTTGTTTACTTTCTTGCAAGGTAACATTGCCACCTCTTTGGAAGGAATGACAATGAATAATTTGCCTTTCTCTGATCATATTTTGAACATCAAAGAGACTGCAAAAGAATTGCTTATTATCTACCTACAAATAAATTTATCTTTATATGTACAGGTATAACCTTTGCTAATATCAGAAAACATTTATGATTGTATGTTCAAAGGAGCGTATATACAGTTCCTATATGAAGTCAAATATATTATTAGAAATTAAGGTATTAAAAATGAGATCATTTCTTATATTATCCAGTGAATATTTGCTAATTTTGAGAATGTTGGAAATATTTTATATTACCATAAGTCAATTTTACTTGCATATTGAATTCAAAATCCAGTTCCCCTGGTTGCCATTATTAATGACAGCAGAGATCTCTACGAATAATTTATTATATATAAACAATTACAATCCTGCACTTTTTAGCACAAGTACTAGCAATTTCCATTTAATGATGGCTTACTATTTTCCAGGTACTTTGTTAAATGCTTAAACATGATCATATCTAATCCACAAAAATCCTCTGAAGAAATATTTCACTATAAACAGAGGGAAAATGAGAATTAGAAAACTTAAATAATTTTCGAGTCCTACATAACTGGCAACTCCATGATATATGTACCCACGTTTCTCTGGCTTCCATCTACCACCCCAAACAACACGCGTACAGAGACACACTCCCTCAAAAAACACCCACAGAAGGGATGTTGAAAGAAGTAAATTACACAGTCTTGGGTAATCACAGGAATACAAGCAAGAGATTATTTTTTTTTTTAAGCAAGAGATATTTTATGGGAGGATTGGGCCCAAAGTTCCAGAGGGTTCCCCCTCATTGCTCCAACACACACCGATGTTTTCCTTCTCCAAACTTTGAGTAATCTAAGCCACAGAGATTAGCACTGAATTGGCATCATTGCCTTACGACTTTGATGTCTTAAATGCATCTTATTTCCTCACCTTTATTTAGAGTCTCAATCTGAGATTATTATAGGATTGTAGCATTGTGCTATCTAGCATTGTTATAGCATTCTATTTGTTGTATGTCCATAGCTTTCATGAAAGGGCATGCTATATAGCTTGCTCATTAATAAACATGTTTCTGGCTTCTTTGAGTTGCTGTTATATAGTGCAGAGAGTACCTAGAAGGCCAGACCCGTTCAGATGCCTTAGACTGAGTTACCTTGCTACCCAAAAAAAGAAGAGGAAATCACTCTTGAATCAGATCATTTTTTAAGGATCTTCTCCACTGAAGCAAAACTGACTACTCTTCAGTTTAGCAGGGGTTTTGAACCAGAAACCAAGCCACCCCTAGACATATCAGGCAATTAAAATATTTTCTTCTTTTCTTCCTCCTCTATCTCCCACAATACTGTAGGCAATCTGGCAAATCTATTTGACATTCTTTAAAAACAAAGTAGTATTTCCCAAAGAAGATACCTAAGTAACAGAGTGGCAGGATATCCTTAGAGGTCTAATGACCCGCTTATGAAACATACTGAGATTGTTACTGTCTCCTTCATTTATGACAGTTTTTATATGCTCCAGACCCTTTATTCTCACCCTACTCACAGTTTAAAGGAGCACAGGGTTGCCAAATACCATATTCCTTACTGCTGTTTCAAATTGCAGCTGAGAAAACCATTCAGAGAGGACAATAATCCACTTTTTTGACTATCTAACATGGGCTTTACCTATTTTTAAAATATAACACATTTCCTACCTCTTACTTTTACAAATTTGGGGGAGTTAACTATTCTGCATTGGGAAACTTTTAGAACAGGTGGCCAAGTCATGGGTGACTGTACTCCCAAATGACAATCATGCACCCTTTTGATTTTGATGAAGCCGACTTAGCCACCTGCTGTTGATTTCTCACTGTCTTAATTCCTCTTGGAGTCATCAAGTTCACTTCTTAAGGAAAAAGAAGAAAATGAGAACCTTCCAGCTTGCTCTGTCACTAATACTTTGATGAAATCTGGCAGTGATGACATAAACAATGAAAGCTTAAATGTATAAAAGGTAGATCTAATGACCTCACAGAATATGACACAAAGGAATGACAAGATGAGGCAAGAAATGTTACAGCTTAGTAATATAATAAAGTTAACTGAGGGACCTCAAATTAATGCTAATAGATGGTACAAAAATTCTGGTTCCCTTTCTCTCCTGCCTTTTCTCCAATTCTGAGGTTATTTGTTTTATATCATCTTCCCCTTGATAACCCACATAAAAAGCTCTTTCCCAAAACCCAGGCCTCAGTCTTCCATTGTTCTCAGTCTATCACACACAATTACGATCATTAGTATGATGTGATAATTGAGGGCTTAAGTTCTGGAAGGAGACAATCATTGTCTCAGATCCAGTTCCTAAGAGCATTATTTAACTTGCCAGTACTTAAACTTAACTCAACTGTAAACAGGATAAACATAATAGAAAACTAATAGTTCCTCTTTAAAGACTGAATCTTTTTATTAACGATATATAATGTATTATTTGTTTCAGGGGTACAGGTCTGTGAATCAACAGTCTTACACAATTCACAGCACTCACCTTAGCACATACCCTCCCCAATGTCCATCACCCAGCCACCCCACCTCTGCTATCCCCTCCCCTCCAGCAACCCTCAGTTTGTTTCCTGGGATTAAGAGTCTCTTATGGTTTGTCTCCTGTCTTTGGTTTCATCTTGTTTCATTTTTCCCTCCCTTCCCCTATGATCCTCTGAAAGACTAAATCTTTTGAAACCACTCACAAAAGTGCTTGGCATTTAAAAAAAAAAGAAAAAGAAAACAAAGAAAGAAACACTCAACAATTTAAGTCATTACTATTATTACTATTATTAATGATACTACTAACCTGTTAATTACTATCATTTCTTGGCTTCAAACACCACAGTTTACTTTCATAACTTGACCTTGTTTATACACTGTTGACTACTAAATTAAAACTTCTCTTCTAGGTTAATACAATGCAGTGATTTAAACATACTCTCAACAAGGTATTAGCAAATAAAATTCAACAAAGTAGTAAAAGGATTATACGCCATAACCAAGTAGGATTTATTCCAGGTATGCAAGGCTGGTTCAATATTTAAAATCAGTGAATGTAATCCATCACATCAACAAGCAAAATAAAAAAAAACCCCATATGATCCTATGAATAGATACAGAAAAATAATTTTACAAAATCTGAGACCCATTTCTGGAAAAAACTCTCAATAAACTAGAAATAGAGGGAAACTTCCTGAACTTAATAAAGGCATTTACCCAAAACTTACAACAAGTATCAACTCACTGGAGGAAAACAAGACGCTTTCCCCCTAAGATTAGGAATAAGGCAAGTATGTCACCACTCACCACTTCTATACAACATTATATTGGACATCTTACCTAATACAGTAAGAGAAGAAAATGAAATAAAAGGTATACTAATTGGAGAGGAAGAAATAAAACTTTTTTTTTTAGATAGATGACATGATTATCTATGTAGTAAAGTTCTTAAGAATCAATAAAAACAAAAACAAAAACAAAAACTTCTGGAACTAAATGATTTTAACAAAATTACAGGATATGGGCTAATACACAAAAGTCAATTGCAAGCAATGAATCTTGGAACACCGCGTCAAAACTAATCAAAACTAATGATATATTTTATGGTGACTAAAATAAAACAATGAAAAAAGTTAACTGCTTCCATATATACTAGCAATGAACCTTTAGAGTTTAAAATTTAAAACGCAGTACCATTAGCATTCCAAAATTTTAAATACTTCGGCATAAATTAACAAATATACCCAAGATCTATAGGAGAGACACTATAAAACTGTGATGAAAGAAACTTAAAAATCTAAATAAATCTAGAGCTAGTTCAAGTCCATGGACAGGAAGACTTAACACTGTCAACTTTTTCCAATTTGATCTATATATTTAACACACTCTCAATCAAAATCCTGGACGTTAATTTTATGGATATCAACAAAATGATTCTAAAGTTTATACGGAAAGGCAAATGACCTAGAATAGCCAAAAGACTAGTGAAGGAGAAGAAAAAAGTCAGAGAAATGACACAACACTACATTAAGACTTATTATAAAGCTAGAATACTTGAGACAGTATGGTATCAGCAGAACAGAAAAATAGATACAACAGAAAAGAGAGCCTAGAAAATGTCAACTGATTTTTGATATAGGAGCAAACACAATTCAACGGAGAAAGGATAGTCTTTTCATCAACTAGTGCTAGAGCCCTTGAACATCAATGTGCAAAAAAACGAATCTAGAATCTGACCTTACACCTTTCACAAAAATTAACTCAAAATGGATCAATCATACTTCAGTGTGAAATGCAAAGTGATAACAGGAGAAAATCTACATGATCTTGGGTTTAGAGGTGACTTTTTAGATACAACATCCAAAGATGTATGAAAGGAAAACAATCAATACTGGCTTATCAATTCTAGTAAATGTACCAGACTAATGTAAGATATTCATCATAGGGGAAACAAGGTGCAGAGAAGGGGAGAGAGAAGATGCGACATGTGATAAATCTCTATATTTTCTGATAATTTCTTAAATCTAAAATAAAACTGCTCCAAAACCAGTTTACTAATTTACAAAACAAATCAACAAAACTGTGTCCTTAAACACAAAATGCTGGTGAGGGTGTGAACCAAAAACAGCTCTCATTCACTGCTGGGGACATTGCAAATGGTACAATCACTTTGGAAGATAATTTGGTGCTTTCTTACAAAATCAAGCATACTCTTACTGTACAATTCAGCAATCACCTTCCTTGCGATTCACTCAAAGGAAGTGAGACCTTATGCCCACATAAAAACCTGCACACAGATGTTTATAGCAGCTTTATTCATAACAGCCAAAGCCTGAAAGCAACCAAGATGTTCTTCAGTAGATGAATGGATAAACTGTGGTGCATCCAGACAATGGGATATTATTCAATGCTAAAGGAAAATGACCTATTAATATGAAGGAAACTTAAATGCATATTACTAAGTGAAAAAAGTCAATCTGAAAGGTTACAACGGTATGATTCCATCTATATGACTTTTTGGAAAAAGCAGAACTATGGAGTCAGTCAGAAGATCAGTGGTCCTTGGGACTTGGGGGTGGGGAGGATTAATATGTGGAGCACAGAGGATTTCGGGGGCAGTAAAAATTCGCTACATGATTTACTCAAACCCACAGATTATATAGTACCAAGAGTTAACTGTAATGCAAACTACAGACTTTGGGCAACTATGATGGGTCAATGTAGGTTCCAATGTAACATATATACCATTGACAGGATGCTGAAAATGCTGGAGGCTATGTATGTGTGGGGGCAGAGGGTATACGGGAAATCTGTACCTTCTCCTCAATAATGCTACAAACCTTGAACTGCTCTATAAATTGAGCTACAGCTTAGAGTTGTTTGAATACTTTGAGTAGTCTGGGAATTCATTCTAAATCTACCTAGTCATTTTGAGTTTTCAGTAACTCTGCTCTTTTCAATCTGGATGAGTATTCCCTAAATCACAGTAATATTGTAAGGTTTCATTTCATTGACTCTAAGATGGCATTTATTTTAAGATTACAATACTGTATGAATCCCAGAAAAATAAAGTGTCAGATCAACTCTAACAAATTTTAAGATCCATCTTCACTTCAGAAATTTAAAATGTGAAAAACATAGGTTGCAGAATCTATGAAACACAAGTAAAGTGAACGGGCTTCTTATGGACTACTCATCATATACGCTAAAAGGAAAGGAAAACATTTGCTATTTGCATTATAACAAGGAAGGTCTGCAAATATCAGTTTCAAAACCAAATAATTACCTTAATTTGGGCTCTAAAATTTTCAGTAGTGGAGGACTTGAGTAGCTCAGTTGGTTAAACAGCTGACCCTGGATTTTGGATCAGGTTATGATCCCAGTGTCCTGGGATCCAGCCTGTGTCCTGATCTGCCCTCAGTGGGGAGTCTGCTTGAGTCTCCCCCTCTCTTTATGCCCCTCCCCCACACACGTGCTCACGCGTGCTCTATCTAAATTAAGTAAATAAATCTCTTTAAATATATATTTATAAATAAAAATTTCAGTAGTGACCGCCAAGAGAAAAACATGATATTTTACATAATTCAGAGAGTCTATAAAATATTCACAAATTCAGGTAAAACGAATTACTTTAGCTACTAAGATAAGAGAAAAATTTAATGATCAATTCTTAAGAGTAAAAAAGGAATGCTGCAAGACCAAGTCCTGGGTATGCTCTTAAGTAATATTCAGCTCACCTTAATATTACAAATCCAAAAACTTCAGACGATAGTGTTTCCTTCTATGTTTTCCTTTTCAAGGACTGGTGTAATATATGCCCAAATATACTTAATCCTTCACAAGTATTTTTCTTCAATATTATAGTACTTTTTGAACTATTTGTTTGGGTAATAAATTAGATGGGCATAATTTTAAAACAAACTAACATTTAAAAAGTTATTAGCTTTATGTAGGAATCAAGCAATCAACTTAAGCATTAAGACAGACACCCAGGAACTAAGTGGCTGAACAAAACTTCTCCCTTGAAGCAATATCAAGGTCATAATTTGCATAGCAGCTCATCAGCATAAAATCAAAGGTCAACTGGCTCAAGACTGAGTATAATTTTAATGCAAATAATTGGCAAGACAAGTGTGCACTAAGGTAAAAGCACTGCCAATGAGGAACAATTTCTGCTCATAAATTTAATTTTGTTGAATCAGTTGACCAACTTCATAGGCAGGTGCATTAACTTAGAATTTAAATGATGCACCATTGCACAATCAAGTAAGAATAAATTTGTAAGTCTAAGAATTCTTAATTACTTCTATTACCATTTCCATATGTTTAAAAATGCAATATATCTTGCATATTTGTATTCGCTAAAAGGACTAAATCAAAACCATCCTAGTTGTAAACTCAATCTCCTCACACCTGAAAATCTGGAAGGTTTCGATATTGATTGTACTATGATCAGAACATCTTAAGTACAGGGGCGCCTGGGTGGCTCAGTCACTTAAGTGTCTACCTTCAGCTCAGGCCATGATTCCAGGGTTCTGGGATTTGAGACCCAAGTCTGGCTCCTTACTCAGCAGGGAGCCTGCTTCTCCCACTCCCTCTCCTTCTGCCTGATGCTCCCCCTGCTCCTGCTCTCTCTCTTTCTGTCAAATAAATAAAATCTTAAAAAAAAAAAAAGAACATCTTAACTATACAAAAAGAGCATGTTTTTGCTAATAAAATGCTTGAATTTTTTTAAGCTATTTTCCCTTAATATCACAAATGATCCCCAAATATTCAAACCCCAAAGGGCTACACAGGCTGTGGAACAAAGGGGACACCTTTCTGCCTAGCAGGCAGTCAGGGAATGTGGGAAAGTGCCTAGAGAAGAATTTTAGAAGGATATCTGTAATGGCCTGAGACATTCTGTCACACTTACTTATTGATTTTATTTGAAGGGAATAACTAGAGGCTTTATGAGAAAAATAAATAAATAATGATGACCTTTTATTTTGGGGAGAAACTAAGGGAGCTCTCTGAAGAATCTGTTTTCACCTTAAAACATCAACATAAAATTATTCAGTTGTTCTATTATCCACAACATTGTGTTGCCCTTGTTCATGTGGACTTTTTATGATTGTTTCCCATCAGTTAGACACTATTTGGGTCCGTTTTTGAAGTGCAGGCATTTGCAAGGCTGCCAATGCCAATTATTTGCAGAAATGAAGGATAAAAAAAGCTGTCGGTAGGTATAAATGCTTTTACAAATTTGTGACTTTCCTAGAAACAAGAACAGTATTGTTGAACACTGAAAAGAAATACGTGGGGGTTAAGGGCTCTCTAAAATATTTTGTTTTATTCCTAGTTTTGATTCTGCACAATAAGGATAAATTATTGGATAAAGACAGAAAGGTAATTCAAAATAAATAAAATACATCTTTCACATTTAAATTAAGACCAATTATACAAATGTTACCATTCTTTGAGAAATCCAGTCACTGAAATGCTTCAAGAGGAGTGAGAAAACATTAATCTTCTTTCTTGGGTAGGCACTATGATTTGCACAGGTACAGACATTTTAATGCAATAATTTATAGGCAGTGAATTCTAAACCAGGGGGCAATCTAAATTTGTTTTCTGAATCTAGGCAATTCTGCAGTATTTTTCAAGATATGTTGTGTCCAAATCACCTCAGAGAGAATCCTACAATCACTTTGGAGTACTAGATAACAAAATTATATTAATCTTACATTTCCACAATCTTACTCTGAGATATTTATGCATAATAAAATCTGAGAGACACCGCAATTAAATAAATAGTACACGTGCTTCTAGAAAGGATAACCCCATGTTTTACCATGAAGAAAGGAGTAGTTACCTCTTCATTAAAGGACAGAAAATGAAAATCAGACTTCTCAAATCTTAGGACTTAAGTTGTACTCAAATATTTTTAGAAAAAAATAAGTATTTATCATATATATAACTGCCCTCAAATATTAAGTAATTCAAATTATAGTCAATAATTGTCTACTTAGATTTAGGATGATAAACATACCTATCCTTATGTGGTTGTTCAGCCCTGAGGGGTGAGAAATAACCACCAATCATGGTCATATTAAGACTTAACCAGAAAAACTACTTATTCTCCACTCACATCTGTATGTATACTGAAGCTATTCTCAATAATCTAAAAAGGTCAGTTTAATCTCCAAAATTCACAAATCCATGCCAACTGGAGTTGTAGACTTCAGAACTTTAGAGAACATGACTGGGAGAAAACTAAGAGGTCAGAAGTCCAGTCACTCCAATTTTACAAGAGGTGAAATCATAGACACCAACAAAGGGTGAGCAGAAAGCCAGAATTCTTGATGTTGAATTCATTACTTTTTACTACTATGTAGATCATACAACCTCCTCACACTGTTATCTTGTAAGTTTCTTAAATAATACAATTTCCCTTTTAACAACTTTTAATTGCTTGTTCGGGATACTAAAAATAATCTTTCTCCTGTCTAATATTTTATATTCACCTAGCTGTGTTCCAAACTGCATTTCCCATAAATTCAATGTTATGTACATCAACACCTCACCGATGTTTATATCACTAAGCCACCTAACTACTTTGAAAATGCTCATTCCGGGGGCTCCTGGGTGGCTCAGCTGGTTGAGCATCTGAGTCTTGATTTCAGCTAGGGTCATGGTCTCAGAGTCCTGGGATCCAGCCCCTTGACGGGCTCCGAGCTCAGCAGGGAGACTGCTTGAGATTCTCTAGTCCGCTCCCTCTGCCCCTCTCCCATGTGCTTGTGCATACACGCTCACTCTCTCTCTCTCAAATTAAAATAAAATTTAAATAAAATAAATTAAAATGGTCATTCCTCAGTCCATTTTTTAAAATAAACTTTCTCCAGGACCCCACATATACGTATGTATCAGTATATTCCACCCAAAAGACAGAATTAGATTTGGAATTTACTAAGGAAAGGAAAGGAAATCCGAATCTTAAAATTTGCATATTTTATGCTTTCACATAATTAAATTCAAAGTATGTGGTATAAATCTTTCAAGCAGTCAAGACTTGGAATGCTTGACATCCACTTTTGAAAATTAAGTTTTATGCTGAAAAGAATACAGATAGCAACACCCCAAATCCTTTGGATAAAATACAACCAGCTAATTTGATCTTCTAAGGATATGAGAGCCCAAAAACATGGATCCTCCCTTACTGCCATTTCCAAACAGGACAGGACAAAATCAACTAGTATCTCGGGCAGTTTGGAGGCTTCTGGAGCTTAAGTAGAGAATTTTGCCGTGAAGAAGCGCGATGATGGTTGGCTCCCAGCAACAGCCTTCACATGGATTTAAGGCTCAGGCCCCTATCATGTGGCTACAGAATGGAGAACTCCGGGCTTAAGCTGTAAGAAACCAGACTTCAGTTCCTCATTTGGAAGGATATTCTCACATTCAGAGTTGTTTGAAATCAGAACAGTCGGCCTCATATGTTCTACTGAGGATTTAGGCATCACACAGGGAGCTGTTTGTTTTTCGGTATCATTTGCTGAAAGTAAAGGAAACCACAGCCTCTGCATTGCCAACTCAAAGTGCAGCATACTCTGAACCACCGAAATAGTGCTTCAATCTGACAATTTCTCAAAAAGTATTAAAGTCTTTTGGAAGACAAAAAAAAAAAAATCACAGAATCTGAGGCGCCTCCCTCACATACAGTCGAACATCAGCAGAGCATTAAATTCGGGACAAAACTAAAACTGTTATTTCCTGTGCAGTTTATATTCTCAAGGGCGAGTGTAAAACTCATTAAATGTATCAACATGGATCAAGAATACTCATATTTGCTGATATTTATCAAACACTTCATGTGTGTCAGGAACTGTTCTCAGGACATTATACGACTCCATTTTTTTAATTTTAAGATTTTATTTATTTATTTGACAGACAGAGGCACAGCGAGAGAGGGAACACAAGCAGGGGGAATAGAAGAGGGAGAAACAGACTTCCTGCAAAGCAGGGAGCCGGGTGTGGGTCTCGATCCCAGGACTCTAGGATCATGACCTGAGCCGAAGGCAGACGCTTAACGACTGAGCCACCCAGGCGTCCCTATATGATTTCATTTAATTCTCACAATGATTCTATTATCATATCCTATTTTGCAAGGAAAGCAACTGACAGAAGGGGGAGGAGGAGTTATGTCAAATGCCCAAATTCTTACTGTCAGCAAGTGATGGGAGTCAAAATTCGAACCTTGGCAATGTGACCCCAGAGCCCGTCCTCTTATCAACTGTGCAATGTCACATCCGTGTAGGCTGCCAGGGGCTTCCCCAGATAGGAGACAAAGTGAATCATGAAATGCCAGCATTTATAGATGAAGCATTAGCAACCATGAGCAATGAGAATACTCATTTGAACAAAATTTTTATTCTTTTTTTTTTCTTTTTAAAGATTTTATTTATTTATTTAACAGAGAGAGAACACAAGCAGGCAGAGAGGCAGGCAGAGGCAGAGAGAGGAGCAGGCTCCCCGCGGAGCAAGGAGCCCGATGCGGGACTCGATCCCAAGACGCTGGGATCATGACCTGAGCCAAAGGCAGCTGCTCAACCAACTGAGCCACCCAGGCGTCCCAAAATTTTTATTCTTTCTTTAAGAAAAGGCAGCCCCCTACCTGTCTTTAAAAGAAATATAAACTATAAATAACCCCAGATTAGAAAGAACTAAAAGGAATAGTGTGGAGGACCACAGGGGAAGGAAGGGAAAACTGAAGAAATCAGAGAGGGAGACAAATCAGGAGAGACTCTGGACTCCAGGAAACAAACTGAGGGCTACAGAACGGAAGGGTGGGGGGATGGGGTAACCAGGTGATAGGTATTAAGGAGGGCATGTGTTGGGATGAGCACAGAGTGTTGTATGCAACTAACGAATAGATGAACACTACATCAAAAACTAATGATGTCTTAAGTGTTGGCTAACTGAACATAAAAATATGTAAAAAAAATTTCAAAAAAAAGAATTAAAAAAAAGAACTAAAAATTATTTTGTTTTAACCACAATTATCAATTTTGTGGCTTTATAAACCACAGTACCTTTAAAATTGAGAAAATGTGTGTATATATCCTACACTATATACACAGACAGGACATAAATATAATTTAAAAATAAGAAAGGATCAACCGACAAAGGAATAGTTTGGTTAAAATTACTACAGAATCCTGGCTTTAAAAGGTAGAAATGCATAGGACATCAAAATAAAAATCACGAGAAACTTTAATTCTAGTGTAAACAAAAATAACTATCAATTGATTTTTTTTTAGTAAAAAAATGAAAGTAGGTCTAAAATATAGTCATGACATAAATCTATCTAACCAATATCGTATGCATTACCGATAAGCATTTTCCAAGAAGGAATGGATAAAAGTACTGAATCATGGGTTACATTCAGCCTGATGGTTAAAAAGTGAAGAACTATGCCATCTGAAAGGAATATCAAGATGGAAATCTTGAAGAGAAGTCAAAGAGAAGTCAATGGAAGGGACAGCAATCAAGTTTCCCCAATTAAATGGAAAACAGAAAAGGCAGCAGAATGGTAAGATTTTATTGTAAGACTCATGTAAGAATATGAAATGTTTAGGTCCTTTATAAGTGTGTACTTCTAAATGTACCCTCTGACGTAGTACATGAAGGGAGTTTAAAAAGATGACAGGAGCATTATTTTCTTGGCCTTGGGATAATCTGAAATGAAACAAAAGTGACCTTATGATTTCCACAGCTTCTCGAGCGTTGTGATTAATATTCTTTTTCTGTGGCTTAAGTCATTTACACTATGGCAAGAAAAGAGCCTCACGGACACAACATATGCCTGAAATATCGCCCAGGTAAAGTTACTTTGTATCTAGTACAACTAAGTGCCTCCATTCTGGGACAACAGCAGCTAACAAAAGTCACCTTAAAAATCTGAACCCAAATTGGACGGTCTGAGAGCCCTCACTGGTGAAATGGTTGGACCTCGGCCCTCTTCTAAGCCACGCCCTCTACACACACTTCCCTCGGCTCTAGCCATGAAGTGTCCTACAAGCTCCCAGGGATAAAATCAGGATGCTATCCCTTCTTGGCTCTGGCTGCTGCTGAGGCTGCTATTTGCAACTGTGCTCCAAGCAAACGCCAGCTGCTCTGCCAAAATGCCACCTGACCTAAGGCTTATCACTACCCCCTCTGTGTTGTAAGGACCACCAGATAAGGGCTGGAAACCTGCCCCAGAGGGCTGCTCACTGTGCTCACTCCGCTTCCAGCCCCTCCTCAGCCCTTGTTTCGATTCGATGACCTTACCGCTCTACCCTCCACCACACCGGTCTCTCCTCTCTATTACCAATTAGGGAACTGGCCTATTCCTCTAACTTCAACTTTCTTACAGAATACCCTGCGAGCATTAAGGTGCAAATAGAGTTACACGTTTCTTTAAATGCTACTACAGCAACAGGTTCCTCTAGGTGCATCAAAGTCCCTCATGGCAAGACGGTGGGTACAGTCTGGTGCAGGACAGGTTCAGTAAGAGAGGACCCAACAAATGCCCATTTGCCCCTTTAATTGAAGCTGTAGAGTCGAGCTCCACAATGATGACATCATTAAAAAGCTTTTTTTTTTTTTTCTTGCAGGTAATACAGTACATCCTGATATCCTGCTTTCTTCTACGCTGGTCCACAGTTTATTAGAAATATCAGGAATGTTTAAAGTTCAACTCTGGAAAGTTTTATTTCCCAAGAGCTTTCCTGCCTCCATATAATTTATTGGGTACAATGAGAATAGATATATGGGTGCTTGTATTAGTTTCTGTTGATGTGTAAAAAACTTCCAGAAATTTTGTGGCTTAAAACAATATGAAGTTATCACCACACAGTTTCTGGAGGTCAGAAGTCGAGGAATGGCTTAACTGGCTTCTCTGCCAACAGTCCTCATGGGGCTGAAATGAAGATGCCCACTGGGCTGCTTTCTCATTTAGAATGTGGGGTCATTTTCCACGCTCATACAGGTTGTTGGCAGGATTCAGTTCCTTATGGTTTAAAAGACTGAGGCACTAAGTTCCTATGACCCCCAGGAACCCTCTGCCATGTGGCCTTCTCCTAAACATACGAGTTTGCCTCTTCAAGGCCAACTTGTGAATGCCAACTACTCCTGTTTCTTATTTCTTTTAAAGGCTTACCTTATGGGGTCAGGATCATTTCTACTTTGACTAACTCAAAGTCAGCTGATTAAGGAACTTACCACATCTTCATCATCTAATATAACATAGGGAGTAATAACCTTGCACCCAAGGGGAGAAGATTAAAAAAGGCATGTGCACCAGTGGGCCGAGGTCTTAGTGACCTTCTTAAAATTCCTCCGCCCGTAGAAGATTGGGATTCTAATTATACATGCTAACCATACATGCAACTTTCAGTTCCTTTTGCAGAACGGGTACATTTATTTCCTTGCTGAAAAGAAGATCTGTTCTGCTTTTGCAGTTAAGCTGTGAACTGTATTACCCCACATGCCCCATCAAACAGACAGTCATAAGCCATTAGCTTTCAAGCTAAAAATAATCCTGAGTCAACCCAAGATTCATTCTCTAATCATTTGGGTTGACTTTAGCATTTAGGGTACTTTAAATACATATAAAATGACTTACACCAAGCCCACTCCTGAGAACTTGGGGCTATTCTGGCATCAAGGTCATATGTTTTAAACATTTTGGGATTTTTAATTTGACAGTGAAGAGAAGGCAGAGGACTTTTCCATGACCTTACTCAGGTTATCAGAATCTACACAACAGTTAGTTAACTAAGAGTCACCTGGCATAGGGTTTATGATTAGCAAAGAAATGGACACCAAGCTTTAAGAAGTATGTCTTTGGATATGTCAAACACAGACCTGATTTCATGTTGTTCACAACAGGTCCTCTTAGATGATGATGATCTTAATGAAACTACTTAAAAAATGCAAAAAAAAAAAAATTCTATCTGCCCTTAGATCTGGTTCCCGAGTTCTCATATAACAGATGTAATTACAGAATTATGAAGAATTAATGCTCTTGCTAAAAAGTAGTATTTGGGGAACATGAGTCAAGTTGCTATCTGAATTCCGTGTCTCCTCAATTGTAATTCTAACTGCCCAAATGTCTACTTAAATATTAATTAAAAATAAAATGCCACATCATGGGTATAATAAAAATATTATAAAATATAATAGTCAGTGTCTCTCTAGATAAAAGACAAATTCTATCTAATCCCATATTAAAAGAACAGAGACTAGTCATTTGAAACTGAACAAACATTCTGAGTTGAAGTGAAAAAAATCAGATTTTTTTTTACATTTCCTTCACTTTTCTTTCTTAATAGGGTCTCTAAGTTGGGTATAAATAGCATGTGAGTGTAAGTATAATCATTATTTAAATAAAAGAGCAGCCTCATTAACATGGTCAAGGGTAGATGAGCCCGTCAGTGATGCTTATCAAGAGCAGACATCCACTAAAGGATCCCTGTGTGTGAGGCATGCGTCCAAATCACCGATCCACCACTCAGCATCAATGGTCTTACATCCAACTTCAATTTCGCTGGGTTTCAACCATTGCCGCCATCTCTGTTGTTCAAGCTCAAAACTTTACGTTTCCTTTGATACCTCACTCCACCCCTGTTCACCCCTGTTGAAAGTTTTATTATAATTTCCACCATTTAATTCCCTTAATTTTCATTCTCTTGGCACTGTTGTGAAGACCCATGTACCAAAACCCTGTATAATTGCATTAGCTTTCTAAAATAACTACATTTTTCTGCCCTCAGTTACCACTCCTTCCAAATTTTCACATAGATAACTGCTAGGTTAATAATCCCAAATTCCTAATAAAAGGTCATGTTTTCCACATTGCATTTGAGTGCCATTTGGCAGATTCTCATCTAGCTAGTTTACATGCATTGTATAATTTAAACCTTGCAACAATCTAACTAAATTCTTATTATCTTCATTTTGCAGAAAAAGAAATTTCATAAAAGAAATACAAAAGAAGTTTTCTAAGGTATCTGACTCTGAAGCTTCTTCTTATAATCATCATTGTACTGTTGTTCATGTGAATTAACAATATGCACTAATGCCCATCACCCATGAAACTAAACCCCAATGCTTTCAACCTGGAACTCAACTGCTGTTTTTAATTCCTGAAAATAAATGGATTACATCCACCACTGCGCTCTTCCTGTCATTTAGAATGCCATTTCCTGGGGTGCCTCCGTGGCTCAGTGGGTTAAAGCCTCTGCCTTCGGCTCAGGTCATGATCTCAGGGTCCTGGGATCTAGCCCCGCATTGGGCTCTCTGCTCAGCAGGGAGCCGGCTTCTGCCTCCCTCTCTGCCTGCTTGTGATCTCTCTGTCAAATAAATAAATAAAATCTTAAAAAAAAAAAAAGAATGCTATTTTCTGCCACCTATCCAAGTGTGATTTATCCTTCAAGCTGATCTCAGGCTCTGCCCCTTCCATCAACTAGACTCCCCAAGTTATTGCAGTATCTCCCTCCTTTAAACTTCTTAAACATCTATTTCATTTTTGTACTTATAAAAATGTCTTCTTATACCGGGGACATCTGACTTATTTTACTGTACTATGTGACATTTGTCTTACGGAGAGAATATGAATTATTTAGGGAGATAGACACTGACTTCTCTCTTTTGCCTTCACAGCACATGGAATAATACCCTACATTAGCAAAGTGCTTTGTAGATGGTGGGCTCTCTTTCAATGCAAACTTACTAAGGGCTCTCCACTGGCCAGCTCCTATAATGAGAACGGTAAGGTATACGAAGGTGAGTAGATATGCTCTGTGACACTGTTTCCTTGCTGTGAAACAATTTCCAGTCTAATGACGGGACAAATAAATATAATTTGTTGTATTTTTACATACACAGTCATCACAGTAAGACAGACACTAACATGCACAAGAGACTCTCAGGAAGGGGATAGTTAGTAAAATTATATGTCAGGTGATGAGCTATCATGTCATGGGGGAAAAAAAGGAGAAATAGGAGTCGAGAAGCACAGGTTACCTACTCTGGGAGGAGTAAATAGACTAGCCTGATAAAAATGCTGCATAGGAAATGAAATGGTAGAAATTAATAAAACAGTAGATAAAGCAAAGCAGAAAACACCCTGAATGGCAGGCTATGGATTTTGGATTCTCTTTGAGGTGCAGTATGGTTCTGAGTATCAGCTAATAATGAACACGGCGCACTGCCATACAGAGTTGCTGTTAAGATGAAAGAAGAAACTGTTTCTACAACACCTAGCATGGGGCCTGGAAAAACACAGATGTTCACCAGAGGATACCTTGTCGTTGTTCGCTGATGAGAGTTCGGCTTTACAAGGATAAATGTGCCACAGGATGGGGACAAAAGGAGAAAATGGACTCAAACTTGCAATTAATGTGTCCCTAGAAGGAGACAGAGGCTCTGCGGCCGCTAAAACTCATACACATTTGTGGGGGCAAGAAGCAAAGCCCAACAGTTAACACTATTCTGTCTTTCCTTGAAAAGGCCATGGACATGCGCGCTCTCTCAGAGAGATGTTAAAAGGAGGGGAAAAGAGTAAAAACAATTCGTTCTAAATAGTCCTTCCCTTTAAAGTCACTTATTTGTTTTCCTAAAATGAACACAAAACTCCTGCAGATGGGAAATTCTTCTGGCAATACAGACTCCTACCCGAGGCCCTTTCCAGCATCTCAGACACGCATTTCCTTCACGGGAATCACTGTGCATAGATTATCTCAGGTTGATCATCTTCACAAATGCATGATTTTAAGAAAGAAACAAAGCCCATTTTGAGCTGTTTGGTTTTCCAGGTTTTGGAGGCAGACAACACCCACTGCTTGAAAAGGTGGTCTCCCCTTCCTTCCCAAAAGAGGCTTTCTGGAGCCAAAGCCCCCGGACTACCTGCTCTTTTTACTTTTCTGCTTTATTTCTGTAGATTTGTTTCTACATATTTCTCTCGCTACACTTACTCTCCCGTTACAATCCTCTTGCTTTTTAACTAAATAACTGAAAAACTTTCTAAAAAAATTCCCCAATTCTAAGAATGTTAAATACACAGTCATGTGTAGTTATTTTAAATATCATTTCACACAAAAGAGAACAAAGAACCAAGCCTATTAGGCCTAAATTCTTTTGCTGTTAAAGAACTTTGTCTTCATTTGGTTCAAAGGCTCTCAAGAGAACATTTTCTGGAAATGCAGCTAAAACTAAGCAAAATGTTAACTATTCCTGACTTTAAAGTGTATCCTGAAGATTCCAAAGAGAGAACTAACTCTACTATCCCATGAAATATCAGTTTCTTTTCAAGTAGGTTTTATTATTAAAATATGTTATTTTAGATAAATATGAAGATAAAATGAAGAAATAGCCAGAAGTAACAATTATTTCTATTAAGACAACTGAAAGAAATATAAAAGTAGGAAAGCTTTCATTATCTTTCCCGTGCCTCAGATAAATGAATATACATATGGAAATCAGGAAGTGGTTATAACTGAATTTTGTTGAAAAAAGGACAGTCGCAGTTATGATGAAATTTTGTTATCAGCAGTTATATCTAATGATGGTGAAAAAAGTGAATTTAATAATCTCCCCGTGGCTATTTTTCCATCCTATCTTCAGTAGACTATAGTGGAGGATTCTGTTTCCTCAAATGTATCTTGCCCACAATACTCCTGTTCCCAGGATGTTCATTCCCTAATGAAGGGAATGTTGTTTTAGCCTTAGTTTTTTAGTTTTTTTGGTTTTTTTTTTTTTTTTGAAGATTTCTGGCCCCTTTATAAGTTTAAGTTCTAGTGAATAAATATAATGTTCTAGTTCTTACAACTCCTCTTCTAAGAAAAGTTGCTGCTAACCTAACGTCTTCCTGGTCTAGAGATCAAAAAATAAGTTTTGAAACTTCTAAAACCTCCAAGAGTCATTAATTGCTAGTGTTAACACTATTCTGATTAATTACATTTATATTGATTTTTATATTATTTTGGTTATATTACATTCAAGTGCTTACTCTTCGCTTTTTATGTGCTGTATCTACCAAACCATTTCCTCCATTTTAAAGGTCATTTTATGTCTCCAATTCTGTAAGAGAACTTTAAATGCGTGCTCACTGAAGAACCATTATATACACACATATGGATATGTATGCATGTACATGTGTAAAATATAAGTTGAAAAAAAGGTCTTAGTACCAAACACATGAGGCATTTGGTCATCTGTACTTTCACGTTCCATTTTAATTTATTGTTATTCCCAAAACAGTTAAATTTAGGTTTATGTTTCTATTTTTCTTTGTTAGCATATCAACACCTATGACTTTAAATATGTCAGGTTTCCGGTGGATATGTATCACTGAAATGTCTGTTGAACTTGAATTAGGACTGATAAATAACCAAAAGTATCTCACTACATTTTCAGTTACACAACCTGTGTTCTGTCAAGAAGCCTCAAACTCAGCTCTGAGGAACCTTTGATGAGGCAGAAAGAAAAACAGAAATAGGGCGCCTGGGTGGCTCAGAGGTTAAGTCTCTGAGATCCCATGATCTCAGCATCCTGGGATCGAGTCCCACATCGGGCTCTCTGCTCAGCAGGGAGCCTGCTTCCCCCCCTCTCTCTCTCTGCCTGTCTCTCTGCCTACTTGTAATCTCTCTCTATCAAATAAATAAAGAAGATCTTTAAGAAAAAAAGAAAAACGGAAATAATCTGGAACTATATGATAAAAAATTTGGCTTGAATCACTGCTTTAAGATAAAAGAGTATTCTGTACCTCAGTTTTCCAATCTGTATAAAAATACCCACTTCACTGAGTTGCCCTAAGGATGACTGAGATCACATGTGTAAAGTGCCAGTAAACAGACTGGCTTTCCTAATCCAAGGGCTTCTTTTTCTTGGTTTCTTACTCTCAATTTTATTTAGATTGAAGAAACTTTACCTGTAGTGTTTATCCATTTATATCAATCCAACTGGTTGCTTGAGATATTCCTCCAAATAAATTCAAAGCAGGGAATTTGTTTTTTCCCTTCTTAGCAAGAGTTCTTGTTTTTTCTTGTCTGAGTCTAGAGACACATCTTGTGGATTTATTGTAAAAAACAGAAAGAATAGAATAGCAAGTGTGTTTCTGTTTGTTTTTAATCAATGAACCCCCTGATCGAAGCCAGAGTGAACACACTCACCATAGAACCTCACTCCACACCAGCTGACCTGATAGTCATATCAAGTGACCTGACTCCCTCATCCCCACTCGGTTCAGCCACCAACTTGCTTGGTTATTAGTTATCAAAGATCCATACCTTTCTTTGTTCGACATGTTGTGTTTTTTGTGTTCTTTTGTAAGTAAGATGCACCACATTTGTACCTTCCTTCTGCTCTGAAGCAATTCAGCAGGAAGTTGGTCTTTCCCATTTAGATTAAAGATTCATACAATGAATCCCTTCCCGTACAAAAGAAGGTCGAAAAAAACAACATGCAAAATTTGTAAGAAACTTCTGGGGTAAACCTTACATATTTTCTGTGCATATTTGAAACCAGGGAGTACACCTCTTCATAAACTACTTCTTGTTTACATTTAGCTAAGTTTTCTTTTTTTCTTAAACAGGTAATGCAAGGAGAGATAATATTTTCTAGAGAGCTTTATATTAAAATTGCTGGCAATTCTCCTCATAGCAGCATATATAAGTTCAAAGTTTCATTTATTTCTTTTTTAAGTTTTATTTATTTAAGTAATTTCTATATTCCATGTGGGACTCGAACTCATGACCCCTAGATCAAAAGTCATATGCTCTTCCACCTGCGCCAGCCAGGCACCTCAAGTACAAAATTTTAGAATAAAACTAAAATTCAGCCCCATTTCCAGATAATATCCATATTCAACCAAAGTAAGGACTCCTTTCAGCCCTTTAAGATGGAGAAAATGGCCTGACATCTAAGTGTTGTAGATAACAAGTCAAGGAGAAAGAAAATACATTAATAAGAACCTGTTGTATAGCAAAATTATCACCATCCGACTGGGGGTGGGGGGATG
>CM052806.1:21379756-21433505 GCA_028533885.1 Nasua narica
TTCAGTGTGGGCTGGATTTAGTGATTCACTTCCAAGAAAAAGATAAGAGCTGAAGTGATGGGATTTCAGAACCTCTGAAATTAGGTTTTAAAAACAGCATGTCTATTATCATATGATCTCTCTGATATGAGGAACTTGAGAGGCAGGGCAGGGGTTCGTGGGAGGTAGGGAGGGAAAAAATTAGACAAGATGGGATTGGGAGGGAGACAAACCATAAGAGACTCTTAATCTCAGGAAACAAACTGAGGGTTGTTGGGGGGAGAGGTGGGGAGGGACAGGGAAGCTGGGTGATGGACACTGGGGAGGGTATGTGCTATGGTGAGTGCTGTGAATTGTGAAGACTGATGATTCACAGACCTGTACCTCTGGGGCAAATAATACATTTTATGTTAATAAAATTAAAAAAAAAAATAACAGCATGTCTTCCATCTTGGGGGCTTTTGCTGCCACTCCCTCTTTGATCACTCTTTTTAGGGAAAGCCATATTGGGAGCAGCCTATGGAGGAGGATCCTACCCGGTGAAGAATCAAAGTCTCCTGTTAGCAGTAACATGTGGAGCTTCCAACTCCAGTTAATTTGCAAAGACCCCAGCCAAGGCCAATAGCTTGACTGCACCTCCCTGAAGGATCTTGGGCGAGAACGACCTCACTCCTGCTTTCCTGATCCTCAGAAGTAGTAAATGCTTGTTGTTCTAAGCTGTAAATTTCACAGTAACTTATTATGAAGTAGAGAAGTAATATGCATTTTAAATATAAAGTGCCAATATAAACCAATCCAAGAAAATGGTGATGCAATCACACCGGAAAACCCAATATTCAAGAGCTGTCCTAGCCTCAGCCATTTCATTAAAGAGCACCAGCTTCTTGGCTTTTTACTTACGAATTACTCAGCCCCAACTTCTGTAATACAATCTGATAATATCTATCATCATCGTACTTATCCCTGGGATTATTCAATTGGACAAAGGCAAGTAATCACTATTGTCAACATCTGTGTTTTAACTTAATTTTAAATGAAACTTCTTAAATCACTTTAAAATATTTCTATAATGTGACAATAGTTACATCTTCTTATGCAAAGTATTATTTTCTTTCCATGTAATGGTAGTTAAATCTAGAGACTTTTTGAACATAACAAAAATAAAATGTATTTCTTGCACTTGAAACCATGTATCAGCTTCAGGAAAAGATTTTGCAACTATTTCTAAATGGATCATTCTTCCACTAATAAAACAATGGCACCTATTCCAGACCCAAATCATCATTTTATTTATTTATTTTAAAGATTTTATTTATTTATTTAAAGATTTATTTACTTATTTGACAGAGAGAGATCACAAGTAGGCAGAGAGGCAGGCAGAGGTGGGTGGGGGAGGCCCCCTGCTGCACAGAGAGCCCTATGTGGGGCTCCATCCCAGGACCCTGAGATGATGACCTGAAACGAAGGCAGAGGCTTTAACCCATTGAGCCACCCAGGTGCCCCAGCCATATCATCATTATTTTAATCTCAATCTCCCTTTCCTTCTCTTAACTCCCCCCGCCTTTCCCTCTTCAAGTGTCATCACTAATTAGTATATCAAGAATCTACTACTATTGAAAAGAAGCTTTCTACGAGTGAGAATAAGAAAGAACGAAAGTTAAAACTGTATTTTTTTATCCACTTAACTTCCAGAGAAATACATGAAGGCTATAATGATCTTTGGTCATATTACTGAAAGAGGACTGAGTAAAGAAAACACTTTAAGATATTCACAATACTTACATATACCTGAATTTAGAATACAATCTTGCCATTGGTTGCTTTAGACCTATCTGGAATTTAAGAAGGATGCTATTAAAATATTTCTTACATGAAGAATTATCTACATATGACTCAAATTATTTTATTATTTTTTATTTAAGTTTAATTCTGTCAATTTTTCTTGATGAAAATGATAGCTTAATGCAAGTTGAGAAAAATTTTCCTCAAAGAAAGAAATCAATAATTTATCATGGCTCCTTAGATTCTTATAATAATTAAATCATAAAGGCTTTGTTGTAGAGGCTTTATTGTTATAGTTTCTATCAAAAGTCCTGAGTAAAAAAAATGGATGAGAAAATTCAGATTCATGAAAGAATTTCAATGAGAGGAAGCATTTAAATACTTTATGAAAGACATATATTTCACAATAAAAACTTGATTGCTTAAAGATAACTCTTCATAAAACCACCAGAGTCTAAAAAGTTGGAATGAAAAGTCTCTTCTTTTTTGATTTTTAACACAATATTATCCAAAATTTCTTATTTTTTTCCTCCCTTTTCATCTGAGTCCTTTGCCTCTTCTTTTACTGCAATCCTCACCAAAAAATATTATCCATGTTTTTGTATTCTCAATGACTCATAAGAAATTGAGGGAAAAAAATGTACTGAGAAAAGAGAGGAATCTGATCTTCATTTTGCCAGTATCTCTGGGACCTTAGCCATATTACTTCATTCTCCTGGGACTCACTTTCTTCAGCTACCAAATTAACCTTCATGCCAATTCCTGTTTAGCTCCAACATTTTATAACTCTCAAATCTGATATGCAGATCTTACACATCTCCTGAGTTAAAAAATATCTGTACTTTCTCCCTTTCTCTACATCTTTCCCCCCTGCTGTTTTCGCAAAGTCAAATTTACTTAAACCAATTTAAAGCTCTACCTGCACTCCTATCTCCAGTTTCCCTGGATAAAGAGGTCATAATTCTCAATTATCCAGACCTGATTTTATAAATCCATTATTTGCGAGTCTTCCCTTCCTTTTATCTTCAACATCAACTCAATTGCAACATCAACTCAATTGCAAAATTCATTTGAGATTTTCACCTCTCTCACTGCTGCCTATTGCCTTTCCATTTCCACCATACTACTTCTGACTTTTATTGCTACACACCTACACAACCTCTACAGTTCCAATTTAGTGGTCCTGCCACAGTGTCTCCATCATGCAGTGACAGACTGGAAATATCACTGGGGGGGCAGAGATACCATTCTCACTTCTGAGCCCCATTGTGTGTGGGACCACTTTTTAAAATTGGAGATGACAGCAATTAGCCCAAACTTCTGAATAGCTCATAAATTCATCAAAATTACATGTATATTGTAATTATAGTTAAATTAAGAGTCATCACAAAATGGTAGGGAGCAAATATCTTCCCACCTTGTGAGTCATGGCTCACTCCTATAAGAATTCATTAAGCATATTTCATGTGACAGATATTGTGCTACATGTTAAGGAAAGAGAGATGACCATTTTCTACCTTCAGGAACTCACCCCCTTAGAGAAGAGACAGAAATATAAACAAAAATGTGTCACAATACACACTGAAAAAAATTCTGCATTGGAAGAAAAATACACTGAATGCCTTGTATTTAGCTTTCCCCCCACTCAAACACCAAGGAAGAACATTTTTTAATGCAAGGTAGCTGCCCTGTATCTTGCTGCTTAGCTGTAGGAATTTAATGAGACACATTAATTCTGAAATACCCAAGAAGCACACAGTAATACTAGAATGCAACTACAGATGCTGGGACATTTTAACTTTGAAAGGTGATTTTTTTTATTTTTAAATATATTATAGTCTTTAAAAATAATTTCAATAATAAAAATGATTAGTTAAAAAAAATGATTAGTTGAAATAATCATACAATCAAGTTATATGTGGAGGCGAAAAATAAAGAAAACTTTATGTGTAATTTAAACAAATCCCCTTTAGGTATTTGCTTCTAAACCTTCAACTATTAAATCTCAATACCATCCTGGTGGCATTAGATGTAGAAAATTAATTTACCATATTATTAAATACAAATCAAATGTATTTTAATTCTGGATAAATGACCGTACGTTTCTTGATGATCTCATTAAGCAAGCATTTTATAACCATATGAAGTGTCAAGGCAATCATTAAAATAATTTTCCTATTATATACTTTGTAATAGTTGTACTATCAATACTTATAATACATTCATGTGTGACAGAGACAAAGATCTCCAACAGATATCCTAAACCTAGAGTTGTCAACATCCTTAGGGTATTTCATAGGTAAAAACTGACCCTTTGTGTATATACAAAATTTAGTACCTCCTAAAATCTATGTGGAATCATTTCTTGTTAACCAAGAAATGATTAGATACCTATCAAATAAATTACTATTGAACTTTAATAAGATGAAACTACCTTCTAAGAAAAGGGCCCAGTTATTCCCAGATAAGTTGGGTGAACACTTCCACACCTAGAATGATGGTCAAAGAACCTAACAGAATGCCCACCGATCTGAGCTACATCAGCAATTAAAATTTTCTAAAAGAGCTTTTTTTCACAGACAAACTTGATGGAGCAACGCATTACCAATTTCCTTTCATTTAAATGCTTAATAGTACAGACTGATGAAGGGAAATATAGAAACTGTCACTATTTGAAAATAATAAAAATAACTAACAAAGGTGATGGTTCAGAAACAAAAAGAAAACACCTATTTGGGGAAAGACAATGTTTTTGATCAACCTAAGAAATGTCTGAAGTGCACACTTTTTACAAATTTCCATTTGTGTGTTCATAGGAAAGACAGGAGACATATACGACTAATGAAAGAATAATCCTTTCATATTGTATGGCCTTAACTATAACCAAATATCCAGTGAGTTACTTTAACAAAATAGTAAATCACAGAATATTGTCTAAAGGAAAAAAAAAAAAGAATATTGCCTAAAGAAATGAAGAGAGACAAAAGTCTAAGTGCTCCCTAATGGAAAGATAAAATCAATCCAATAAACAGTTAAATAGATTGCATCTGAAACAGCTCATTGATCATGTCACCAAGCTGGTATTTTGAGCCCATTAGAGGCCCTTCCCAAAACCAGAGGTATTTAATAAAATATACCCACCTGGAAAAGAGATTAATGAAAAAAATCAATATGCCATTCATTTTTCCATTAAAACTAAAAAACTTCTTCAAAAAGACATATAAAAATTGAAAGATATCACCAAGTGGAGTACAAAGTAGTATCAAAAGCTTTTCTGGAATTAAAGTCAGAGTTTTAATGGCTAAACTTCTTGTGCTGTGCCAGCTATTAACTTGATAGATTTATCAAACAGCCAATTAGGATGCAATGAGGTTGGTCCCTTTCTGAGCACCTTGATGATACTAGATCTTGCTTCAATTCCAGCAGGTCCCTACTAGGCGAGCTGGTCTTTTGTTTTACACTTTTACCCAAAGAAGCCTAAGTTCTAAAATAATACATTCTACCTATTGTTTTAAACATAAAATGACTGCAGAAAAGAAAATAAACCGCAAAATGCATACATTCTAAAACATGGCAAATGCTATTTCTGTCAAAAGTAAATTAAATGACACTGAGGATTGATAGCATCCAAGTAGTGTTTTGCTTTAACAAAATCATTAGGTTTCAATGCATTTTTAAACCCTGTACATCAACACAGTAAGTTTCCATGATATCTCTGTAATGCCAAGTTAAGATCTGGCATATCCAAACAGAGTATTGGGAACTTATTCTAATATACATGTGTGCAGGTATATGTATATGTAAACTTCTGACAGAATATAATTTGGAGATTTTTAACAATTATAAATGTTAACACAAAAAAGCCTAATTTATGCTAATTAAACACATGTAGTATATATCCAAGGGATTTTCTCTGATGGGTTTTTTTTTTATAGTTTACAGGGAGCTAAGAGTTAGATATGAAAGATTGGTTTTAAAAAAGGTGACTAAAATTTTTTTAATACAAAAACTTCTTTTTCACTCTCAGATAATTTTGAATGTATCACAACTATAATTTTGCTATACACATTAAAATGTGGACAGGTCCTGAAGTGAAAATTCATGTCCTGTAATGGTTGGTCTTAAAGACTCTCAAGGACTGTACTACCTCAGTGTGCCTCTCCAAGCCACTCCTTAACCAGTTTCGCAGGCTTTTATAAAACTCAGAGTTTTTCTAAGTCTCCTCTACAAGTTTATACTAAATTATCTATAGATTATATTCTTATAATGTGTCTCTGTCATGCAATGGATTTATCCAATGAATCCTCCAAAAGGTAAATGGTTGAGAAATTCACTTCTTAAAATTTTCACATGAAATATTTGTTTCCTCTTCAATGTTTTTCCTCTGCCCCAAAATAAGCAAAGTAAATGAAAAAACCCCTCTCTAATATGCTCAATCTCCTGTTCATCCGTGAGTTATAACCATCTGGGGAGTGAATGTCTTATGGGTAAAGAGCTATCCGATAATCAGCTCTTGAATCTGTGCCTATTCAAGATCTAATTTATAAATAAAATTAACACAGTGTATATTTTACATGGTTACTTTCAAGATATTTTTGTGCAATGTTTTGATATCTAGAATGATATTCTGCTTTAATAGAGAGGATAATTTTTAAAGTACATCAACATATGTGCATATGTGTATGTTTGAGTCAAATGCTAATAAGGATTTCAAAAATATTCTTCCTTTTAAAATAAAATATGATTATATTCTGCATCTAGGAGGCCACTTTCCAGAGTCTAGTATATAGAGTACAGTGAAAAAATAGCATTTATTTTTACATTAAAGGGTCCTGCTACCATTTAATAACTGTCGCTTCACCCAGGCTCTGCTACTCTATCAATACCAGTTCTCTTTTCCAGCTTTTGTGACTGTAAGGGGCAAATGGAAGGAGGAAAACCTGCCTCTCAGTGATTAATAACAAGATTCCTTTCATCACCTCACACCTGTCAGAACAGCTAAAATCAACAACATGAGAAACAACAGGTGCTGATGAAGATGTGGAGAAAGGGGAACTGTTTTACTGTTGGTGGGAACGCAAACTGGTGAGGCCACTCTGGAAAATAGTATGGAGGTTCCTCAAAATTTAAAAATGGAACTACCCTATGATCCAGCAACTGCCCTAGTAGGTACTTACCAAAAGGATACAAAAATAGTAATTCAAAGGGACACGTGCATTTCAATGTTTATAGAAGCATACAATAGCCAAATTATGGAAACAGTCAAGTGTCCATCAACTCATGAATGAATGAAAAAGTATATATATATATATGTGTGTGTGTGTGTGTATATAATAGAATATTACTCACCATAAAAGGAATAAAATCTTGCCATTTGCCATGACAAGGATGGAGTTAGAGAGTATTATGCTAAGCAAAATAAGTCAGAGAGAGACAAATACCATATGACTTCATTCATATGTGGAATTTAAGAAACAAAACAAATGAACAAAGGGAAAAAAGAGAGAGAGAGACAAACCAAAAAACAGACTCTCAAACAGAGAACAAATTGATGGTTTACCAGAGGAGAGGTGAGTGGGGGGATGGTTGAAATAGGTGATGGGGATTAAGGAGGGCACTTGTCATGATGAGCACATGTACGGAATCAGTATGTTATACATCTGAAACTAATATTACACTGTATGTTAACTAACTGGAATTTCAATAAAAACTTTAAAAAATAACATCCATGTCAAAGGGGCTGGCATAAATTCCTGAACACTTTCTAACTCTTCCACTATGAATCAGCTACCTCTTTCCCTGGCTTCCTCCTTGATTCCTTGCTATTACTGCTGTTGGGTTTTTTAAGTGGTTTCACCAGCAAAAAAAAAAAAAAAAGAAAGAAAAGAAAAAAAAATAATAGATAATAGTAATATTGTAAAGGAAGAAATCAGCTTCTGTCGGACTTCATGTTAAGTTTTATTTTTCTAAAGATTCTACTTATTTATGATACAGAGAGCACAAGCAGGGGAAGCAGCAGGCAGAGGGAGAAGCAGGCTTCCCGATAAACAAGGAGCCCGATGTGGGACTTGATCCCAGGACTCTGGAATCATGACCCGAGCTGAAGGCAGACACTTAACTGAATGAGCCACCCAGGGTCCCATTCATGCTAAGTTTTAAAAATGAAAACAAATGAAAACCCCAACTACGGATAAAAATGCTTAAGGAATAGATGCCTTCTTTTAGCAAAAAGCAACCAGGTCTAGATAAAGTCTCAAATGAAGACAGTCATACGATTGTGTCAGAAGTCCTTGTTGCATAATGATTATGTAGATTCCAGTTCCCTCAGAATCTAATCACAGCTGGATCTATCTGTCGTCAAATGAAGTCAAGAAAAGATTTGAAAACAGGATGATTTATCTGAAGGAGACAATAACAAAACGAAACCTAAGAGATGCATCGGGGGCCAATGTCCGAGGTAGAACAGCTAAGTCTTAAAATATAGGAGGGATGCCTGGGTGGCTCAGTTGGTTAAGCAGCTGCCTTTGGCTCGGGTCATGATCCCAGCGTCCTGGGATCGAATCCCGCATCGGGCTCCTTGCTCCGCAGGAACCCTGCTCCTCTCTGCCTCTGCCTGCCTCTCTGCCTGCTTGTGTTCTCTCTCTGTTAAATAAATAAATAAAATCTTTAAAAAAAATTATAGGAGCTTAGAAGACGTCACGGGAGAGATCCAAATTATCCAAGCAATTGAGGGGAAGGGAGGACAGAGCAGAGCTAGCAGTCAGAGGTCAAGATCCGTGACTGCACATTAAGGCGGTCCACGAAAAGCCATTTCCAGCACTCAAGAGAGTACAGGAAAAAGGGCTGCCCTGCCCTCTGAGCTCTTGAGTCTTTCACATGCCTCCTAATAATGGCCACTAAGAGAAATAAATTTTTAATTTCTCAAATATAAACAGATAGATGGAAATTGAACCTATCACTGCCATTCTATAATCAGCAAACATACATTATTAAAACATCAAATGATGACATTAAGCTGAGAGATTTGTTAGATACAGAAAGCACTCAAGCCTTACTTTCAAGGAGTTGTTTTCAAATAGAATTTTAGGTTGGTAGCTCTGAGCCAAATCTTATTTATTCCCAAAATAGCCTCAGTCAACCTTTACCAGTCTATTTCTTAATAGAAATGGTGAAGATGGACTCCAAAAAGGAAAATCTTATTTTGTAACACATGAAAGTAGACTTTTTCTTTCAGTTTGTATAAAATCACCTTATCTGGACAGATAATTATGATTCAAGAGATACTCCAGATGTTGCTGTCATTAATTGTTAATGCAAACCTATTTAGTAGGACTTGGCATTTATAAATTAGTACCAGCAAAGTAAAAGATAAAACCTTCTGGATACAGGTAACTTAAAGCCAATGAATACTATTAATACCCCACACATAGGTAATACTAAAAAAACTAATTTACTCAGATTCTCATCAGAATTCTCTGAATCTAAGTCAAAAAGCAAAGGCAACGTTAATATACAAATATAAACCAAATTATAAGCCAAATATCATTATTTTCATTACCACTTGATATACTGTCGCTAATGAAGCCACTAATATCAGACGATATTTAAGGGACACAATAAAAAGCTGGTTTCCGTACTTCAATTTAGTGTCATCATAAAAATACCAATAGAACCCACAGCAAAATAATAATCAAAACCTGTTAACCACTCAACTAGTGTTAGCTTAAAAGCCACATGGAAACTGTAGAATGGCTGGTAAAAATAAATCAGAAATTATTTTTATTCTTATTTCTAAACCGGGTCAACTGAAATAAAAATAGAAGTGGTGATGAATAATCAGCTCTCATCTTCCCTTCCTGCCATTCAGGGGGCAGAAATAACTCTGACAGAACCATTGATGAAGAAGAAGAAGAAAAAAAAAAAAGAAAAGAAAAAGTCCATTTTCAGCACTTCTCCCCAATTTCCGGTTTTCATGTTTTTCTAACTATGGTTTGAGGATAAATAACTAAATGGTCCCTGGAGTCCTTACACTTGGAAATGAGGTCTCAAAAACCTATGTTTCTACACATTTTTGGTAGGTGGCTGAAGTTGTTTCTCAGTAGGTATAGAATGCTTAGTACATTCTCAGGCTAAACAATATTATATGATTAAGAGAGGATTTAATAGCTTTTTACATTTAATGAATAAAGCAATGCTTAACTTGTCCTCAAAATAAACTAATATACAGACGAACTCAAAAATGTTAATCACAGAGGCCAATTTAAATACCTATTTTCCTGTGTAATTTGAATCATCTCCCTAAAGACATAAATCTTACCTCAATTCATCATTCTTCTTACATTTATACAAGTAATATTTTTAATAAAGATTAAATATACCTTAGCCAACATACTTTTAAATTCTTCTTTTAAATAAAGTGCTTTTTGATATCTTAGAAATATATCTGGATTTCGGGGCACCTCGGTGGCTCAGTGGGTTAAAGCCTCTGCTTTCAGCTCAGGTCATGATCCCAGGGTCCTGGGAACGAGCCCCGCATCGGGCTCTCTGCTCGGCGGGAAGCCTGCTTTCCCCTTTCTCTCTGCCTCCCTCTCTGCTTACTTGTGATGTCTCTCCCTCTCTGTTAAATAAATAAATAAACAAAATTTAAAAAAAAAAGAAATATATCTGGATTTCAAATACTGTGTTATCAATTATACTGATTGCGTTTTCAAGATTTAAAAGGATAATTTGACAAAGGGGGAAAAATTGATAAAGTTCCAACATTTTACAAGACTGTATTCTTTTATCTGAACTAAAACCATACACACAAATAAACTTTGGACTACACACTCAGGACCCAAAAGAAATCAATATTTTCAAAGTACTCTGATGAACAAATATGTGTTACATAATTAGTGAGGGGGGAATTATTGTACATGTGTTTCATACAGGAATTTTACAATTTATTTGGCAAAATAAAGATGAATCTTATGACTGTATGGACTAAGACAATCTACACAGTGGACTATAAACAGCCTGAGCAACATATCACCATGCCACATCATATGAATAAAAATGGGAGGCATCTGGGTGGCTCAGTGGTTAAGCCTCTGCCTTCAGCTAAGGTCATGATCGCAAGATCCTGGGATCAAGCCCCGCATTGGGCTCCCTGCTTGGCAGGGAGCCTGCTTTTCCCTCTCTCACTCCCCCTACTTGTGCTCCCTCTCTCGCTAGCTATGTCTCTCTCTGTCAAATAAATAAATAAAATATTTTATTTTAAAGATTTGAAGAGCCATTTTATTTGTATATATAAATATATATATATCTTTATATATAATATCTTTTATTTTAAAGATTTTATTTATTTTTTTGACAGAGAGAGATCATAAGTAGACAGAGAGGCAGGCAGAGAGAGAGAGGGGGAACCAGGCTCCCCGCTGAGCAGAGAGCCCAATACGGGGCTTGATCCCAGGACCCTGAGATCAGGACCTGAGCCATAGGCAGAGGCTTTAACCCACTGAGCCACCCAAGCACCCCAATAAATAAAATCTTTAAAAAAATGGAAAATTTGCCTGACCTATATTAAAATATTTGAAAACAAGGAAATGAAAGAATCCTAAATCTGACGATACCTTGAAATTCACACACTATGCAATTTTTGTTAACTTATACATATACCATATATACCATACTTTAAAAAACACTTCTCTAACTTAGATTTATGACTTTCCTGCAGTGTTGTAACTTTTCTATTTTTCCTTTTTTCTTTATTTTAAAAAATCATCAACAACCAAAGAATTTCTATAGAAGGGCAATGATTAGTCAGACCTATGCAAAGGAAAATAACACCTCTCAACAACAATTACAGATAACTTATTTTTTACCTTATAATAACAATATTTTTATAGATGTTTCATATGTATAACATACGTGAAAACTAGCTTTGTATTAAAAGAAAAGCTAAACAGATAACCCTTGATCAAAAGTCAAGGGTTATTTTTCAAAACTGATTAACAGGTTAATGTTAATTGATTTAAAAATTGATTAAAAGATTAATGATCAATCATTTTTCAAAATTGATTAACAGGTTAAAGTCAACTATAATAAAAACCCCACATACCTGAAACTTGGGAGAAAAAAGGTATCTGGAAAAGCAAGAAGGCAGAGTTCTGAAAACTTGGGAAAGAAAGAATAATATGGAGACTGGTTTTTTAAGCTATAGAGTACATAAAACTACAATACTTTAAAAGCATTATTAAGAACAGTCAGGCTCCCCAAAAGAACAAACAGAATATCCGTCAGTTTGATGCATTTAATGTATGAGAAAGGACCTTCATAAATCATTGGAAAGAAATTATTAATCAAGAATAGTGAGACAAACAACTATTTAAAAAAATTGCTTTAAACTTCATTTTTATACCCTATACATATACATTTTATACCCTATACATAAAACAAATCTCAGATAATTAATGTAAATGGTCAATGTTAAAAATGGTCTAAGTAAAAAATGGTTATTAGAAATGTTTATCTTAGAAGCAACTTAAACAATAAAATACTAAATTACTATGATGCTTGTTTTCCTAACATAGAAAATATCTGTATATTTTAAAAGCAATATACAGTCAAAAAAATAAATAAAGCAATATACAAAATCAAATATGACCTCAACTTTGAACCATATGTATAGAAAGTGAGAAATTCAATAGAAATCTTAATTATCTGTGGATATGAAATACTAGCTTTTTGTGTTTTAAGGTCTTTTTATATTCAGGAAAAATATTATGAGGTTGTCTATACTGCATAGTATCCCCAAAATTAATGTAGAGAATCAGTTTTCCCTGGCTCTTTGTTAACCTTTACCTCTGTGTGTTCCCTGATTTTTCCCAACCTGACAGGGAAACATTCCATATTTTCATGGATAAATTATAATCACCTTTCAAACAGCTGGATCCCACCATGTTAAGCAGATGGAAAATTAGCCCATCTGTTCACTATTAGTGAATAGGTTAAAGGAAATGGTAGAAAGAAAAAGTGCGCTACGTCTCCATGTAGAGAAGGCAGAAATTCTGTTCTATGTCATGATTTCAGAGAGTGCTAGCGATGATCCTACCCCCAATATTTCCAGCATTTGGAACAGATTTCTTTTAATTCCACCATTAGTGATATATTGCACTGATAAAATCCTTCTCCTTTAAACAAAAAAGATCTTTAGCAGCAAATAATACATTTAAATTTCATCAGTTATGTGTAAGAGGAGGGTGGATATAATATTCAAAATTCTTCTTGGGAGCAAGTTGTGAAGAGGAGTAAAGCAAGGTTAACGTGGGAACACCGTACGTGTGGGAAGAGAAGTCAGAGCAGCTAAGTTAAGGGGAGAGATGAAGGCTGGAAGAAAAGTGAGAATATGAAGAGGATCTCTTCCAAATATTCATCCTTCTGAATTGTAGATCCTGAAAATATAGAATACTGAACTGTCTTTCATGGCAGGAATTCATCCTGAAGATGTTCGTAATTTTCAATTGATACGAGGATAAATTTTAAAAGCTTTGCTTTGGATACATTTATGAATTTTGGGATTTGAACTGGAGGTAGTAAGGAAGCATTCTAGAAGAAGACCAAAAATTGCTATATATTAATATTTTGAAATAGCTTTTTCAAGGCTCCAGGGTTTTTTTTTTTTTGCTCCAGGCTTTGAAGCCTTGTAGCAAAAGACTGGAAAAGCTGTTCACATACAAATGAAATAATTCATTAAAATGCACAACTGCCTTATATTTACTTTTAATTGGAATCCCAACTTAAAAGCACCCTGTCTCATTCTGCCTATACTGTGGTTAGGCATGCTGGTAATTAATATTAACCAATAATTAAAGGCTAGATGTTATAGCTCTCCAGAATTAAACTGTTATTTTCTCAAAACATCAGAGGCCCCATAAATGTTGTTATGTTAACTGTATCAACAAATAATTCTTTTAATTTCAACAGTACCACTGAGTTAGAGTTACATTTGTTTTCAAAGATATTATCATACACACACACACAAACACACACACACACTTTAAAAACAATTGAGAGTTTCAAAGATTTTCACACACCTTCCTGGTGATCAATTTTGCAACATACCAGAACATTTCCAGTTAGCACCAGGAAGAAGGTTTTGACTAGTTTTAAACCACCAATGATAATTCCACTTGTGTTAATAGCACACGGAGATTTCTCTATTCATCATCAAAACCACACTTACAGTTGCAAAGCATACTAAAATGGGATTTGAGGGATCAAACCAGATATTCCTCCTTGAATGTGATTCATTATAATTTCTTTGTAATATACTTGCAAAACAAAATCATACGGTCCGAGAAGAGGAAAGAAAATCAGTGCATCTTCTTGCATATTTACCATAGTTGGTTCAAAGATCCTAAAAACATACACTAATACTGATACCTAGGTCACACCCCTCCCCCCAGCTCAAACTGACCTCAGCCAAGTTGCTATACCATTCTCATTATAGTCCTGCAACAGGTCAAGAAATGCACGCCATTTTCAAAGAAAAGTGACCCATGGAAGGCAACATGTGTTTTGCAACTTCAGTTTACTTCTGGTCTAAGTGATAGGAAATTTATCCAATGCTTACTGTTTGCCAAACACTGTGCTAAGATTATTTATTGTGGTATCTCCCCATTTAGGACCTATGTCAAGTGAATTTTACAGGTGAGGCCACTGAGGCATGGGGAATTTAAGTATGTGGTCCAAGATTACATAGCTAGTAAAAACCCATCAGGTGTCAAAACCAAAGTCTGCCAGCACTGCCTTTAGGCTTACAACATGCCTCAAAGTGGACTAAATGGCATGACATACTCAACCTCCCTTATTTCAATAATTTTGTGTTCAGATTTCACAGTGCCAAGAGTACTAGCATTTGGTAAATACTTGTTGGCTGAATTCCCATTAAGAGGTGCATTATCATTTTTCAGACTCTAATATTTGAAGAATTCAGTTTCTTTAAAAAAAAAAAAAGACTAAAGAAGAGCTTGTCTTCTCAAATGAAGAACTTTTCGCAAAATGACTTAACTGAAGTTTCTTTTCCATAATATGATACAAAGATAATAAATAAATGGATAATCTTGTGGATTTTTTTGTAGCACTGTGGCTCAGACAAAATTTCAATCAAATGGTATTAATACTATAATGAATTTTGACATCAGTATAGATGTGGAATGTGACTTGATAGGCAAATCATTCATAGGGTAAACCAAATATGACCTTAAAAATAATGGAATAATATTTATATTTAATAAATCTGATGAAATCTGACAGTTCTTACTTGGACATTTATGACTTCTCTACATACTAAATATGGGGAAAAAATTCTTATTGACAATGGCAAGCTCAACAGTGCTAAGTGACTTCTGGAACAAAAGCCATTTCCTAAGATAGAGACCTACATTAGTACCTGACTGCTTTTGATTTAAATGGCAAAGAACACATTATCTCATGATTATTTAATACAGCATTAATCTGGTCTGAATTTTTTTTGATCCTGGCACAACTCGGTCAAAAGGAAATTTGACAATACTAATCAACATATTTTCAAATACTCTGATCCAATTATTTTGCTGCTGGGAATTAGCCTTAGGAAATTAACAGGTATTTAGCAGCTACATGTTCAAGGATACTCATCAAAATCTTATTTATAACAGTAATAATAGGTCAAAGATGGAAATGCCCACCATATGTATTTCCAGATATATAGAAGAGATAAAGTATGTGCACCCACAATATAAACAATGAAATAATGCTCAATATTATATTTCTAATGAATATTTAACACCCAAGGAAAACGGCATATACATATATATATATATATATACACACACACATACACATATATATAGCAGTTACATATAAATGTTATTTATCTACACGTTTTAATGATGGGTGATTCTTGGGCGCCTGGTGGCTCAGTTGGTTGAGGGACTGCCTTCAGCTCAGGTCATGATCCTGGAGTCCCTGGATCCCTGCATTGGTCTCCCTGCTCAGCAAGGGGTCTGCTTCTCCCTCTGACCTTTCCCCTCTCATGCTCTCTCACTCTCTTAAATAAATAAAATCTTTTAAAAAAAATGGGTGATTTTTGTAATTTCTCTTAATATCCTTTATATTTTTTCAAATATTCTATTTTTATTATGAAGTTCTATTTCAATGAGAAATATTAAAATGACATTAAATTTATGAGATCCAATAAACATGTGAAGAAATAGAAAGAGGAGCGCCTGGGTGGCTCCATGGGTTAAGCCTCTGCCTTCAGCTTGATTCATGATCTCAGGGCCCTGAGATGGAGCCCCGTATCAGACTCTCTGCTCAGCAGGGGGCCTGCTTCCCCCTCTCCCTCTGCCTGCCTCTCTGCCTACTTGTGATCTCTCTCTCTCTCTGTCAAATAAATAAATAAAACTTTTAAAAAAAAGAAAGAAATAAAATGAGATACCTCAAAGACATCTAACAAACTATTAATCCTGAATAATATACTTGGTTAATGTAATTCTAAGGTAATTCATGGCTATAGCAGAGTTAAAAAAAAATCTACAGCCATCACAACTTCAAAAAGAGATCTGCATAGGTTTAAGGTATTTTAATTTCATTTTAAATTGCTGAATTGATTCAACATTCTATTCCGAATGTCTACTCCAATATCATACCAAAATATAACTCATAAAATGGAGTTATGGAATCAGTTTACATGAAATAAAATATAATGCCATGAAATATTTCCTTTTAAATGTAGATAATGAACACTCTCTAAATTTTTCTATCACAGACTGACTGCTCCTCAAGGGATCACTTCCTTCATTCTCCAATTTTGGTTTTGAAAAATTAGAGTGGTGAAATGACAACTTGTACTGTCTCATGAATCACCGATTATGACTGGCACTTTCCAGGTACATCCTCAAAACTGCAAGAGTTCAGGAGATGCATGCTAAGGAAAAACAGGAGGGTAAAGAAAGGCTCTTCCAAGATCAGACATGAAAACATAACTTTCGCAGCCAAAATGACAACTGGTTTCATCTCGACTGGAAAGACTGGATATACAAAGAAAAAAAACTGTACCAACAAGGTCCTCTTGAGGTCCCTGAAGCCCTCAATAAAATGCTGGGAGAAACCACCCTCTTCCCTTTTCAACCCACACACTACCCGCGCTATTGTTTGAATTCTTGATGTCTCCAGATCTGTGTCAGCAGACGAAAACATTCAAGGGCTGGGTGGTTAATTCCACCAGTTCATCCCACAAACACTCATGGTATGTGCCCCTCACTGATTCATTACTGTTCTCCCATCTTGAATACCGGCCTCATTGTGGCCCCACTCTCTTTGTTACCCTCAGCTTTCAATGGTCAGCACATCGTGCCTCAGGAATACCTCAGGTCCTTTTCCTCTTTTCCATCACCAGTGACAATGCCTGAGGAGAGCTGTCCTTACTTATCACAGAGAACTTTATGTTGCCTTCTTCAAAAGGTCTCTAACGTTATCTCCAACTCTTCTTGGCTATCTTCCACAATGCTGACAAGATAACCTTTTGAAAAAATCAAGTGATTATAAAAATCCCTAGTGAAAATCCTTCTGCATCACTCATTTCTTCAGGATAATATCCAAAATCTTATTATGATTTATAAGCTCCTTCAACAGAATTGTATTACACACTAGACCAAAAAGAGTCAAGTTCAGATCTGAGTAACTTGTCTAAAATTCTACAACCCAAATCTGTACAGAACCTCATTTCAGCATATATATAAGTTTTATTTTTAATTTAAAGTCTAGCATAATTTTTATTTTGCATTACATATTCAGGATAGGGAGATTTAAAAGTGCTGACGCTTTCTGAATTGTCTGAATTCCACTCTGCCATTTTTGAGGTGACTTTTTCTATCCCACCAGCTTCATCTCTCCACCTCCACACCCTGGCAACCCTTCTCCAGTTTTTCTAAAATATTCATATTCTAGAACAGATTGGGCTCTCTCGTGCCTCTCTACCTTCGTACTTCTTTTCACTTGAGTGAAATAGTGGTCTCCCCCTTCATTTATTAACTCACCAAACCCATTTAGGCTGTCACATCTCCAGAATGCTCCCTTGGCTCCGGCCTCAGACCACACACTGCTATAGATAATGCTCTGGGCTCATTTTCTGCCAACCTTTGCTGACCACAACACCCAGTCTTTGTCAAAGTCCCTACTCAGGGACGCCTGGGTGGCTCAGTTGGTTGAGCGGCTGCCTTCAGCTCAGGTCATGATCCCAGCGTCCTGGAATCGAGTCCCGCATCATCGGGCTCCTTGCTCGGCAGGGAACCTGCTTCTCTCTCTGCCTCTGCCTGCCTCTCTGCCTGCTTGTGTTCTCTCTCTCTCTGACAAAGAAATAAATAAAATCTTTGAAAAAAAAAACAAAGTCTCACTCAATAGTTAACATAACCGGTCCACCTTTTGAAAGAAAGCCTTGGCATGGTTCACTCCAAAAACCAGGGCAATCACCATTGGCAGGAGCAGGTGGAAAGGCAGGGAGGACAGGCAGCTGAAGCACTAACGACCTGAGGCCACAGAGGCCAAACGTGGTATACCACGGTTCCAGATCATGTCAGTCATGTGCCCTGGCCTGTCTCAAATCCCTCTTCCTTTGGAATCACCTACCCTGTGTTTGCACAGTAAGGAGACCTCCCTCTAAATTCAGGTATTGTTTCAGTTCCTGAAGATCCAGTTGTTTGTGTTCATGTACAATGTGCAGCCAATTTTCTCAAATTAACACAGAAAGTCAGCAATTTGAACTTTTACTCATAAAGTCATAAATATTATCTACACAAAATAATGTGCGCTATTGGTTGACATGTGCTAAACAGAGAAAGGTTTCAAAATACATAGCGTGAGAAATCCAGGAAGCAGAAGAGTCAATGGAAGGTGACATTTGTCCCCGCACCAACTCAAAGCATAAATTTAACTTTCCTTAAACAATTCATCAGTTAGGAAGCTACCAGCATGACTGTATTCCAGAAAGTTTTCAACCAACAATCAACATTCTGTATTCACAGAAAAAATCATCCACTTCAAATCAGAAGTTCTGAATAATCTGTGTAAGCTGGCCGTGACAGTTAAACTTGGTTAAGTCTTAGCTTCCTCAGTATTAACTTATCTTTCATTAAGGTGCTTCCCCAGATCTAAAGTCTCATAATTTAGTAACACAAAGCCTTGTGATGAATACAAAGAGAAGGCATGCGTTTTTAGAGGAATCAAGAGAACTTACAAATTTACTATTATTTTCATTTTGAAGACTAAAATATTCTGAAAACTATTTTTTAAAGTCAACATATTTCCTGATAAACTTCGACCTGGAACACTTAGATTTTCACTGACATTTCTATCCCCCTGCCCCTGCCAGATAAATAATAGCTATCTTAACTCTGTGCTAAATACAAAATATGTCTTCCTATCATTGTTGCCTTCTCATACAGGCATATTAATGGGGTTACAGACACTTGCATTTTAGTTTCTGAGACATAAACTTACGTACAGAGTTTTTGAACCAATCAGAGAAGTAAACCTATATGTATAATGCAAGTCTCTTGTATGTATGATGTTTTGATGAGCAATGAAATATGTGGATCCAAACAACCCATTTTTAGTTTCACAGAAAATAATGATTACTATCTATTTTTTAAATATAGAACCTTGCTTCTCTGAAAAGAATTCAAATATGTATGTATATAAATGTAGTTCTCCCCACTAAATAATGATTTGTGGAATGAGGGATTTTAAAAAGAGAAAATATTCATCTCTTTAATGTCAATCCATGTCTGAAAGCTAGAAAATATATTGCCAACCAAATAGTATGATGGAAAACACCACTTATTTCAAAATACATCAAAGGACTGATGAGCCAAAAATAGCTATGGAAAATAGAATCATACTCTCTCCAGCCAACTGAAGAAAATGGACTTTTTCCCCTAGTACTTTGCCACTTATATGAGGGATTTGGAGGAATAAAACTCCGATTTTGAGAATTACTGAGTAAGAATGGTGTAATCTCACAAGTAAGGACTGAAGTGATTTGCAAGAGCTAAAACCTCTAATCAGCTGCCAATTTGGATGAGTTTTGCCAGTCTCGGGAAGAAAGTGCTCCCAAATTTTCTCTCTTCATTTTTTTCTCCCACTTAATGATACAGACTTCGTACATTTGGATTTGCTTGTAACAAATATTCAATTGCCTCTGCATTTTGAAAAACAAGGCCAGGGCTTGAAAGAAAAACGTGTGTTTCAGTTATGTAAGAAGGTTATTCAGTTGTACTACCAATTCCCTTAAAAAACATTTTTTTTTACCACGAAGACTTTAATCATGTGCCATATTAAAACAAATGCCTTTGGTTCAGTGAAGAAAACAATTTTAAAGTATGTACTTCACTGATGGAAGTTTCTACATGCCATAATCAAAAATCACTGGGAGTTATCACTTGAATTGAAAAGAAGTAATATGGAAATGTCATTCCAAAGCTCCTTTTTTTTTTGCCTGTTTGTTTAAAATGTGCCTATTCCTCACGGGAATTTTAGATGACTACTGAATATTACATTTGCATGGGGGTGGGGGAAACCAGTGCATTCATTTTAAAAATCTGAACTTAGACAACCCAGATGCAGTATGTGGAAAGCGCTGTCAGGAATAACTTGGGATGCCCCAGAGTTGGCAGCCGTGTGTATAACATGGTGCATGAGTCACTGCGGGGGGCCCCCTAAACAAAATGTCCCTCCTTGCTATCTGCCATTACAAATCCTGCAAGTTTTTCAGTTTTCAGAGAAATTCTCAGCCAAACGTGAACCCTCTAGAAGATAAAAACACCCTTAAGCCATTATCTCTAATTCCTCTATGTTTTAGAGTTGGTAGTCACTTGAGAACCCAGACTCTTGGGGATGGTGGCGGGGGTGGGGAGGGAATGGAGATGCCGAGAAAAGGACAGGAGGTATGGCATCGAACACAGAATTTATCTGTTTTATCACTTAGTCTGGGGTCAGCCCACAAAGTTAACTCCCAAATCTAATGATAGAATCCACCTAAACCCAGGTTACAGTCTCAAGCTAAGGTTCTGGATACTCTGATACAAATCCAATCAAATGTCAGTTTGTTCTCCATCTGTGTAATTTGTCATTTTAGAAAGGTTATATGAATGGAACAACACAATATGCAATATTTGGGGGATTTTTTTAACTCAGCATAATTCTTTGAAGATTTATGCAGAAAGTTGTGTGTATCAACAGTTCGAGTTTTTATTATTTTTTCTCAGTATTCCATGCTATGGATGTAGCATGGTTTCTACACCCACTGAAGAACATCTGGATTGTTTCCAGGTTGGGCTCTTATAAAAAAGCTGCTATAAACATTTGTTTACAGATTTTTATGTGAACATTGTCTTCATTTGTCTGGATTAAGGACCCAGGAGTATAACACTAAGGTTACATAGTAGCTATGTGTTCAGTTTTTAAGGAAACCGTCAAACATTTTGTAAATGGTATAATTCTTTTTGTATGTTGCTGAATTCTCTTTGCTAATATATTTTTAAAGGATTTTAATGTACATACTGATGAAACAGACTGGTGTGAAATTTTATTTTTTTTGCACTGTTTTTCTTTTGGTATCACAATAATGCTAACGTCACAAAATCAGTGGGAAGTGCCCCCTCCTCTTCTATTTTCTGGAAAAGACTGCATAGAATCAGTGTTAATTCTCCCCAAATTATCGAGAAAAACCATATGGATTTGGAAATCTCCTTTTTGGGATTTCTAAATCTACAAATTCAATTTCAATTTCCTCAATGGTTACAGGGCTACTCAAATTATTTATTTCACGTTGAATGAGTTATGGCAGTTTGTGGGTTTTCAGAAATTATTCTATTCCACTGAAGTTATCAAATTTATGTGTACCAAGGTATCTGTAGCATCTCTTTATTACCTTTTTGATGTCTGTGGAGTCTATAATGATGTCCTCTGTGTCATTACTTCCATTCGCAATTTGTGTTTCCTCTCTTTGTCAGTCTTGCTAGAGATTTGTCCATTTTGTTGACCTTTACAAGAAACCAGCTCTTGGTTTCCTTTTCTCTATTATTTGGTTTTGAATTTCATTGGTATCTGCTCTTTATTATTTATTTCCTTCTTGTTTGCCTTTGTTCTACTCTGTTTTTCTAGGTTCTTGAGATGGGAGCTTAGGTTATTAATCTGAGACTTTCCTCTTTTCCAGCCTATGCATTTAGTACTATAAATTTCACTCTGTTGATTTAGGTCAGTCTCCCAAATGTTCATATGTTCTATTTCATACTCACTCAGTTCAATGTGTGTTGTTTCGTTTTGTTTTTTTTAATTTCCGTTAAGGATTTCACTTTGACTCATCCATTATTTAGAGGTGTATTAATAGTTTCAAAATCTTTGGAGATTTTTAAAAATCTTTTACTCTTTGCTACTTTGCTTCCACATGGTTAGAGAACACACCCTATATGATATAAATTCTTCTCAATCTGTTGAGGTTTGTTTTGTGACCCATGATAGGGTACATCTTGAGTATGCTTCCTTGCCACTTAAAAAAAAATGTCCATTCTTTTGTTGTTCAATGGGGTGTCTTATAAATGTCTAATAGATTATACAGTCCACACATAAAAGGTTGTCCTCCATAAAGAAGTCATGCCCATTCATTAAATGCAGGAGCTCTCCAACACTTCCAGCACAGACACATTTGTTTAAAAAAAAAAAAAATTAACGGTATTAAACTTAACTCAATCCTCTTATTCTTTATACATTACTAATATGTGAAAAGACTATGATTCACACTTGATAAGTTTTAGAGCACACTCCACTATTGTAACTAACGTGATCCTCACATTACCCCTTCTGAAAAATTTGTTGGATAAGAGTAACATTGCCGTTTTTTGCTGATGATTAAATAATACAACTAAGCAAAGCCTACATTTTGAGTCTAGGTTTGCAATCTGTGCTGCAGAAACTTTGTTGCTGTCTGAGTGAACACAGGAGAGTGGTTGGACTTGAACCCTGACTAACAATTACTAGTTGAATGACCTGTACAAGTTAGTTACCAGCCTCCTAACCCAGTTTCCTCATCTTCAAAATGGGAATCATGATACCATGCACCTCAAAGGGTGTGTAAGAGGTAAAAGACATCATAAACGTGAGCAGCTGAGAGAGCAGGGCGTGGCACAGAGCACGCCTGCCACGTGGGTCAGTGAGGACTGCGTATCACCTCTAATGGGAAAACGGGTGAGACTGTCCATAAAGTCCAGCACATCAACAGCCTCTAATTTGACTTATGCTGTCACGATTTTCAACATAATAAAGTCAATCAGTGAGGTTAATAAAAGTAAATGAACATAAAAAGATAAATGCAAAGGCCCACTCATTTTTGGCATACAAAACATAATTCTTTTTCATAGGTTAAAAGTGCTTCCGCCTCTGGTTCATTACCACCATGCTTTACAAAATGACCCAGAATAATCTCATGATAGATCCACAAGTCTAACACATTTCATTTTTTTAAATTGCAACTGCCTCAAATTGCTTTAGAAAACAGAGCAGTTTGCCCTTGTAAAGAAAAGGAAAATATGCTTAAACCTCAATGACCAACAAAAGTCCGAGAGCATGGTCATCCTTTGAAAACTGGTCTGGCATACTAAGAAAAGCAGAACATCTTCACTACACATACTATACTCTGTAAGACGTGGAATAGACTCTTCCCTGTTTAACAAATAAAAATTATCTTTAAGGCTCTGACTATTCAATGTTTTCTGAATATATTTTCCCCCAATCTCACTATAATAAATGACAACTTGGATTAATATCATTTGCTGATAAAACCATAATATGAAAAAGATAAGATAAATATTAGAAAGAACTCTTCTAAATTGCCTCATATTTCCACAACACTGTTATTTGAGAAATGAATGGGAGTATTGGTCTAAGTAAACAAATTAAGTTAGGTTTATTCAGCTAAAGTAAGTGTCTCTCAATGTACCTCATAAAGAAGTCAAAAACACCATTCTAATTTTGGGGGTGGGGGCTACTGACATGCTATGGCCTGGATTACTTACAGGATCAAAACTTTTCCTGTTTACTAATCTGATGAATAAGATAATCATAATAAACATCTTAATATGCCTCCCAGAAAATAATTCATTTAATTAATAATATAATTAACCAATGTTAATTAATTTGGGGAAGAAATACCATCCTTTTCAGTAAATACTGCAAAGTGAACAGAGAAATTACCTTCTATCTTGCACCACCTACAAGTGTATCTATTAGTGTGTTGTTACTAATAAAGTAAGTAAAATAAAAACTCAGCAACTGTTACACATAAGGCCCTGTGTTGGACAACAAAGGAAAGCAAAAATCTTGTCTGAAGAATTTATAATCTAGTTCAACGGACAACTGAAGGTCAATGGTAGGTCCTAACAGTGAATTATAAACTTTATGTATCTGTAGAACACCTTTGATTTTTAGAATTTTGGATGGCATATATGAAGGAAGTAAATGCATCAAAATAACTCTAGATACACAGGATAAGGCGATGATGAGCTGTAGCAGTCATCAACTATTCCAGAAAAGAAGAGGAATTCAAATTTGATCTTGAGGAATAAACAGAACTCAACAAAGAAGGCAGAAGAGATGCCAAGAGGCATGTGAAGAAAGGACCTGGGGTGGGAAAGCACAAAACGTATTTGGAGACCAATGAAATAAATACACCTGGGAAGTTGGGAGTGGTAAATTTTACACATTGAACAGTTTACATAAATGCTAAGCCTGTAAATTAAATAAAAATGTGACAGATTTAAAATATTAAGCTATGAAATGTGAAATCTCCTCTCTAGATAAAGGAAAACCAATGAAAGCTTACTGGCAACACTTTGATGACCGAGGGGTAGGAGGGAGAGTAGAATTACCCAGACAGTGAAGGGAAGGAATGGACACAAGAAAGGAGGCTGGAAGCTTCCAAACAAGGGGTGTGAAAGAAAAAAATACCTTGATAAAAAAACAAAATAAAAGAAGAGGCAAACCTAGAGTGTGGCTTACAGCATATACAGTATTTTTTTTACTTTGTTTTCATTTAATTTTCTAGTTTTACTGAAATACAATTAACCAAAAATGTGTATATTTAAGGTGTCCAATGTGATAATTATATACGGGATCTATAAAAAGTCTAACAGAAGCAAAGTAGAATGGTGGTTACTCTCCATTTTGATGTGTAATATACTTGCAAATTTGCTAGGATTACATACATTTTAGGAATATACTGATCTAAGTCTAGAATTAGAAATGATACACTCTCCATAAAGCACTCCCCACCATCCTTCCTCCTTCTACTGTCACTAATCTAGTAGAGAAAATACTAGGACTATCAACATTCTAAAGCCTTTTGTAGAGGTTTATTAGAAAGCAGACCATCTTTTTCAGGCTCTTCATACAACACACACTATTGTAAAATCTACTATACTCTATTATATTAAATTATATTGTCTGTTTAATTTTTTTCTGACTCTGTGTGTATGTTCATGTTATACATGTATGTATATATATGCTGTGTGTATAGATATATAATATATATGTGTATATATATGTGTGTATATATACAAATATATATATAACAGAACTTGTACCAACAATGATGCTCAACTAAAAATAATTAGTATAAAGATTATGTTATAAATGAGAAATTCACACATTCCCTATATTGGAATTAGTTTAAAACAACAGAACAATGCACACACATACAAATACACATAAATTTTACACACCAAGTTTTATAATGGTTTCAAAACTTCTTTTCACCAAAAATATAAAATATCTGGGGATGCCTGAGTGGCTCAGTTGGTTAAGACCTCTGCCTTCGGCTTAGGTCATGATCTCAGAGTCCTGGGATGGAGCCCCACATTGGGCTCTCTGCTCAGCAGGGAGCCTGCTTCCCCCTCTCTCTCTGCCTACCTCTCTGCCTACTTGTGATTTCTCTCTGTCAAATAAATAAATAAAATCTTTAAAAAAATATATAAAATATCTGGATAACTTTTTGAACATAGTAAAATATTCTGCCATTTGTAAGAACACTAACAAATGGCATTTCAGCATTTTAATATGTATAGTTATTTGTTATGGTCTTTTATGAAATAGAGTAACAAAAGATTCTTCCAGTTTCTACCATTAATTAGTGTAACATCTCTTTTTATTTCTTGATCGAATGTAAGCATTATTTCTTTACTGCAAAATTGGAAAACAATGACAAACTTTTTCTTTTTTACATAGCCAAGAAAATGATAATTGGTTAGAACTCACTGAGAATAACTTCACAAAAAAATTGTACACTAAAGAAGAAAAATAAAACAGAGAGAGAGAGAATTAACTTGTATTACAGTTCAAGTATAAATTTTACTTAGGAGTGGATATAAAGCCCATTTTAGATATATCTGCAATCTGTTAAGGGTCAGCAATTGAAAGAACACACTATCATAGGCTACGTAAATCTGCATCATCAGTGATTTACCTAACTACTAATTCTACTTCCTTGGATATGCACTGTTAATAAAAAAGAATTTCAAACAAAAGAAAGAACAAAATTGGACCAGATAAACTATTTTCACACAACAGAGCCTTAATTTTGCTAAAAATTCCTTTTTGGGGTTTCATTCCTTGGTCATAGCTTTAAAATAATTTATTCTCTTATTGGTTTTTATGCCTGAGGGCAAGACTGAGGCAAAGACTCTTTAACTATTGAGCCTAATACTGGAAAATTCTGGCATTTTCTTCCCCAATATAATAAGTGAATGCTGGGGGAAGGGGTATAAAATGGAAGAACAATTGTGGAACAATCTGACAATTGGGCCCTAAAAGGAAAGAAAGTGTGTGTGGTTACCAGAGTGCCTTCCGAGAGTACAGACGTGAATGCTGTGAATTTTCGCTTTTGCGCTATAACCCAGCCTACCCTGGGATGCCCTTCACTTGGCCATGCCTTTTTAACTCTAGCTTTGAACTTCAGCTCATCACTTGCCAGAGCAAACTCTGCTTTAAGAATACAAGGGAGAAATAATTAGACAGAAGCTTTACCATGATCACAAGAAAAAGAAATGGTTTCCAGTGTTCTATAGGATTCAAAAGGAATCAGAGATCTAATTTGGATTTCTAAAGAGTGGGCCATATGTGACCAATCAGCTGACTAAAGGAACGCGGGCAGTTCATTAAATCGGTATCACAGTTTGAGTTCAATTAAGACAATCTTGAGATAAAGGTAGAGTAGCCTTCATTTCTAACCATCCATACTCTTCAGATTCACACTCCGAAGAAACAAGGAGAACAATGAAAGAAGGTAAGATTATATGTTGGACTAGCTGATCTATATTTCTTCTATGCCCCAACGCTATGATTTACAATTACGATTATACAGTAGTAATTGTGTTGAGCTTTCACTGTCCAACACAGAACAACTGACTTAATTCTACAGTGTTGATAAGAAATAGTAAGTAGCTGGAAGTTTTTTAAAAGGCTATTTACATCATTCTGAGACTTTTCTTCTTCGACTAAACTAAAATCAACCTAATTATTCTCCTTCACAAAAAGAGAGATCTGTTTTTGATTAAATCCTCCAACTTTTTTTTTATTTGAATATCCAATACATCACGCACTTATTATTCCCCGTGGCAGGGAGACTGGAGGATACTGGAGAATATTTGACCAGTGCTTGCAATGGGCATCCAAAAAAGTCTCCTAAAATTCACCACAACTGAGCCCAGACGGTGAGGGATGAAGACAAAGGGATTACAATCATGCATATTAACAGCACACTGTCCAGGACACTCCAGCAGTGGCTTGGCAAAGCCCTAGATTTATTTTAGCCCTTGGAGAAACACACAGATTTTAGTTGTTTATTTCAACATGAACCCTATATCCATTCTTTAGAAAAGAAGTCTACTCTGTTCTGTGCCTGAATAAAAACTAGGAAAGAATATTAAGGTTCTTACAGGTACAGAGTTTATATCCTGATGGGAGAGAGGCTATTGTATAGCAGGATGTAAGGGTGTCACCAAAAAAGAATTCAGAAGACAAAAATGTCACTCGGTGTAGTTACAGACACAGAAGCTATGAGAAACCTATATTTAGACAAAGCCTCAGCCAGAAGTTACCTGAGAACTCCTTCTGTACTCCAGGAGAAAGACATGGATATAATGTATTTTCAATATTTATCACTGTTACCATTTAAGTAACAATCTTTTGTCAAGTATCATGATTTTTCCTTGGTTGTATGGCCCCAAAAAAGCAGAAAAGTATAAAGAACCTATGCTTTACCTTTTTTGTGTAATTGTTAACGTCTGAGGGAATTAGCAGCCTCCTGGACATTGCTGAGAAAACTTTACACTTCCAATGAAAGGTTCATTCTTTTCTAAAATCAGTGACAAGCAAAGTTCCAAGTAACCAGAAATCCCAAGTTTTTAATCCATCATTGTTTAAACCACCATTGTTCTCCTGTTTCTGAGCTCAATGACATCTGTTTTAGACATGCACAAATGTTTGCGATGAAGGGAGTATATGAAGTGTGAGGGGTATAGCAGAGATTAAGTTTGTGTACATGGTCCAGGAACAACTGAGCTCCTCATGGGTACGTGTTATAGAATCAGAGAGAAGAGATAAGTTTCTGCAGTAAATATGAAAAAGCCAAAGTGGAAATGGTAACCCAGTCTTTGGTGCAGCCGAGATAGCATTATGAGGGTTCAGAAGACAGAAAAGTTGGCATCTGTGCTTGGCCCAGGTGTTACTTCCTAAAAGGAAAGGAGGCATATCACCTGTCTCATTGCTAGCATTAATCTCTAGGTGTATTTTGCTACTAAGCAAGATCTTCAGCATTATGTTTTCTTATGAAAGGATTATAAATTTACCCTCCCATTTATAGTGATATATACATCAGTCCCTTATTTTGGGAGTCAGTGTTCAAGAATCCGCTCTAGAGTTAAGAACAAATTTTCTTTTAAAAACTGTGTCAGATAAAACATACCAAAGCTACATTCTATTTGGCTTTGCACTTAAGAAAGTAAGACTAGTTGTATACAATGAAATATAATTATCTATTATTGGTATGTTAACTTTTACATGGAATATTCTATCTAAAACCTATACATAAAATTCACATAGGACTGAAATATAACCTTAGGAATTAAAGTACATTAAGAATATAGACTAAGTGACTCTATTTTTAGGTCTCAGAAAAAAAAATACTGTAATTACTTTGCCAATGCTATCTAGTCTGCAAAACTACAAATGACCCTTTCATTCTGAATTCGTTGAACTGTGACATGTGAATAAGATAGTAAAAGTAAATGGATAGGTATGTTAAAACTCAACCAATTTCAGCAGGGACTTTTACTTTAGTTAAGAAAAATTAATTATAATAAATAAATCTATTTACCAGATAATACCTGATGTGCCTTTGGGTAATTAAGTTATTTGGTAGGAGGTTGCAGATTCTAAAATGTCCTTAGGATCAGACTTTCATTTACATCCCTTATGGCCATAACCAAATAAGATGCCAATATTTATTTAAATGATTGAAAAAAATCATAATTTGTACAATCATTTACTAAAACTCCAAATACCATCATCTACCCACTCAATACAAATTACATTAGTGATCTTAGAATCAAGTGCTGCACTTTATTTGAATGGTCATTTTCCTATCTTTTATATAACTTCCCCTGCTCCACTGCCATCCCTCTGCCTCTCCACCAAACACAAATATAAAGCAGTAGGTTAGGGAAATAAAAAAAGACAGAGACATCAGAATTGGAAAGATCTGGGTTTGAATTCTATCTCTGCCACTTCGTGATATCAAGCAAGTTAATTAAAATCTCTGGCATACAGGTCTTTTAACCACAGAATTAAAACAGCAATATACACCTTATATCATGATAGTTTAAATTGTCCCTTCTAGAGTGATTGTCATAAAGTACACAAACAATATGTACTGAATAAATTCCTCATCGACAACTATATAAATTCATTCCTTATAAAAGTCAAGATTTTTTACCTCTAGCTAAAATAAGTTTTGTTTTCATAAGGCAAAAAAAAAAAAAAAAGAATCTTAGTTTTCAACTCTCTTTTAACAGGTTTGGTATAATATTAATTAGATTCGCTGACAGATCTGTCCTGAATTTAATGGTTTATTTACTCGATGGTTACTCTCCTCATTAAGAAATGCTAGTGATATTAGTTAATCCACCTAAAATGGTAAGTTGCTCATGAGTGTTATGTCATGTTAAACTGAATAACCTACTTACATTTCCTTTAGAAATCTCTGAATCACAAGACAGAGAATATATCTGTATATAAATATAACTTTAAATTGAAAACATAATTATCAACACAGACAAAGCCTAGTAATTGGCACACTGTTGATGGATGTTAGCTAGCTAATGTATGTGGAAGTGAAGGACAATTTGAATGGTATGTGTTTTACTTTTGGCAAAAGAAACTGTGACATTTTAATGCGGCAATGGCTGAAATCTGTTGCTTCTAAGAATAACTATTCTAAAATTAACTTTGCCAATCACGAAGCAATCCTGCTTCACACTCCAAAAAATTTCAAATTTGTTTATTTGGGGATAATCCTCCCCAGAGCTATCCTGAAGTCTAACATTTCTTAGCAGACACCTAAGTGCGACACTGATAAAAGCCTCAACTGAAATAAACTCACTCTTTTTATTTTTTCTGAGAAAATAACACCATTAATTTTTGTGACTCTTAGCCAAAAGAACGACATGATTTTAATCAAGCAAACAAAGAGACCTGAAACAATTCAAAGAATTACATTTGGTACTTTAAGAACTGGAGGCGCAATTTTTATTAGAGTTGAAAATTTGTTAGGTGTCTTGTGAATTTAACCTCAAACACAGTTCATTATGATTTTTCTAATCATGCAGAATGAATAATTATTTACTTTTGATTATGCACTGTATAGCAGCTGCTTCTATAATTCACATAAGTGATGTGTAGTGTTTCTTGCAGAAGAAAAGATAAGACCTATTATTTGAACAAACCTTAAACATTTCTTAATTTGCATATCAAAAAGGCATGTTTTATGTTAAACATGCTAAATGGCTTATAAATATAATCATATGGCATTCATAAATTGAGAATGTCTCGTAAAATCTGCCTAAGGAATCTGAAACCTTTATTATTATAAAATTTTTAAAAGGTGGTAATTAGAATATTGACTGGCTCTCCTGAGAAAGCATACCAACAAGATCTTTCTAAGTGTATAAACATTTGGCTAATTTTTTTTACCACTGTTAAAAAAGAAATTATTAATTTTGAGATTGACTAACTGTAATCTATTCCAATCTATTTTGATAATATTAGTCAAATAAATAAAAAATTTAGATACTTGGGTGTTTATTTGTGAGGTCAGGTTATCATCCAAAAAAATATCTTTTTAAAAGGAGTCATTAAAATTTGGGGTAGAGGAAAAATGAAGCAAAAGAAAAATATACCAATGAACAATAATAGAAGTTAAGAGTAAATGAGACCTGGAAACTAAATGTTCATTACCTAGAGAATGTAGAAATTAACTGGCACATTTATAAAACATCTATACAATAAGGCAACCTATTCCAATAACAGTTAAGATGAATGAAGTAGGGATACGTGTATCCTCATGGATTCAAGTTCCAAACAATACTTTATACTGCTTATGCTTATGCGTAGGTGTAATTAAAATATAAAACCCTATTTAAGATAACGAATACCAGGGGCCCCTGGGTGGCTCAGTGGGTTAAAGCCTCTTCGGCTCAGGTCATGATCTCAGGGTCCTGGGATTGAGCCCCGCATCAGGCTCTCTGCTAGCAGGGAGCCTGCTTCCCCCTCTCTCTCTGCCTGCCTCTCTGCCTACTTGGGATCTCTCTCTCTCTCTCTATGCCTGCCTCTCTGCCTACTTGTGATCTCTCTCTCTCTGTGTTAAATAAATAAAATCTTAAAAAAAAAAAAAGATAACGAATACCAAATTAAAGATGGTAGTTTTCTCTGAGAACTTATGGAAGGTAATGGAATCAAAGCAGAATATATCGGATGCTTTGTGTGGTCCCTTACGGATATACAAGTAAAAGTAAATACGGCTACATATTAAGATTTGGCAAGACTGGATGGATTGTTCCTAATGTTATTTTTTTTGACCTTGAAATATTACCTAATTTGAAAACCATGACAGAATTAACATAAGCAAGCAACAGCGATGTGAAAGAGTTATCTAAGTTGTATGAAGATGCCTGGGGAGCCTAAGACAAAAAGATTTAAGATTCACAATATGGCTAAAGAATACGTTCCCAGTGTACTTCTACCTGGAGACATGTGAACTAATGATATTCACATTCATGTTTTCATGGGCATTCTAGAAACTACTCATGGTGAAATAAAGCATTACATTCACTCACAAGTGCCCTAAGTATGCAAGGGGGAGAAATAATCCTTTGCTCACTAGAAATGACAGCAAATTTAGTGCAACTTCTGCAGCTCTAATTAATGGTGCTACCACTATTTTCACTCACAAAATAAGAAAACATTTCCATTAAAATTAGGCGTAATTCTAGAGTAAATATCAATGTTTATGAAGATTATTTACAAATCTTCATCCTCTATGATGTGGACAGTGCTATCTCATGATGTTTTTTTCTAGCTCTACTTAAGATCACAGCTCAGCATCCTCTACGATTCAGAGCCTTTACTCGAGCCTCTGCCTCAACTGCCCTTCATGCCCCCGACCCCATTCACCTGCTCTCTCTCACCTTAGTATTTCAGCTAAAATGATCCAACCTCAAAGAGGCCTTCAGGAAACCACCCTGTGTTAGTCATATCCACTTAGTTACTTATATCCTTGGCTCTCCCATAGACTGAACTGGCACAGCAAGAGGGTACTTGCCTATTTTATTAACTGAAGTAGAGTCAGAAGTTGATGCAACATATGGCCTATCATGGGGGCCCATTAGAAAGGGGCTGATTATACATGAAACTCCTATTTTTTTTAAGATTTTATTTATTTATATGATAGAGAGAGATCACAAGTATGCAGAGAGGCAGAGAGAGAGAGGGAAGCAGGCTCCCCGCTAAGCAGGGAGCCCGATGCGGGGCTCAATCCCAGGACCTTGAGATCATGACCCGAGCTGAAGGCAGAGGCTTTAATCCACTGAGCCACCCAGGTGCCCCTGAAACTCCTATTTTTAATATACCTCACAATTATGAATCTCTAAGCACTAGGAAGTTCTACTGTAAAATATTACAAACTTACTCCTGTTCTTACTACATTTTTTCTTTATTATTAGTGTTATTATTACTCACCCCCCCCCATTTTCTTTTACTTATTTGACAGAGAGAGAGAGAGAACACAAAACACAAGCAGGGGGAGTAGGAGAGGGAGAAGCAGACTTGCCGCTGAGCAGGGAGCCCGATATGGGGTTCGATCCCAGGACCTAGGATCATGACCTGAGCCAAAGGGAGACGCTTAAGGAATGAGCCACGCAGGTGCCCCTACCCACCATTTAAGTAAGCTTTATGCCCAGTGTAGGGCTTAAACTCACAGCCTGGAGATCAAGAGTCACATGCTCTATCAATTTAGCTAACAGGGTGCCCCACTCTATTTTTTTTCTTAAGACTAATAGGACTAATAACAGGTGGGGAAAGTGCTTAGAATGGTGCCCAAAATATACGATGCATGAGACCTTCAGAGATCATCTACTTACTCCCTTCCTCTAGTAGTCATTCATTTTTTAGGTCAGGGGAGGGATGGAAGCTATTTACACATAAATCATTCTGTATTCCAGTATTCACAAGACACTAAATTATGAGTCTGACAACCCTCTTAAAATATCCATACTTAACACAGAAAAGGAAGCCTAAGAGTTTTTTCCAAAAGGAGAACCTCAACCAAATGCAAGTTAGTTTCTAACTTTTCAAAGCCATAATACTTCATTTTAATGTTCTTTGCTGCTTATCAAATTGTCATAGAAAAAAATAATGGTCACTGGAATTTCAAAATGATTTTAATTATACTGTCATACAAAAGTCAAGAAAGACTAAATCACAAAATATTAAACAACACCAAATGCAAAGAATCCTCCCTTGCCATCACACTTATTATAAAGTCACAAAACAGTTTATTGTATTAAACTAACACTTCAAGGATCTTCCCAAAGAGAAATCTCACTTTTTCCAAATAGATTATCTGCCTAGAGTAAGTAAAGATAAAATTATAAATTTAAGAATAACAATGCACTTGAACACTCACAGACACCAGAGACTACTTTTAGGGATTGTGCCTTTTGAGCCAAAATTATTTTTTAAAGTTGTAAATCACTGACTTCATTAAATGGCACATTTAGAGTCTCTGGACTTCAAAGCCTTTTGTTCACTCCAATACAAATGCTCAGGAAACATAGTAACAATGTAAGAAATCTGAAAAAGAAACACCATTTTTTAATTTCAGCTTACCTGGAAATAAATTGGTGTGCGTTTAGGAAGATAAAAGAAAGAAATGTAATAATAATAATTACTGGTTGATCAAATTGATATATGTGTATACATATATCATATGTATGGTCTTATGGTCTCATATGGTCTTATGCCTGACTGTGTTTTGTTTTGTTTTGTTTTTTTATGCCTGACTGTGTTTTAAAGGGAAAATGTTATTTTTAGGAGGAATAAGCATAATAAAAAAATTCTTTCAGCAATTTCAATAACATAGACATGTATTTCATTTTTACTTTTTCTTTTACATAATTCCATGAACCACATTCACCAGTAAGATAAATACACAAGCTCCATCCAAAATTCTACCTAATATAGCTTTCATTTATAGTCATAACACTATTAATGAGGCACCCAAACAAAATCATACCATGGTTTGAAAAATTGTATCACCTGGCTAGAGACCTCCCTAAAACTCAAAAGCAACATTTTCATAAGTAATCAAAAGAAGCTGATTTTAATTATCTCAAAAATACATTCATACTTTTTCCCAAATGCAGAATTGGATATTCTAGTTCACAACATTTAAGTGGAAATTCTTGTGACTCCTGAACTGATTATCATCTTCTACATATTTTATTAAACTATGCTCTTTCTCTTATTTTAATATCAAGAAAAGAAGTGACACAACTACCGCATAAATCAAAACACAGACCTGGACAAAGCTTCTATTGTTGCGCAATCCACTCAACCTTCTCAACTATGTGAAATATTTTGAAAGGTACCCACTTAATACAAGTCTATTAAATGAATGAATAAAGAATCAAGAAACAGAATTTAAGACTTTAGTAACTCCTGACTCATTCCTACTATAGCACAAATCCTATCAGTGTAAAACATCACTTCTACCAATGAGTATTCAGCACAAACAGAAATTTAAATTAAGCAAACATATACTGAGTACCAAGTATAGGAGAGTTTCCATGGCATGAGGGATGATACAGACAAGATTTAAGCCCTTGTGTTTAAGGAAGCCATGGTCCAGAACTACTTGAAGGCAAAAAGATCAGTTACAAAAATCGTACTCTCGAGTTCACGATTCTCAGAGAATGCGTGAACTCCTCATCCTGACAACTCTATCTTGGCACATTTTTTTTTTCTCAGAATACCCTCCATTTTCATAGCCTTAGTCACATAAACACAACCCAGACACCTCAGACATAAAATCGAATTGCTATGGTCAGGATAGCTTAAGAGAATAAATATCTGGGTTCAATACCCCACACAACAGCTCTTTACATAGCCTTAATCAAATCACTTAACTTTTGTGAACCTCAGTTTCCCCATCTGCAAATCTCATAGGAGTATTTTGAATGCAAAATGAGAACTACAAATTTAAAGGTGGCTAAATACCAAGAGCCTTTTAGGCCTGTATTCCCCCAACAGCATGCTAAAGCACCAGGAAAGCCATGGGAGCTCATAGAGGCACTGCAACTATCGTAAATTTTCAAGAAAATCACACCAACATTCAATGTACACCACAAGGAGTGGTACTACTGTTGTTCAGACCTCCTTTCTTTTTTTTTTTTTTAAGATTTTATTTATTTTTCTGACAGAGAGAGAAAGAGATCCCAAGTAGGCAGAGAGGCAGGGAGAGAGGGGGGGGAAGCAGGCTCCCTACTGAGCAGAGAGCCCAATGCGGGGCTCAATCCCAGGACCCTGAGATCATGACTTGAGCCAAAGGCAGGGGCTTTAACCCACTGAGCCACCCAGGAGCCCCCAGACCTAATTTCTCAGTAAAAGAAACTGTGAGATTCTTTGTTTTGCCTAGGGGTACGATGATAAAAATACTGAGAACCAAGGTCTCCACGAACCAGGAAAGTATAGAATTCTATTTTGCCCTGAAAAATGATTTCCGGCTGCCTTCTTTCTCTGGGGTGCCAAAGCCCTACAAACAATATTTGCTTCTTTGTCTCTGCTGAACTTGAACCTCATAAATCAAGAAATACCCTTTCTTGCAAAGTCAACCTTCAAGGCTGAATTAGTAGGGTCCTTGCTTGCTAGTCACAAAAACCTAATCCTGGCAGTCAGAAAAAGGATTCTGTGGGGGAAGAATATGGTATAGGTGTCAAAATCAGTAGGAATCTGGAGAAACAGTCGGAAAAGAGCAAACAAAGGAGACTGGGCAGTAAGGAACCAGAGTCAAAGTCAAGAGGAAGATGTAGCCGAGTAAGAAGGCTATGCTGGCCTTGCTACATCCACAGCTCTGCTCCCTGAGGGGCTGATCTCCGCTGCCACTGAGGGCACGTGTGAACTCTACACCATACCGTCTTAGCAACCCGCAAGGTGCAAGTCCTTTAAGGGAGTCCCAAAACTCGAAGGCCGAGCTGGCATGGAGTCCGGAGAAGAAACATCCTCTCTTCCCATTGCCTCAGAGTGAGAGGCAAGCCCTGCGTCTCCCACCAAAATCACCCAGTGAGCATTATCTTGGAAGAATGCACAGCGTGGAAAACCAAAATACAGCAAATGTCCATCACAAAAGTCTTGCCCACCTTCAAGGACAGCTCACATTCCACTGTGACTCATCAAGCCTCTCATTTCCTCACTTTTTTTAATGATATTTTTTTGCACTTCTTTTATGATCATTGCTACTGTCTAGCTTTTATAAATCATTTCATAGGTTTCCTGATTTTACTGGATTATGATTTTTGTAAGGGCATAGGCTATGTCACTCCTTTTTTTTTTCTAAAATCTTCCAAAGCATTTAAAATTTTAACTGAATGTCATATGAAACAGTAAAATATCCAAGGAGAAAAGGAAAATATAGGTATGGGTTTTTTTTTTTTTTTTTTTAAGTTTTTTTTTTCTGAGAGGGGGAAGAGAGAGAGAGAGAGCACCAGCAGGGATGGTGGGGTGGGTGGCAAGAGGGAGAGGGAGAAGCAAGCTCCCTGCCCTGAGCAAGAAGCCCCACCTAGGTAGGGACCTAGGGCTCCATCTTAGGATCCTGGGATCATGACCTGAGCTGAAGGCCAACATTTAACCAACTGAGCCACCTAGGTGCCCCAATAGAGGTATGTTTTATTTCTCATTATTATTCAACTGTAGTAGACCATAACAAATTTAACTAGGTCAACATTTCCAGAAGTACATCTCAATTAACACACACAAATCCCTAGACACATTTATTAAAATAAGTATGGGAAAAGTATAAACATCCTTTTATTAGGGGTTCCTCATGCACATTAATCACATTCAAAATACTGAGAATTCTCAATAGTAAGAAAAAAATTTTAACTTTGTTTAAGCAAAATCTAATATATCAAACATATGTGCTTATAATAGTGTGATTTCACTTTTACCCAGTTTAGAATCACTTAAAAATAACGTTAACATGAGGATTTTTACTATCCTCCGTCATACTTCTGAAGCACCATACAAACAAGTTAGTAAATATACCTAAACACTTGGAAGGCGTGCATCAAATACAGACTCACTGCATTTTAAAAGTAAGAAGAGCAATCAATATTTACAGTGATTTAAGCTCTCTTCATCTTTGTCAAAGTGATGTCATTTCTTTTTCTTTCTACTTACCTTCACGTAACTGGATAGCTATGCACTGCCTCACTATAGAATTCTCTGCCTAATTAAGTGAAGAAAGAAGAACCTCATATCAATGTTATATATTTTTTTTTCAATCTCAGTGTTCTCAGTTTTTTCTTTCAGGATTTAGATCCTATCCTTGGTGCATATCAACTGCTATAATTATGTTAGCCAATAATTGTAACAAAAGTTATCAAGCATTATTTTACAGGTCAAACTCTTAGTCTTTACTTTATCTAGAAATCAATGTTTCTTTTTCAAAAAGCTCAGTAACTTATTACATGATTGTTAATATTTATTCCGTAACACTGAAAACAAGTAAATGCGTTTTTCCCCAAACTATCTTTAAAAAAAAGGAATAATAATATGAGCGATATTCAAAAGAAAGAAATTTGCTACATCTTAATTGCAAGATGTGAATTGCAAGGGGATGTGAACATTTCCCAGAATTACTAAGCTGTACTATCATCAGGCAGGCACCTATGCACCTATGATTTATTCCATCAGTGACCAATGTAACAGGAAGAGGACACATCTAACTGTTAGCACTTGAGTCACTATTGTCACGCCTGGATGAATTTCATTTAGCACCTGCGGGAGTTAAGTGTCGTGAAGAACAAAATTTAATATTTAATCAAGACCTACATGAATCCCTTTCATCTGAGTCTACCCTTCTGTCATTTGTCAAATACACAAAATACAATAATGTTTGCTTGATTTTTGGTATCAGCTAAGATTTAATTATGACTTAAATTATAAGTTAATCATGACCAAAGTATGTCCCAGAAAGACAACAGTCACTTTTAAAATTTGTATGAATGAATTTAAAACAAATTTGATTTTTCGTGTGGATTTTTGAAGATTTTTTTTTTAAAGATTTATTTATTTTAGAGAGAACAAGAGTGGGGGGTGGGGGGCGGTGGCAGAGGGAGAGGAAGAGATAATCTCAAGCAGACTCCACCCTGAGAATGATGCCCCACACAAGGCTCAGTCTCACAATCCCTGAGATTATGACCTGAGCTGAAATGAAGGGTCAGTCTCTCAGCCAACTGAGCCACCCTGGTGCTCCCCATTTGGATTTTTAAAATGTACAGACACAGCCAGTTGAATTCATTAGAAAAGTCATTCCTTGGAAGATACTCAACATAAACAAAATTATCCATAAATTGTATGTTATATATTGTATATATTATGTAATTTTATACACACACATATATAAAGAATGAAATCTAAAGTTTCAAATTATAACAGTTTTCAGATATTCTTTGGCAACAATAATTGCCATCCATGAATGGTCATAGATAAATTAATACAATTTATACAATGTAAAATAGTTTGTGTGTATGTGTATATTTGCATGTGTGCATACATGCAAAAAATCATTGACTAAAAAAGGAAGCAAAAAATCACAGTAGGGCAAGTGATGAATATTCTTTTTCTTTGCTCTGATTTGTGTATTAGATCCTAAATCCATATTTATTAAGCCATTTGGCACACCATTATCACCCTACCCTAGCATACCCCAGCTCTATAAGCAGGTGTCTCTCTGCCTACTTATCTGTAACATCATTCATTCTTCCATCATAATTAAGACAGTTACCAGAGAAACTAAAGCATCTTTGGATAAAAAGTTTAAACAACCATTTTAAAAGTGTGATTTCCCACTGTGTGTGCTGCCAAAAATTAAATAAAATTTTATGCCCAAATTTTATCTTTGAAAAATAATAGTACCCAAAGTAGATATAAAAGATTTTCTGAAATCTTAATGTAAGCAAATAATTCTGAAATAGACTGAACTCCATCCTTAATCACAATCATAAAAGGCAGAAAGGGATGAATGTTCAATATTTTTCTTAAGTTGTGTTGTTCTTATTCTGCAAAATGTATCATCCCTCACCAATTTTTCCCCTTGGTGAGGATCAATCAATATATATCACCACTGTATTAATAAACCTCCTTCATTAATTCTCACCTGAATCAAGGTTAGGGCTGCAAAATCTCTCTTCTCTGGTCTTCCCAAATGTCCATTTTAGTTTTCCTTTCCCCCTAATCACTCAATATGTGATGCTTTGCCCCTTCTCGTTTCCCCCACAAAATTTGGCCTTTCCTAGATCTCCAGCCTCTTTGTTTGCTTTTCTACATTTTTTCTTCTATATTATTCTCTAATTTCATGACTTTGACACCACTTCTACTCTGATGACATCCAAAACGGGAAGGCTATGCCTGATATCCTCCAGGAACTAGAGTTGAGTAATCTAACTTCCCTCGGCACATAAACATTCCAGTAACTGAACATCACTCCAATTTTACTTGACTTTGTAATCTCTGTTCCAATATCCCAGAATGAAAAGCATGTAGTCCTATTTGTCTTTCTGTTTCCACATATCCAATCAATTGCTTAGCCCTTTCAAGTTCATCTCCCCCATAGAGAGAATCCCACACTCTAATTTCCAATATAATCTGGTTCATTTAATAAATGAATGGTAAGGAAACAAAAAAATAAAATCAAACATTTAACTGTAAATTCACAAAGACCTCTCATCACTATCCCAATAAAGAGAATAATTCATTAGTATTTTTACGTGGAAGACCTAAAATGAGAGATGGCACCATAAAGATTACTTCTGGTACTGCTCTAACAAACTCTCTTTCCTGCCAATGGATTTCAGATAAGTTAATTCTACTTTACATCCATGTTTCACTGAAGTACTTGGGTGCATTTATGTATGTATGCTCTGTAACAAAATGTTTAATACATGTGCCCTCCTTCATAAAATTCTCTTGCTTTAATAAATACAGTAATTTAGCAGCTGTGGTAGGTAGAATCCTAAGATATATCTCCCATCCCCAAGATTTCTACCCATTGGCACACACACCCTATTTAATCCTCCCCCTTCAGTTTGGGTGGAAACTGCAAATATGATGGGATATTTTCCATGATCAGGTTACTAATAAGTTCACTTCTGAGTAAATCAAAGGAGATGCTATCCAGTCAGGTTCAATCCAATCAGGTAAGGCTTTGGAAGGTTTAATCCAATCAGGTAAGGTTCAATCCAATCAGATAAGGGTCCTTCTTCAAGTGAGAGACTTAGAATGTGAGGATTTCACAAAAGGGACATACTCTTACTGGCCTTGAAGATAGGGGATCTCCACAAGACAAGGCATACCCATACTTTCCAAGAACTAACAATAACTCCTGGCTGACAGTCAAGAAAACAGAGACCTCAGTCCTACAACCACAAAGAACTGAATTCTGCCAACAATCTGAATAAATCTGGAAGGAGGTTCTGTAGGAGAGCCCCTAGGTAGGAACACAACCACAGCCTCGTCTTGATTTCCATCTCATTAAGACTCTGATCTGAGGGGCGCATGGGTGGCTCAGTCATTAAGTGTCTGCCTTCAACTCAGGTCACGATCCCAGAGTCCTGGATTGAGCCCCACATCAGGCTCCCTGCTTGGTGGGGAGCCTGCTTCTTCCTCGCCCACTCCCCCGGCTTGTGTTCCCTCTCTCACTGTGTCTCTCTGTTAAATAAATAAAATCTTTAAAAAGAAAAAAAAAAAAAAGACTGATCTGAGAACCCAGTTATGTCCTATCAGACTTTTGAGCTACACAACTGTGAGCTAATAAATGCATATTGTTTTAAGCTGCTAAGTTTATGGCAACTTGCTACATAGCAAAAGAAAACTAAGTAAGACCCATTGCAGGGGGAAAAAAAAAAACAGTTTCTACTTCACAATTGAAATTTAGAGTAACGTCAGTTTTAAAATGAACTCTATATTTAGATTGCCCTTAAGTGTTACATAACTTCTTAAAAAAAGAAAATACCATTATAAAACTATAAATGAGAGGAGAGTTTATTTTTGTATAATTTAAATAATATTCTGTCAAAAACTGTATTTATAATCTTCCCAAGTGTGATACAGTGTTTTAATAATAAAATATATACTTGTTTTTCAAGAACTCGGATAAATCATTAAAACAATGCTGGCTACTGGGCTTCATTTGGCAAAAAACCAAGATGACATAAAGCCTTCATTTAACTCCAATTTTTCAGAAATACAAAAATGTGAACAACTTATTTAAGTGTCAGAAAAGAAAATAAATCTCGGGTCATGGCTGACATGAATCAAGCCATTCAGCCATAAATTTCAGTGAGCATTTTTTATGTCGACATATTCTTGTTGGTAATTACTTCTCAGCAATTTTCTAAGGCTTTCCAAGTATACTCATTTTAAGAAAATCCATGATAAAACTTCTCTCCATAAAAGTCTTTTCAAAGTCTGAGAGATACTTCGCTTCATTTCATATGTAAAGAAAGCATTCATATTAATATGCCACAATCACAGAGAAAAAGCTCGTTAAGTAAAAATAGAAGGATGGTTGACATTGCACATAAAAACAGCAACGCACATGTTTTCATTTTAGTCAGGGCCCATTACTTTTTACCACATTATATAAAATAATCTGAAATAATCTTTTAAGCTTGGAGTAAAGGCTTCCCATTTAACATCAAAACACATTTCATTAAGCAGCTTAGCTTTCCTGCGAAGTAAAACTTGACTTAGAAAAGAATCATTTTTATCAAGTCTTGGCGAGAGGTGTTATCTTGATATCATATGCCTTCCAGATCTAGCAACTACCGCTAACAAAACTATCAAGTACTGAGCTTTATCAACTGCCAGGAACTGTTCTGGAATCTTACCATGTATTCACTCTTCTAATCCTGACAAGAGCCCCATGAAGTCGGTCCTCTTATTATGATGCCCATTTTATAGGTAAAGAAACCAAGCCACTATGAGGTGGTGAAGAGGCCATCGTGACAGTATACGCCGCCTCTCTACCGATCACTAAACCCACTGTCTCTTTTCCTTATAGCTTAGTTTCATTCATTTATCCCTCAGCTGTAACAGAAGATACATCATCCCTTATAAGCCCAACTTTATAAGGGTAATTTATTTTGAGGAAAGTTTTTAAAGAGATGTGATCCATGTGTCTTCTTTCCACCTTTTGAAATGAGGCTTTAGAAAAGGTGAGGTAGGAAAGTCATTGAGAACATCTGCAGCTAACCAGAGGTGAGGCTAGCATCCCTTTTTTTTTTTTAAGGTTTATTTATTTATTTTAGAGAGAAAGAGGGAGCACATGCACAAGCGGGGGGAGGGGCAGAGGGAGAAGGAGAGAAGCCGACTCCTCACTGAGCATGGAGCCTGATGTGGCGCTCCATCTCACAACCCAGGTATCACGACCGGGGCAGAATCCAAGAGTCAGGTGCCTAACTTACTGAGCCACCATGGCGTCCCAAGGTTAGCATTCTGACTCAATATTCCGGTTTACCTTAATCAGATACACATCTGTAACAACTATATAGGATTAATTCATTGACTCTACAAAGATTCTGTATGAGTCTACTGTATGCCAAGCACCAGGATTTTGTGAGAGTTTACTATAGGTCAAATGCCTGCATGCACAGAACTTATAGTGAGGCAGAGAGATAATCTCCAAAAAAATCATAATAAACTAATAAATTAACTACCATGCTACAAGATAATAAAAGAAAGCAGGGTGAGAATTTTTTTGCACTATGGAAAGTAGGTAGCAGATGCTACTATTAAATAGTAATATAGACTAGACTCATTAAGGTGATTTTTAAATAAAAAAAATTAAGTATAGAAAGTTCTTATTGTTTCATGTACAAAAAAAAGCTCATCTTTCTCATTCCACTGTACTTGAAGAACATGGGTGAAATGACACATTGAGTAAATAAGACTCTTTTGAAGGACTTTAAAAATTCTTGCAGCCAACATAGGACTGAATAACTTTCAAGCTATTTCTACCTATAATTATAATGCTATTAACATGAAGCATGCATTTCACTCTAAAAGCCATTTCCCTAAATTCTGTTTTGCCTTCACTGAACAAATACGTATTAACTACCTACCATGAACTAGCATTTTAATGGTACTGGTGGTGCTGCCGGGGCCACATTCTGGTGAGATTACACAAATAAAGAGAAAACTGCAATACTATAGAAGAGGGCTGACTGAAGTATAAGAACATGAGGGGAAATAATATTTGACATGGATCTCAAGAAACATATAGGAGATAAAAATGCAAGGAAGTGGAGACCACTGAGGCATAAGCAAAGGTATAGACAACGGAAAGTATATACTTTGATCATGGCATTGATTATAGTCTTAAACGAGACAAGATTAGGGATTCAGCAGAACATGATAAACAAGGACACTGTACGAATAATCACAAACTTTTTTTGGAGAATGAATTTTGAGGGACTGAGTTTCTCCAAATAAAGTTTTCAGGGCCTTACAACCATAACAGAGATCATAAAAAAGGACTTGAACATGGCTCTAAAAGTGAGGATAAGAAAGATATATGGGAACAAAGATACCTGTAGCAGGTAGAATCAATACCAGTTGAAAGTCAGAGCTTCTGAGGAATGAAACAGAAACAGAGGTCTGGAATTACTCTCGGGATTTATGATGCCTTTCAGCATGGCAGGGAACACATGAAAAAGAACATGGGGCAAAAAACAATGACTTCAATATGGGACATGTTGAATACGAAGTGGGTGTTTGGTACAGTGTAATGGAAATTTTCCCTAGACCATATAACCTATGGCGGCAAAAGAAAGAATTCTAAGAATAAGATGATGAAGGCATCAATTCAAATGTATTTAATATTTAAAATACTACTTGTACAGTATGTGTCTTCCAGAAACCATTTATGTCAAATAAATAAAAAGACTGTGTGGTAAAATAAATTTTTTATCTACTAGGTAAAACAAAGTTCTATGTGGAAAGACTTCTCATACTGTTAATATATGCAATTTACATCTCTAAAAGGGCTTAAATATAAAACATTTGCTAATCTTTTTGACCAAGGAACATGTTTTTAGTATAGCATCTTGTGAGACTACACTTCAATAAAATACATTAAAGAAAAGGTCCTCGAGTATTCAGACAGGTATCAAATTGTCTTGGGTCCGTCAGTTAGTATGTATCGTTATCCTGCATTACAGTGCCATGAGAAAAGTGACTCTAGGTGTTTAAGCATGCAAGGTTTTTAAACAGAGGATGATTCTTTTTATAAAAGTCACGAAACCTATTCAATTTTTTTGTTTGGCTTCACTCAGCTGACACTGTTCACTTCTCTCTTAAGCTTTTATTAATGGTTTTGTACACTTAAGTAATACTTACATAATTACTTCTGTATGAATGTCTTCTTAAAGTACAGAGTATTTATTTTTCAGTAGATATTCATGTATTGCAGTATGTTGACGAGTTAGACAAGAGTGGAAGAATAAATGCATAACACAGAATAGAAGTCAGAAGTCCACTGAGTCTCATGAAGGCTGAGTAAATAGCCAAAGACATTAGGAGGCATTCATACACACAGTTTACACAATGAAAATTTATATCGTTTAACTGAGTGCTTTAATTAGCTTTCCTTTGGAAGTTTGACTCAGGTGGAAAGGTTCTATTTTTAGCAGGTGCAAAAGAAAACTGCTGGAGATGGTACTCTGAGATGAAGAGAATAGTGACAATATGCAGTATGCAGAAAAAGATCATTCTATCTAAAAGTTACACAACAGTGAATTAAGCTGAAACTAGGTAAAAAATGTAGAGTGATTGTTACTCTGACATGCATAAAAAGTAATCTACAGGAATACACAGTTAATTTCAGGATTTATAAACAAGATGAATTCACAACCAACCCTTATCCCAAATATTTTTAGCTGTTAAAAGAGCCTTATTATAATATTAACAAAATAAGCAACTGAAAATATTAGAAGCACATTCCTTCTTTCTGTGCCTTCCCAAATGAGAAAATTAAAATGACCTGTCTTCTAACGTTTAACTGTCCATAACGACACGTCTTCTTACGTTTGACTGCCCATACACGTATTTTTAGAAAACAAAAGAGAAACAAACGTAGTTAAGTCCAAGTTTAGGCAGTCCACACAGATATCTGAGGTTATTTTTATTTCAATGGCTAATTTAATACTAAAATATATTTCGATTTCTCCTGATGGTATTTTCACTTGACACTACACATGTTAAAAATTGACAAGGTAGATGTCACTCACAGTTCTATATATTAATATACAACACTACGTATGTTATCTCCCAAAATTAAACCTTGTGGTATTTTAAGGCCTAACTTCCTTCCAGGGAAATTCCTATGTTTAGATCTAAAGATATACACAAATAAATGTGCATATACATCATACATATATATGCATATATATATACACACATATATATATAATTTAATTTCCAACATGGAAAAGTACTAAAGCAAAGCATATTGTTTCAATTACTTATATGAATATCTATTACCATTTTTTCTCCTACAGTAAGAGCTATAATAAATTACATAAAATGACCATGCAGATCACATTATCAGTACTGTAGACTGTCACCTGTAGAACAAAAACATTATTTTGCTACCTGATTAGAAAGATTTCTATAATTTAATGAAAGAGTAATCTCAGAATCATGCAACTAAATCCATCTGCATTGTGAAAATCCCATCGAATTTATTTTCAAATCACAGTAACATTATATTAATATGTACGATTATGTAACCCACATACAATGGGGCAAGAAAATGTTAATATATATTAAATCATGGAGTACACGGTTTCAGCTGGAGCAAATACTTGTTTGAAGACTGGGTTGTCTGCTTTGCAAATTGTCTTTTTGTTCATGTTGTTAACAAAATTTAAGTAAAGGAAAAGAAATTTTTAAGGGAGCTGCATAAAACAAACTTAATGAAAAGAGTATTTTTATTCAGTACTTAGCAACAACTATCTGGCCCCAATCTTAAGCATATCATTTCAGTTCCCTGAGTCTCATTTTCTTAATCTAAGTAGCAAGTTGGATAAGTAGTCTTCTTTCATGGAAGTCCCATGGAGTTTGATGAGAAGCAGACTCAAGAATAAGAGAGATTTCCAAATGGGCAGCTTCCAGCCTTGAGTCAAGGGGTTGAAGTTGGCCTAAACCAACATACTTCCACTTTTCACTATTTCCCATCTTTGGTCTCCATATTTAACATCATTTTAAGGAGGCGTTCACAGTATTTTAAGCTTAAAATCCACTGGACTTTAGAATAAGAATTTTAGAGTAAGAATGCTTCTTATGAAAGACAGTCCACAGGGGGTCATACCTCCTCTTACATGTCTTACAGGTTATGCCAACAAAGCGAGGCCCTGGCTGCTCTTCCTCCTGGCTATTTCTAAGTTTTGTGCAGGCAGTGGGCAACCTTAAAGGATGAGGTAATGTATTCCCCTAGGGCAAAGAGCAGGCTAGCTTACAGTTTGCATGAAAGAGGTGGATTCGACAAGCTTGGTGTTCTTCATATGGGAAGAACCCACTACATGTGCAGTATCAATACAGGCCCATATCACATGACTCACATGAGTGGAGGGTAAGGTGAACTGATGCAAATATTATGGTATTCATGTTGTTTCCTGTGCTGTGAGTAATAAAGTTCTTTGTCTCTGACCCAGAAGTGCCATGTCAACAATGAGCAACTATGAAATAGTAACAAGTTAATTTATTTGCTTATAAGTAGGGAAAAGTTAAATCCTAGCCAGATACACACTCTAGTCACTAGACCTCTTTACTAAGGTTTTCATGGACATTTAATATCTTTAAATATTAAAACTAGACTAATAAGAATAGTAAGTCACTGACACTGCAGACTAGACATATAAGAGTACAAATTAAAGAATCCAGAAGAGTAAACTGGGTTTTCATGGAAATTTATTACATGACAAAGGATAAACTAAAAAAGAAACATATCTCAACATAGTAACAGCCATATATGAAAACCCACAGCTAACATACTTAATAGTGAAAAATTGAAAGCTTTATCCCTAAGATCAGAAACAAAACAAGGATATCCACTCTCACCACTTTTATTCAATGTTGTCCTGCAATTTCTAGCCACAAAAATCAGACAAAAAGAAATAAAATCCATCCAAATGCATAAGGAATAAGTAAAACTTTCACTCTTTGCAGATGATGTGGCACTATGTACAGGAAATCCTAAAGATTCCACAAAAAACTATCAGAACTTATAAATGAATTCAGGAAGGTCATAGGATACAAAATTAATATACAGAGACCTGTTCCATTTCTATACACTAATAATGAAGTAGCAGAAAAAGAAATTAAGAAAACAGTCCCATTTATAATTGCATCAAAAATAATAAAATACCCAGGAGTAAATTTAACCAAGAAGATGAAAGACCAATTCTTTAAAACTATAAAACATTGATGAAAGCAAGAGAAAATGACACTAATGGAAAAATACTCCATGCTCAAGGACTTGGGACAACAAATATTATTAAAACGTCTGTACTACCCAAAGAAATCTATTGGTTTAATGCAACCTCTATCAAAATACCAATAGCATTTTTCACAGAAGTAGCCCAAAAAAACCCTAATAGTTTTATGAAACCACCAAAGACCCCGAAGAGCCAAAGCAATCTTGAAAAAGAAAACTGGAGGTATCACAATCTGAGATTTCAAGATATATGTACAAAGCTGTAGTAATCAAACCAATATGGTACTGGCACAAAAAAAAAGACACACAGATCAATGAAACAGAATTGATAACCCTGACACAACCTATGATTATAAAGTCAATTAATCTTCAACAAAGGAGGCAAGAATATGCAATATGAAAAAGAAAATCTCAACAATAATGTTGGGAAAACTGGACAGCTACATGCAAAAGAATGAAAAGAAATCACTTTATTATACCATACACAAAAATAAACTCAAAATGTATTAAGGGCCTAGATGTGATACCTAAAACCATAAAAATCTTAGAAGAGAGTGAAGGATCAATTTCTCTGACATTAGCTATATCAACATTTTTCTAGATATGTCTCAAAAGGCAAGGGGGTGGGGAGTAAACTACTGGGACTACATCAAAAGAAAAAGCTTCTGCACAGACAAGAAAGCAATCAACAAAAATAAAAGAAAGCCTACTGAATGGGAGAAGATATTTGCGAAGGATATATCAAATAAAGGGTTAGTATCCCAAATATATAAAAAACTGATACAACTCAATACCTAAATAACAAATAATCCAATTAAAAAGTGGGCAAAAGACATGAACAGGCATTTCTCCAAAGACGATATACAGATGGCCAAGAGACACATGAAAAGATGCTCAACCTCTCTCATTATCAGGGAAATGCAAATCAAAACTACAATGAGATATCACCTCACACCTGTCAAAATGGCTAACAACAAAAACATAAGAAACAAGTGTTGACAAGGATGTAGAGAAAAAAGAACCCCCATGCACTGCTGATGGGAATGAAAACTGGTGCAGCAGTTTGGAAAAAGTATGGAGGTTCCTCGAAAAATTAAAAATAGAATTACCATATGATTCAGTAATTCCACTACTGGGTATTTACCCTAAGAATACAGAAACACTAATTTGAAAAAATAAGTAAATAAATATTTAAAAATTTAAAAAAAGAGAAACTAATTTGAATATGATTCTGATATATGCACTGATATATGCACCCTTGTGTTTGTTGCAGCATTATTTATTATAGTCAAGATAGGGAAGTAACCCAGGTGTCCATCTATAGATGAATGGAAAGCAAAGATGTGGAATATACATGCAATGGAGTATTTCTCTGCCATAAAAAAAGAATGAAATCTTACCATTCTTAACAACGATGATGGACCTAGAGGGTATGCTAGGTGAAATAAGCCAGAGAAAGACAAAGACCATATGATATCATTTTATGTGGAATCTAAATAACAAAACAAATGAGCAAACAAGCAACAAAAAGGAATGAGACTCTTAGAGAACTGATGTCTACCGAAGGGGAGTGGTGGGAGAATGGATAAAATGGGCAAAGGGGATTAAGGGGCATAAATTACCAATTATAAAATAAGTAAGTCATGGGGATGAAAAGCGCAGCATAGGGAATATGGTCAATAATATTGCAATACACTTATTGTGGTGAGCATTTCATAATGTATGTAATTGTTGAAAGACTATGCTGTACACCTGAAATTAATTTAATATTACGTGTCAACAATACATCAATTAAAAATTTAAAAAATGAAAAGCAAAAAAAAAAAAAGGTGGTCTGAATAGATACTGTGTCATTAATATGAAGTGCATGGTGAAGAGGAAGCTACTCATTTCTCTTCAGACACTTCAGCACCCTATGGATTGTTATGTGGAATACTACTTCTGTAATTCAGATTATTCGAATACAGGTTTTTTTTTTTTAATGTATTTATTTGAGAGAGAGCATATGCATGCACAGAGGGGTAGAAAGAGAATCTCAAGCAGACTCCCTGCTGAGCATGCAGCCCAATGTAGGGCTTGACCCCAGGATCCCAAGATCATGACCTGAGCAGAAATCAAGACTAGGCGGCTTAACCAACTGAGCCACCCAGGCGCCCCTCAAATTATTGGAAGAGAGTTTTAAAAGTAAAATACATGGTCGTCAAGAAAGAAAGGGAGAAAATAGTGGACCAAAGGATGTGAGTTCTAATATTTTATACTGCTGAGTTTCCTAGTGGCAACTAACACAAATATAAATGATTTTTACCAAAACCACAGTAAGAATATAAATAAACCTTAAAGTTCTGAAAAGAAATGAGAGAGAAAACATCTGGAACCAGAGGAATCAGTACAGAAGATGTCCCGACCTGAAGACTGGCATAGGCACATTATGCCAGTCAATAGTACAGATATTTCCTTTTCTTTTTTTTTCAATAGTACAGATATTTCTCAATGATGGGTAGCAGCACCTGAGAACACTGATCCTTGACCCGGACCAGACCAGGCATCAGTAGTGTGTCTCTTGATGATGAGAAGCCAGAGAACTATCTGCTCAGGAGAGCATGCAAAAAGAACCAGCTATCTTGTGTAAACTAAAGAAAACGAGCTCTGTCAAAGATAATCAGAGAGCTATCAGTCTAATAACATTGGCATTTCTCTTGTATAGAGAGAAAGAAATATGTCCTACACCGCAGTATATTACCATGCATGGACATAGGCAGTCCCAGAATTACGTGATGAAAAAGAGGTAGTAATAGCAATATTTACAGATGGAAAGCCTTACACAACAGTCATCAACATAAAATTATCAGGGAGATATTTTACGTTTTTTTTTTTCATACTGAGTTTTTGAAATCCAATGTGTCTTTATGCACTTAAGATAATCCTAATTTAGTTAACCACAGGGTTCATTCACCACATCTGTCCAGTGACTATCTTATCAGACAAGGCATCTCTAGAGAAACCGAAGCACGTATGAGAAGTTGGCCAGAATATAAACTGAGACAACCACCCTGGAGAACAAGTTTAAGGTATAGATAACCTATGGTCCAGCAATCCCACTCCTGGGAAAGTAATGGAAGAGGCTGCACAGAAGTGTTGGTAGAAGCAAAGATCAACAACCACAACTACCACCCGTGGAACACTCAGACGGTCATCATTTTCATGGAGTATAGTCTTTGTATTCATTGGCAGAAATATATCAGTATTTTCTTGCAGCTGGAATGAGTATGTTTTATGCCCTCATACTCACTATATATAAAAGTAGGGACATCATTTCGTCATTCAGTCATATCTTTCACCCATAAATGGTGACCGGGGTGGACTTCTCTGGAAAGAAAAATGACACAATGATGCTGCCCTCTATGCTTCTAAACCTTTCAATGTGCCCATTCTTCGAGGTCCAACCACGTATCACAGCCACCACTATTCTGTGGGTCCCAAATGTTTCCTGGCTTTCATGCACATGCTAGCAATGCACTGGTATAAAAGTCCTGGTAATTACCAACTGACACAACTTATAGGTAAGAGAGGACAGAACAAGGGGCAATAGCCATCCAGTTCCCTACGTTACTCACATACATGACAGGAAAGAGCCGACCGGCTCAGCCTCTGAATTCTACTCCTATGGTTTGATAAGTGCCCTGCTCTGATATCCATTCTCCCAATCTCTAAAATCACTGTAAAACCTACCCAACAAGATTGCTGTCAGAGAAATGCCTGTCAAGTATCAGCCTGTTGCAAAAACAAAAACAAACAAAAAATCAAACCATCAATAGTGACAGCAGTTAACCTTTTCCCATAATGCCTACACAATGTTTTGTCTGGATCCTAATGAGAACTGCCTATTTACCTGTAATATCCAAATAAATTTCTGGTAATCAAAGAAGTACAAAGGAACGATATCATAGCAATTTTAGACTTCCAAATGCACAAATATCAATTTCAGTGTTTTTATTTGAGTATGGAGAAGCTGCAGTAAGAAGGGAATCATGATGCTAGCAGTGAGGATGTCAAACGCTATCCTTTCTCCAAAGAGAAACTGATACTTCAAGGTCCTTGTCCCTTGATTCAGTAACATTAGGACTAGTAAACTTTCCCTGGGAAACAGTTAAAAATACAAAATATCAGTCCAAAAACACTCATCTTATTTATAATAAAAAAATGGAACAGCCTAAATCCCCAATTTGAGAAGAATGTGTATGAAAAAAACATATATCCATACATTAAAAAATTAAGTAATAATCATTTTTAATAACATGCAGTCTTTAATCACGTGAGGAAATAGTATATAATCATATGTTAAGACTGAATACAGAACTACCAGATAGAGAGGCGCCCGGGTGGCTCAGCGGGTTAAGGCCTCTGCCTTCGGCTCGGGTCATGGTCTCGGGATCCTGGGGTCAGGCCCCACATTGGGCTCTCTGCTCCGCGGGGAGCCTGCTTCCCCCCCCCCTCTCTCTCTCTGCCTATCTGCCTGCTTGTGATCTCTCTCTCTCTCTCTGTCAAATAAATAAAATCTTTAAAAAAACAAAACAAAACAAAAAAACTACCAGATAGAATATTAACCACATAAAAATGCACAGAAGACTAATGGAGAAATTAATTTAAACAAAAGTTTATTTTGAATCCATATTTGGATTTTCTGATGAAATATTACTTAATAAAAAAGCAACCTATCAAATTCTCCTACAAGAACCAAAAATTTTGTTTCACCCCATGAACTTGTCAACGTTCTCACGTAAGTTATAAAGTGCTATCCCTCTCTGCCATGCGTGTCAGAAATACACAGAATGCGTATCTCTATTAATTCTTTTGAAAACAATTATTTGTAGAATTATTTTCTACTTACTGATTTATCATTCTTTCAGTTTTTAATTGTGTGTGTGTGTGTGTGTACTGAAGCACTTTTTAGTATTGGGTATATTATTTTTAATGTACTAAGTAATGATTTTTAAAATAAAAGCAAGATATATGTTTGCCAAACTAAGAAATCCAACACAGGCCCATGAGGCTTTCCTTGCGGGTGTGAAAGAGGAGGCAGAAGCCACCCCAGCCAGAGAGCAAAGATCTGAAGGGATCCCAGTTACAACACTGGGTCTTAATTGGCTCAAAAGGCCCATCTGTTGCCTAGTGACAAATACATGCCAGCTATTCCTGCATCACTCAGGCCCTGCACAATTATCTTACTAAGGAAGCAAAATTATGACCCTTAGAACTTCCTGGGACATGAGGAAATGTAGTCTTAAGATTTATTCCCATAGTAAAAAATTATTTTTGAAAGGTACGGTAAAAACAGTAACATCAACACCCACTATGAGTAACTATGAGTCCTTTTTGCCTTTGAACTGAACCACAACTAATAAAATTCACTAGGTAAACTGATTGTCAGTTTTAGGCTGTTTTTCTCAGGATGCTTCCAAATTCTCTGAGACTAGCTTTTTCCAAAAGCCCTGCTGCTGCTTTTAAAACTCCTTCTAAGACAATATATTCCCTGAGTTGGCCAAAGTTAAAGCCTAAGAGACTTCTTCCTTGCTATCAGAGGCTACTCGATTA
>CM052806.1:21433605-21501513 GCA_028533885.1 Nasua narica
CGGGTCTTCCTCTCTCCATAGCTCCCTAACTCATGACTAACCATAACCGGCTCTTCTCGCCACCAGAGAAACAGAATAGCAAAAGGGGAAGGCACAATGGAACCCCGAGGAAAAGAAGACTTGCTTCACAGTGATTAGGTAGGGTAGAAGCAGACGCTTGTAATATAAAGTTAAATGTGCCTTACTAGAAAAATAAATGGAAAAAAAAAAAAAAAGAAAAATAAATGGAAGTAGTTGATTCCTTTCTTAGAAATACCACTTCTTTGCATTGCAGGTATAAAGTCTGAGTATTTTCTGAATGTGCCCTCTAAAACTAGAAGAAAAGAGCAGAAAATAGGAGGTTAACAAAAAATAATTATCACAAGCAGAATGGAGAGAGCACAGAAATAAAGCAAGGATCAGGGAGAAAGTGCTTCACTAATCGCTCCTAACTGGAGGAAATGAGGAGAGATTAGTAGTAAGAACTCTCAGAGAGCACCATAAGCTAAGCTTCTAAATCGTATTTAAAATTTTCTAGAAATGTATGTGTATGTACGCACACACACATGCAAACACAATGTGCCTTTCTTTTCAACTAACTCCTTCTGCCAATCCTCTCAAGTCCTTTGGGGTAATAATAAGAGGAATAGTTGAACAATGAATCACTCAACCAACATTATTCACTTCCTTGATAACGGGTCAGCAAATGGACTTTACCTAAAGGCTGGAGGGCACGAAGGCCATGTGAACTCAAAACTTCACATGGATTAACACAGTTAAGTTAAGCTAGGAACATTAGCCAACTGCTTTTGTTACATCAATTTTTTTTTTCTTCTCTGAAACATCTTCCAAATTCAAATAAATTACCACACAGCAAAATACTCTGAACAGTAACAGTGATCCCAGTGATATTTAAAATATGATTTCACCTAAACCACATGAATACTTGAGACCACTTATATTTTCAAACTACTGAAATTTCACACACGGCCTAGGTAATTCTGTGCTATATTCAAGAAATCTCCTTTCCAAATGAGTGCCTCCCCAAAATAAAATTTTACCCACACAAAAAGAATCAAAAATTCTCTTTAAAAGTTTATTATCTTCCTACCCAAGGGCTCTCATTTCATACCTCCAAACACTGACTAGATTCTCATAATCACTGTGGTCCAAATATATACATATACATACACAGGTACACACACACACACACACACATAATTCTCCCTCCACACACTTATTTTTTAGTGTGCCCAAAAAACATTTCAAATGTAGACATTATGTTTTGTTTTTAGTGATGTAGTTTGTTTTATAGATGTTAAACTGTACTGTGTTGACACCATAAGCTCCCCATTAAAGGGCACAATTTTTTAAGGCTATGAAACATACAATTGAATGGTAAAACCAAAATTTTCTGCTTCATGAATACACAACCAAAAACAACTATTCTAAATATATGGGAGAAATTTAAGGTTTGCTTTGTGTTTTGCTTTTGCATTCAGTCCAAACCACTGTAAGTAATAATTATAGTTGTTACCACTCATGAAATGCTGAGGGAAACCAAATTTTATCTGCCTTTAAAATGGATCTCAGTTAACTCTATTCATCACAGATAAAGATGATAAAAATCTGCTTAGGTCTGTAGAAACAATACTTTCACTTGATGTTCATTATGTCAAAGCAACCTAATGCCTTTTAAAAGTAAAAAACAAAAAATGTATAGTTTGTTCTTTAAAAAATTTTAACTCAAAAACAACACCAAGAACCTCTAAAGCTTCTTCTGTACAGTTGCTAAAATCTATTCAATTTTTCCATTCCAATGAATTACAAAATCAAAGAGTGAATAAAATAATCCTTAATTCTGATTTGTATAAAAACAACAATTATTTAAAATTCAATCCCCAAAAGTCTATTAAATATCTAAGACAGCGACAAACATTTAACCCCTTAGTTTCCCAAGATTTAAATATTCTAACAGCCCCGAGCGCCTGGGTGGCTCAGCAGGTTAAAGCCTCTGCCTCCGGCTCAGGTCATGATCTCAGGGTCCTGGGATTAAGCCCTGCATCAGGCTCTCTGCTCAGCAGGGAGTCTGCTTCCCTCTCTCTCTCTGCCTGCTTGTGATCTCTCTCTCTCTCTCTGTCAAATGAATAAATAAAATTATAAAAAAAAAATATTCTAACAGCCCTAACACATCAATACTGTTTACAGATTTATTCTTTTATAAGTCTTAATAGGTAGAAATTTGTCCATCTACATTTTGGTCATTTATACCATGAATGTCTCATCATCCCATTAAAAAAGAAAAATTAAAAAACACAGTTCCTTGACATCACTCACTTAAACCCATGTATCTTTTTGTTTTTCCTGCACATTTCTTGTTAAAGTTCTCTATTATATTTATGGCAGATAATAGCTCAAAGAGAATTATAAGAAGTCTAGACTTAATAAGTTTGAACCACTATTTTCTAGTAGTCAATATTATTAACCTATACTAAGTGCTTAACAATGTTTGTAAAATAACAGATCTCACATTATTTATGGATCTGTAAGCAACCAAAACTTTCTCTAAGGTAGTAGAAGCAGGAAGGAAAGATAATCAGGGGAAGAGTAAATTATAACTACTACTTGGTGTGAGTAAGTGAAAACCACATGGTACTCCAAAGTTACAGGTCTTTAATTCACCAAGGATAGGGATAATTGTTATTTTAAATTGTCAGTTTATTTTACCTTCTTAATTCTGGTGCATAATCCAGAAAAAATATAATTACATGAACTTTTAATAAGAAATTAAGCCATAATAAGTAACTGAAACTTCTCCTATGCCATCAATATTGATAAGCCTTCTTTCTAGAAATGGGTTTTTTTGGTTTTTGTTTTTTGGGGAGTTTTTTTGCTCAGAAATTTGGCTACCAAAATACTTCAGAATAAACATGATACGCTCACATCGGTAAGTAATATATAAATTGCTTACCTCAGTCAAATGTGGTGTAGGGTTAAATCCACAGAGATTACACACTTGATTCTTGCATTCGGTGCAAGTATTGAAGTTAGGAGGTTCCTTCGAACCGACGTTGAGTTCAGTTTTGCAGAGAGGACAGGCTGATTCTGGTTTGGGGCTTTTCTCCGACTTGGGGGTAAGGACAGCCATTTGAGACTCCGCTGCTGGAGGTTTGCTATCCTTAACAGGCAGAGGCTTCTTTTCAGTTTCTGTTCTTTTTACTGTTGGAACTTGTTCAGCTTTGGGATCTAATTTTTCAGCCACTGGAGCTTTCGATTCTTTTTTCACAGGGATAACCTTTGTGGGTGCTGGTGGTCCCTGACCTGTGGCTTTGGGTGGCCCCTGCGGAGGTGGCTGTGGAGGAGGAGGGCCTTGTTTTGTTGGGGCCCCGGGCCCGCTCTGAGACTGAGACCCAGGCTGGCCTGCGGTGGAGATCAAATTTGATGCCTGGCTGAAGATCGATGCTCCAAACCCAAAGAGCTTTCCAGTCACGGTTTCTTGAGGTGTCGTGGGCTGTGACCTGGGGGCATCAGTAATACTTCCCAGATTCAGACTGAAGCGTCTTGACTGCTCCTGAGGCTTTGGGGGCTGCTGAGATGTGGGGGCAGTTTGGCCAGTGGTAGGTCGTGGGCCTGGGGGCGGAGGTGACCCTTTTGGTATCGGCTTGGCCTCTGGCTTCGGACTCGTTTTGGTTTGTGCTTTCTTGGGTTCTTCCTTCTTTTGAACTGGATCAACTTGCTTTTGACCTTTGCTCTCTGAACTAGGCCCAGGGTGTGAAAGAATTTTTGAATCCGATGCAGGTCGGGGTATGACTTTAGAATCAATGGGGGTGACTTTTTCTCCTGTTGGTGGAAAACTCTGTGAGGGTTTGGCAGCGTCTGTTTTTAGAGGAGGGGCTGTTATCTCTTGAGCTTCCGACGGTACTTTGGAGCTCGGAGTATCAGGTTTTGTGGCTGTCGATGCTGAAGACACAACGTCTGTGGCTGGTTTCACCGTCTTGGGCTGCTTTGGTTTCTCCTCAGCCGTGGGGGCCTTGGCCGGCTCAGATGAGACCGAAGGTTCTTTGGGAGGGGCGGGCTTGGATAAGGACTCGGCCACAGGAGGCTGCTTGGCCGCGAGTGGGGGAGATCCGTGAATGGTTGGTTGTTTCACTAGTGGTGGGGGCTTCTTAGACTCAGGGGCCTTTGAGAGATCCTGTTTGGGTACAGTATCCTTTTTTGGAGAAGTCTGCTGTGGCTGTGGAGATGGTTTGCCCACTGCGGATGGAGGAGTCACAGGGGCAGTCTTCGGTTTGGGCTGAGGGGATGATGGAACCGGAGCCAGGTCACCTCCTAGAGCTCTTTTCATCTGACAGTTTAAACAGAGCCACTCTTTTATCTAGAATAAATATGAAATAATGGTCAGGGACTATAACAACGGGAAGACACAAAAGCATAATTTTAAAAATGCATGGTACCATTTGAAACTATGTCGCTCTTCACTGAAACATATGGATACCAAATTATTTTACTTCATTTACATTAAAATATTGTAATATTAATTACACTGAAACATTATTAATGAACCTCAGAGGATTAAGCACTCTATATTTTAAGAAAAATAAAGAGTAAAAATGAACATAAAGTTGTATTTTTTCCAATGTTAGTTTTCTTTTCTTTTCTTTTTTTTAAAGATTTTATTTATTTATTTGAGAGAAAGAGAGAGTACGAGCAAGAGAACACAAGCAGGGGGAGCAGCAGAGGGAAAGAGAGAAGCAGACTCCCCACTGAGCAGAGAGCCTGATGTGGGGCTCAATCTCAGAATGCTGGGATCATAAACTGAACCAAAGGCAGCCACGTAACCAACTGAGCCACCCAGGCGCCCCTAATTTTGTTATTCTTTGCCCAATTTACTGAAAGTCTGTATCTGTAGAAATAGTAAACACTGTAGTCATAAAAAGATGAATTATATGTTTAAGCCTGATGATTCACAGACCTGTACCCCTGGGGCAAATAATACATTATATGTTAATTTAAAAAAAATTAAATAAGGAGTTGATACAAAAAAAGATGAATTATAACAAATTAGATTCCATAAATTACTTCCATTAGATATTTTCTCTATTGATAGCTCATATGCAGTTTTTAGTTATACAACCCAGTGTAAGCCTGTCAAATTATTAACACATTGCTAATCTCTTAAATTAGCAGAGCATTACTTTCCCCTCCAAAGCGACATAATCAAATGTGTGAAAACAAAAATTGTTAACCACACTGGGTTAGAAAGAGAACATTCTCTGTTAAGAAAATAAAGAGAAAACAATGGCATCTCTTCAAATTATCATAAATAATAGCATGATTTAACAGAGGAACTATTGTTTCCTTATAATTTTATGAATATAGTAGAAAGAGCAGGGTAAGTAAGCAATATACTTATTCAACTGGTGAGGTATGTATAGATGTGAGATATACAACACATATATAAACACAGGTATAGGAGTAAGTACATCTGTTCATTTCATGTTGCACCTATTATAAAAAGGAGATGCTGAATTTGATACTTATTTTAGAATATAATTTACAAGTACCTATGGTTAGCATAAATCAGTCTGAGAAAGACAATTATCATATGGTTTGACTCATATGTGGAATAAAGGTGTAGCGCAGAGGATCAGAGGGGTAAGGGAGGGAAAACTGAATGGGAAAAAAATCAAAGATGAAGACAAACGAGGAGAGACTCCTAACTCTGGGAAACAAACTGAGGGTTGTGGAAAAGGAGGTGGGTAAGGGGATGGGGTAACTGGATGATGGGCATTAAGGAGGGCATATCATGGGATGAGCACTTTAACACTACATCAAAAACTAATGATGTACTATATGTTGGCTAATTGAATTTAAAGAAAAAAATATAAATAAATAAATAAATAAATAAATAAAGTACCTATGGTTAACATTTGCTTTTTAAATTTCATAATAATGTGCTTATTATACAAAATTTTAAATACTCCAAAGTAAATTCAGAACATCAAATTCTACATGATGCAATCTTTTCCAACCAAAATAACCAATGTTACAAGTTCATCACTGAGGTCCTCTGTACAAAAGTCTAATGGTGAACAACTAAATATGTGGAACAGATGTACCACAGTATAACTTTTCCACAGTATAAAAGTATGAAGTGTCAGGCTGGCAAAAAACATGTTCCTTATGTGCAAACAATTTGCTTTTGTAAAGAAGTTGAAATAACCTTTCCTAAACTCTTAAAAACTTTTGTCATTTAATAGTTTATACTGTTAAGCGTTTTAGTAAGAAAACAAAACTTTATTGAATGATTTTCTTAATCAATACAATGACTTTAAAGTAAAAAAGCATGCTGAATCATTTAAACTCATGCACTGGTATAAAAGGGCTTATTTTTCAATCCCATGGAAAGGAAACTTTTGTTTAGAGAAGGTTAAACAGACTGTCAACTCTAACATGTTATATTTCTGTTTAAAAATGTGACACAAAGTAAAATTAAAACATTTGTTAAAAATGGGTGGAAAGTATTTGGGTGTTCATTACATTTCCTTTCAGTATAGGGGTTGAGTATCTATGCACTTTATTTTTAATATAGTATAGTATAACAAAGTATTATTAATTAAGAATTATATTATATAAAATAGAATTATTTTAATTAATAATAAAGTATTTTTAATCCTTACTTTTCTGTAGGATTGAAGCATTTCATAAAATAACTTTTTATATATATAAATATTTGAATCCCAAAATATAAGCAATTGCTACTTACGCTGGTAACCTGAAAAAAGGTGAGCTAGAATGTAAGGAAACTTTTACTCTACTTTACCCCTGTCTTTTTTTTTTTTTAAAAGATTTTATTTATTTATTTGAGAGGCAGAGAAAGTGAGAAAGAGCATGAGAGGAGAGAAGGTTAGAGGAAGAAGCAGACTCCCCATGGAGCCGGGAGCCCGATGCGGGACTCGATCCCAGAACTCAAGGATCATGACCTAAGCCGAAGGCAGTTGCTCAACCAACTGAGCCACCCAGGCGCCCCTACTTTACCCCTTTCTTGATAAGACATAAACTCCTCCATAAATAAACTTTGACCTACTTGACCATCTCCCATACTGTCAATGTCACTTCTGCTGTTCTACTGTTCATTTTTGCTCATTTGTCTTTTTCCACAGCCTTAAATGAGACATCACCTCATAATCAAGCAGACAAAAAAAATATATAATTAAAAGCATAATTCTTTACCTATGCTCTGTCACTGAATTTTTTTCCTGTAAAACATTATGAGATGTGCACCTACATTAACCACAGTAAATTAAAAATTCCTAGGGTTATGGACTTGCATTATAGTTGATTCTTCTTAATCTTTCTGATGTGTGTTATAACCAAAGCGGATGCAAAATTCATTCACCTATTCCTTTTTAAATTTTTTTTTCTTTTTAAGTAAGCTTTACACCCAACATGGGGCTTGAACTCACAACTCAAGATCAAGTCTCATGTTCGACCGACTGAGTCAGACAGACACCCCCACCTGTTTATTTTTATTTCATTTTTTTTTTTTTAAGATTTTTTTATTTGAGAGAGAGAGAACATGGAGGGGAGGGGCAGTGGGAGACAGATAGGGAGAATCTCAAGCAGACTCTCCGCTGAACACAGAGCCCAATGCAGAGCTCAATCTCTTAACCTTGAGATCATGACCTGAGCCGAAACCAAGAGTCTGACTCTCAACCAACTGAGCCACCCAGGCACCCAAGCCACCTATTCATTTCTTTATTCGAGTTATTTATTGAGCAACTTCTACTTGGCACACAGAAATGAATAAAAGAGACAAGAATCTCCATCCTCCTGGAGACTACATTATAGCAGAAAAGTCAAATAAGAAAGAAGTTAACATACAGCTTGAAGATTATAGATATGTACTAAGTATCTGATGATACTGTGACGACTACTTTTTCCTTTCTTCCTGCTAGGAAACTTCCTCCCACCCTCCCCACTGAACACTTCCTCCGATTCATTTGGTTTTATCAGTAAAACTGTAAGTCTCTCTGCAATTTGAACTTTGGAACTTCATGCATAGCAAGCAGGAAGGCTCTCATTCCACTTTCAAACCACTGTAAAATTAGAACACTACCATAGCATATCAAATGCATTAATTTACACTAATAGTGGGAAATACATTCTATATTGCCCTTATTCCAAAATCAAATGTCTCCTTGTATTTTATAAATATATACGACTCTTCTTTCCACATAATGACACAGGGGAGACTTGGGAAGAGAGGTAGAAAACCCAAGTCGCTGTCTCTTCATAGAGGAGAATTCTGCTTTTCTCTTAACACATCCCTTTTCCGAGGAGACTCCACTGCTTCATCTTTTGTCCTTTTAATGACCACATTTTCTTCATTTTGATAAACAACACATAACAGACATTTTGACCCTTCAATGTTCCTCCTCACTGCTAGAATATGGGTTAAAATCACTGTAGTGATCACAATATGAAAAGCTTTTTATCCTCTTAGGATTTTTTTTTTTTAGAAAGAGCGTCCTTTTATATTTAATTCTACTAGCCAAATCCGTTGAAACTAGAAATGATTTTTATCTCAGCGTTTAACAATCTAGCACTGAAAACAGAAGCATTTCCAATTCCCTGATTCATCTGGAAAACAAAAACAAAAGCAAACTTCCTATATACTGAGAAAAGGAAAAGTCCACAAACAGCCCCAGCATCAGAAACCACCTTGTACTTTTCCGGGGGCCTTGTCTTCCACCAAGCGAGCAGGGAGAGTGACGAGTGATAACAGAGCCTTTGCCCTCTCAGTCAATGGAGTTAGAAATCCTGTGCTATCTTCACTGCATTCTCAATTATACCTCAAGTATGTCTGCACTGCTTGTGAAAGTAATTTCCCATTTATCTTTTCACATTTCCAAAGCCAACATCCCTCACTCGGCCTTTGTCATTGTCTAGATACTTTATTCCCTCACAAAAAGATTATACATGTAAGACCACCAACCACAGAAGGGTTGAGTCTAACTACTTCCCCCTCACAACTCAATGCCTCTCCCAGAATTGTGAAATGAAGTTAATCTTCTGCAAGAACTTCAAAATACATCATTTTGAAATATAAAATGCTAGTACTTATATCATCATTCTGTTTTTCAGGTCTATATCCCCCCAAAGATGGTAGGCAACAAGTGGTAAGGAGTCCCTGATTGTGGTCTTTCCACTGACGCCCTGGGGTCTAACTAACCCTTTAAGCATGACAGATGCCCATAGTTTTTGAGCTGTTTGAATTAAATAAATTAACTGAAAATGTTTGTGCTCTTCAAGCTACAGCTTTCCTGCGTTTACTCTAATTCCTACTGTTTACACAGTTTGTAGGACACACCGCTGCCTTCATTTTCTGGTTGCATGCCATGAACTATGCCTATCCCCATTTTGAGTCAAACTCAAAGAGTCCCTCAAAATCACCATACCCACTAACCATACATATTTTCCCCACGTCAGGACAATAACTGCCTTGTTTCACTTCCAAAATTAAACACTTATTTCGAAGTCTGAGCAGAAATGAACCTGAATTTATTACCATCACTTCCTCAGACACTTGCTGCCAGTTCCATTTGGTACCATGTCTATAATAATAGTTGGTTCTCCTATTTCTACATGATTGGGTTTTCATTCTACCATAGCCATTAATGAGGATCTCAGAAGATTTTAGTCCTTATTACTTCTTCCCCATGCCACAGGAGTCAAACAATTTCCAAGGCCAAGGCTGACTCACAGAGAAGCGTTCCACCAATATTTCATAAATAACTTCCCATACCTAGCACTTATTGGGGCACCTGGATGGCTCAGGCTTCTTAGCTTCAGCTTCAGTTCATCTGAAGGCATGTCCCTTCAGCTCAGGTCATGATCCCAAGGTCCTGGGATCAATCCCTGCCTCAGGCTCCCTGCTCAACAGTGAGTCTGCTTTTCCCTCTCCCTTTGCCCCTCCTCCTTGCTTATGTGCTCTCTCACTCTCTTTCTCTATCCCTTTCTCTCTCTCTCATGTGTCCATGCACTCTCTCTCTGAAATAAGTAATTAAAAATCTTAAAAAAAAAAAAAACTAGCACTTATTCCCTAACATTACACTATAATCACCTACATCCACCTGCTAAATGATGGGGAAAATGCAAGAAACAATACCAGGGAAGCCCACAACTGTATTAATGTGTTCAGGAAGAAGTCTTATTTTCAATATATAAACATTAAAATGAAATAATCCAACTTTATTTGAAAAATATGTCATGCTTCACCTATTCTTAAATTCTAGAGTTGATGTAACAAAAGGAAAGAACAGTAATCTTTTGCTTTCCCCACCCATAGCCTTACTTATAGAGAGTGCATAAACGGAATTCAAGGTCTGGAGACACAACTGTTTAATGAGCTACCGTAATTCAATTAGCTCTTTGGGAAGGAACAAAAGAAATGCATAAAGTTGTTCATTCACTCTTCTAATTTAATATGCTACATAAATGAGATGAAACTGGTTAGCCAGGATTTCTGCTCCTTCTAGGTCACTGTATACTCTAATGCAGACCTGCAATATAAGTACTATAACACACCTCCCTGTTGAATCCTATCTTCTAGGTTCCACTTCGTTGAATCTTTGTTATTTGTCAGAGCTACGACATACAGTAATACAAATTCATTGGTTAAGGACTTTGATGGATAATCATAAATGTATTATTTAGATGTTTCAAGAGGTACCACGTAAGGTTGTGAGTTTCACATAGTTTCGATTAATGTCGCCACAGTCAAAAAAAAGTTACCCAAACTTCTGATTATTACTAATGATTAAATAATTATATTCTGAATTTTAAGAGTGTTATCTTCAGTAATAATTTAAGATAATTAACTCGATACATCTAAGCATTGAGGTAAGTTGGCAAATGTTAGGGTTCTAGAATTAAAGCATATTCTTGCTCACAACTGTTATTCATCTATTTAGCTTCAAAACAGAATGGAAATTTCTAAAAAAAAAAAAAAAAAAAAAAGTCCAGAAGGTCTAATGACTAACATCTTTCTTTCAATGCACTCCAAACTGGAAATTTTAAACACAAAATCTACTTAAGATTTATAATGGAATCCCTGTTCAACACAGCATAGTACTTGGAATAATGGAACATCAAAAGAATAACGCAATGTTAGGAATTTATACTTGCTGATGATCCCACCATTCACATTTGCTGTTGAATAAATTTTCTTCAATTATGCTTTCATCCCGTCCGTCCCTATGCAATAAAGCCTGCTGGGTTCTTACTCCTGAAAGCCTAACAACTAAACTTTTCTGCAAACCATGACATCCACATGTACCGTTTACTTCATCATGGCAGTATCTTCATTCTCTCATACGTGAGTCACAATGTGCAGCCCAATGTGTATTCCTCCTGCATTCACCAGAACGCTACCCATTTTTAGAGTTCACACTGAATTTCCTCCCTTGCTGCTTAACACTCCCAGGTCTGCCCCTTTTCAGCTCTTCTGGCATAGTTTGAGCCACAGCATTTAGACTCAGTGATTTCAATTATTTTCCAATTACTTCTTCTTCCCTCCCCTCCTCACATGGACTCGAAAGAAGCACTGACTTCTCATGAAAAATTCTGAACTTTTTTCCTATTTGTCACCAAATTATCTTCAAATACTTACTGAAAATGTTATTTATATCATTTATATTATTTTGAATGCCATAGAAAATACAATTACATAACATGCATTACATAATCACATAATATATCATATTATAAAGAGGAAAGCAAGCTATCCCTTGAAAACAAATTGTTTTTTGCTTGCTTTTCAGGGATTGCCCAAGCCACATGGGCACAGAGGCAGGGACTTACTGACAGCAGTCTGACTGCAGATGGCTCACTGTAATTGACATCTTTAGCTATACATATTAATGCACAATTTATTTTGGCTAAAAACAGGACATTAGCATTTCTCAGAGCTGTGACGACATGCTTAGCAAGTGAGTGCAACAGTTTTATTTAAAACAATCCATCCAGAAGTTGGATGGATACATCTCTAAGGAAGTGTGTGAACTGTAATTTCTGCTGCATAATTCAGCAGTCATTAACACACCTTGTGAAACGTATGCTAAACTTTTTCCTTCCTAAAGCATAATAATGTTTACCAAATACCGGCAAGAACACGTGTAAATCCTCAAAAAATTGGATCAAATGATAAAAGCATAGTTTAATGTCTGTCAGGGCAGTCCAAAACCAAAAAACCACTTTCATCAAAGCAGAATTTAAAAAATGATTACTGTATATACACAGACATGAAAATATCTTTGTACTCTGTTATAGCCACACAAAGAGAGGAGGATCCCAAATCAGTAAACTGAACTTAGATACACTGTGTTAACACTTTTGAGCTGCTTCTCATACAGCAAATTCCAACTCTGATGCCTTGAATGACTAACACACACCTTAAGCTATTCCACAATTTTGTAGCCTGCAATCCAAGAATTCTCGTTAGGCTGTGTTTGCAAAGTGCTTATTGAAGTCCTCTTATTTCATTTAAAAAATGAAGAAATAAATTCCACTAGTGAAAAGAACCAAGGGTCACCTAAACTTTGTGAACTCATTATGTAGGCTGAAAGCTATGTATCTTTAATTTAATCGGATGTAACTGGAATTAAGATAACCACTTGTATGATGAGTTGGAAAGGGAAAAAAAATGCTTTTTAAAAACATATATGACATGCCTAAAGTATATTAAATCTTGTGTAAAAAAACAACAAAAATGCATGAGGGTTTTAGCCTCTTTTAGCTTTCTATGAATGGAAACCGCTTAAAACTTATTCAGATTGGGGTGCCTGGGTGGCGCAGTTCGTTGAGCGACTGCCTTCGGCTCAGGTCATGATCCCGGAGTCCTGGGATCGAGTCCCACGTCGGGCTCCCAGCTCTATGGGGAGTCTGCTTCTCACTCTGACCTTCTCCCTTCTCATGCTCTCTCTCACTCTCTCTCTTTCCTAATAAATAAATAAATAAATAATCTTTAAAAAAAAAACTTATTCAGATTTTATACAGTTATATGTATGCCCATTTTCAAGAATGTCTTTAAGGAAAATCTGATTTTAAAATTACATTTAATCACCTTTACATTATTTTTATTTTTTTTCATAGATTCTATCCACATTTTCACTATGCTTTATTTCCTTCTGACCATTTTTTTAATGCCTCCTCAGTCAAGTTTAAAAACACATAAATTCACACATTAAAAGTTTTCCCAACTTTTATAGAATTCCCAATCACATGTTCACATAATAAAGCCTGCCACTGACTTCTGTTTTATGAAAGCAGAAATCTGCTCCTAAGAGTTGCTCCACAAATTCTACTGAAAATTCTGACTTTACTGAACAAATGATAGACATGTCCTATTTCTATGAAATGTTTTACAACTGATTTTTATTTTTTTTAAAAAATTTTATTTATTTATTTGACAGAGAGAGATCACAAGTAGGTAGAGAGGCAGGCAGAGAGAGAGGAAGAAGCAGGCTCCCTGCTGAGCAGAGAGCCAGATATGGGGCTCGATCCCAGGACCCTGAGATCATGACCTGAGCTGAAGGCAGAGGCCTTAACCCACTGAGCCACCCAGGCTCCCCACAACTGATTTTTAAAATCATTATTTTTGATTAGAGAAAAAAAAAAGAAAAAGTGGTTTACTGTTTTATATTCAGGTGAGATAGGTCTCATCTACATAAACTTTATTATGTTCTATTTTACAAACAAGATTCTATCTTCATTTGCTAAATTATTGCCTCTCTTTTTGGTCTTTGAGTTCTACTCCTGACAGTGAACAGAGTTATCAACTTCATCATCTGTATTTTCAAAATCTAATGGAGTGGCTAGCTCAGAGTAGGAGCTAACAGTTTTCCTAAAGAACAAAAAAGAATTCAGCCACATAAAAGTATGATTTAAGCAACAGTGAGTAGGAAGGTATAAAACCAGTGTTCTTGGACCTCGGTTTTGTTTACTCTAAATTCCAAAAATAAACTCCCATCAAGAAAGTTAATTTTTTTAACTCTAAAATATGTAAAATTTACACACAATCACAATTTCTTTAGCCTAGAAACTTAAGAAATGGTCTACTTAAAGGCAACACAGTCTCCTACAAAAAAATGATGCTAAATTTGGGGTCAGCAAATCTAGTTTCCTGTATGAGATTTATTGCTAAGCAATTTTGTGACCATGCAAGTCACCTGAAGTCCCTGACTTCAGTTTTCTCATTGACAACTGGCGTTAACGATGATGGCACCATCCTTATTTGCCTATTGTAATTTTTATAAAGATTAATAATAATGTTATCTACTACTTTCAATTTCAAAGCATTTCCACTTATACTGCTAAATGTAAATTTAATTTTAGGAAGACTTTAATATCATAAATAAGAAAACTAAATATTCAGGAAAATAGAATGACCTGACCAAATCACAAGTTAGTAGCTGGTTTCCACATTGTCCCAATCTAAAATTCCACATTGTTTCCACTTTTCCAAAGGGCCATGTGATGATTAATTTATAAAGAAACATTGAAGATTTCAAATTACTTTACAATATGAATTCAGATTTATTATTCATCTTCAAAATGTGGATACCACCTTATTAAAAGAGCATTAAATGACAAAATGCATATAGAGGACCTAGTGCATACTCTGAAATGCATAGTGTTGAAACTAAGATCTCTCCTTTCTGTGATGGAAGATCAATCTCCTTTTTACTAAAGAAAAAGGCAAGAAACACTGTAGAAAAGTTGCTTCCTTATCGAAGGTAACGAGAACTACTCAAAGTAAATTCATAGGAATATCAGCAAGAGTAAACATGCATGAGAGGTACAGCTAGGACTATCCCCCAGATCTGATGCCTTACTGATGCACTTGATATTGGCATTTTTAAGGAAAATAATTAGAAACTAATAAATTAATTACATTTTTGCCTTCAATGTGTTATCTCTGAAATATTTGTAAGTAAGAGCTTACTTTTATCTAAGCTAATTAAGATATGGAATACGAGTGTTAGAGATGTTTTCCCAAGGGAAGTGAACAATGAGCACGTTAACCCATCACTGTATTAAGTTTACTGATCCAGCAAATGATTTTGTTTAGGTGCAGGGATCTGCTTTCACAGCAGAACATCTGTTCTTACCAAGCTATATAGATCATCATACCAGTTGCAATAATATGTAACAACAGCCTTCACAGATATTCTAAAGGCTGGATATGCAGAAAGACACCTGAGACATCTAGTAATTTAAAAGCTGAAAGTTATTAAAAAAAAGAAAAGAAAAGAAAAGAAAAAAGAAAGGCAGGCTTTGGTTCTAATGACTAAACTTATTGGTAGAGCATGAGGAATAGGTATTTTGTACAGGGAGCATCCAAGTCATGAGAAAAAATGTTGCAAACCAGATCCTGTCAAAAACGAGAGCTAAATAAATACAGTGTTTGTAAACATAAGTAACAGATTTTTTTTTAAATGATTAATTGGGTATTTCCATTCCTTCAAATTCATTTGAAAACTGTTTTAAATGAAGATAAATTGATTTTGTTATAGTCAAGATATTCTTGGTCATATAGTCAAGGTAATCTTCTCTACTACCAAGCCTTACTCTCTGCCATCAACCAATGTTAAGTTTTGCTTTGAGTTTTTCTAGTGGTTGCCAGTATCAAGTTTCAATTTATAAATTTAAAATATTATGTATTTTCACCTTACGATAAAAGCTAGTTTTTCAAAACAACCTTACACTACCACTACTTTAGGACTGTCTGAAGCAATATCCAAGAAATTATATTTGATGCATTAATTATACATACTAACATGCAATAAAGTAAGACATAACTTTTTCAGCTTGATCTCTGCACCATCTAATATCAATCATCTCACATTCCACCACAGTTATGCAATCACATTTTGGAAAACATTAATGTCTTTCTAGTATGCTTCATTTCTGCGTAGAGTCGGCTACTCCATCCCATTCTTTTTATTTCTCATTTTAATGAGAGAATCTCCTCCAGTGATTGTGATGTATGTACAGAAATGTACACATGTGTATATAGATAGAAAGAGGTGATAACTTGTATGCATTCTCTCATGTGTTAGAACATTCTTAGGCTGCCCTCACACTCTCTCCTGATATCTCGCCTAGGTACAGAATTCATCTTGTCATCATACCTGGAAATTTAAAGAAATCACTCCCTAACTACTGTCTTCTGTGTTGATAATGAGCACGGTAGCTGTATGATTTCTCATCTTTTCAGAGAGGATACTGTTTTTCTCCATGGAAGTCTTCTAGATTTTCTCATTTTGGGAAATCTGCTATTTCCTCCGGATGCACCTATCAGTCATTTTATTCATGTGGCATGGCCAGTGTTACAGGCCTGTAACAATCTGAAGAGCTTACCTCCATCATCCTGATTCTTTCTTTCTGGAGCTCCTATTAGAGCTCTTAGGTACACTCTTCATGATTTTTAATATTTCTCTTAGAGCCCCAGAGTTTCCAGAGTTATAAAGAACCACTTCCCCAAAAGGTCTACAACTCTATGGGCAGGCATCCAGAAAGAGCCCCCACACAGGAGATAAAATGCCCATTCCCCAGCCTCCACATCACCATAGGACGTAGTAAAGAGAAAATCACAGAATTCTATGCATTTCTGGGTACAATCGCACCCTCTCCTTCCATAACTATCTCTAAACCCAAGCTTTAGTTAGGACTATATACACAAATTAGACCTTTAGTCACCATTAAAAATTCCAGATTCCCAAGTTATCCGTCAATTCCCAGACTCTAATTCTTCAATGAGAAGGAACTCCACCATTCAACACCCTCCCTGCATGATCCATGCTCTGACCCTCTGCTACTTCATTTCTCTCCATAACATTTATTACCAGCCATCACACTATATGTTTTATTTGTCACTCTCATTAGGATACATATTCTATGAGGGGAGAATTTCTATCTACTTTGTTCACTCTTAATGCCCAGAGTCTAGAATGGTGCCTGAAACACAGTAAATGCTCGGGAAGTAAATGAATAATTTTTAATTGTCTTAATTCAGCTCTACAATCTGGAAAAATCCTGAGTCTTTTCCAGACCATCAAGTGGACCCACTGAAACTTGAGTGTGGTAATTATTTATGAAATATCCTCTTAAATATTTCTCAAGAATAAGAAAAATTTTTATGTTCTTTCTATTTCCTGAACGAACTCTTTCCTATAAGGTCAGGTGTTTTTGTTGTTTTATTTTTCACTAGTTCACCTGGGTCCTTCATGTGGTATTACCGCTAAAATGTCAAGTTAGTCTCTTCAGACTACTCATTTATGGTGAATGTCCCCATTATTTACCAGGTTATCGACAGAGGTTTTTCTGTGTTTGGGGAACATTCTGCTTCCCCATTGGTCCTCTCCTTTGAATGAGAGAACATGGGACGGCAGATGGTCAGAGTCCAAGTAAGCACAGCTCTACAGGACAGTATGAGATCAGTGCAGTCAACTCACAGTTGAATAATGTTTTGTTTGTTTTCTCCTTTAAACAACTCTCTTGTGCGAGAAGGGCATTACTTCTAATCTTCTTCCAAAGACCCTAGTTTTCTCATGAGGGGCCATTAGGGAGCTCATCCCTTCACTGGCAGGATGCTTTGGCTAAAGGGAAGAAAAAATACAGCCTCTCCCTACTCACTGTCTTCCCACTGGATGTTAGGAAAGACTCCACCTGTCCTATTTTTCCTACCACAATTCTTTAATTTGTTGTGTGATCACTATGCAAACCCATGACTGCTCTCCATTTTTATTTGTTCCTAGCTTAGAGCTCACAGAGACTCCCTGAGGAAGCCACCTGTACAGTGGTTTCCTTGGCTCTTTTTCTGTCATCTTCTTGCCATTTTCTTTCTATCTTCTAAGAATTCAACATGCCAACTTATAGACTCGTGGTCGTATTTTCCATTTTCTGGAACCACTATCCATTCAATCTTAAGCGGGAGTTTTAGAGGAGGTGAACTTACTCCGCCCAGTCTTCCTTTTTAAGAGGAACTACGTTGCAGTCTTAGCTTAGAATTAGAGGTGCAAGACCTTTGTGCTACCTCAGCAAGCAACTAAAAAGAGAAAATTCTCTTTTCTAAACATTCTTCCAACTACTCTACCATCAGGAAGATCTTAACTGATTTTCTTTCTCCACAGGTTCCAGCCTTCTGACAATGGGCCCACCTTCACCCTCTTTCACACCAGTTCTTCCTAACAGATTCTCCCCCACTGGTTTCTCTCACTGGAAATGGAAGACACAGCAGGCCCATCCTCCTACAAGAGGTGTCCAGGTAAGTCATTTTGTCTACGTGAAGAATTTCTTTTTGTTTTTTTTTTTTTTTTAAATAAGTGGAGAGAGTTTATATGCAAGTCCAGGTATGGGTTTTTTGGTTTTGTTTTGTTTTGTTTTGTTTTAGCTTCTGAAGTATGGCCATCTTTTTGTTAAATAAAATATGTGGTAACAGCCAAGAGATTGATTAACATATGGGCCATCACGACCAAAACTACTGTGACCAATAAAAAAAAAAAAAACCCAAAAAAACAAAAAACCCACAAAACGCCTTAAATCCACTTTCATCACTAGCATTCGGTTCATTATCAACATTCTGAAAAATGACAAGTCACTTCATATATTACAAAATTTGAAAAAAGCCAGGAGAATTATTAGACGTGAGGGACAAGTAAGTCTTTAAATCTGTCCCTAAATCTTGCCCCAGGCTACACATCAAACCAGATAAGGTAAATCGGCAACAAAAACAACAACAAAAAATGCTTTAGTTGCTATTTAGAAAGCAAATGTTCCATTTCTGTGTCAAAAAGCAAGCCCAAAGAGAGAACCTGCATTGTTGCAATTTATTCTGTTAATGGACTGGCAAGAAGAGACAGCTATAAACTCCTCTTGGCATCAAAAGTCTAGGCTCAGAGCCAGTAGATTCTTAAGGTTTATTTGGAACAGCACACATCTTGACAGCCAGCAGAGTGGACAGTTTAAATACCGTCCTCTTCACACAGATATTTGAGTTGCGTGAGGGTGTGTGTGTGTGTGTGTGTGTGTGGGCAGGGGTAAAAGAAAGCTGACAAATCTAGTTAGGGAAGTAAAAATCCTCTTTCCTAAAGCTTGTGTCTGAACAATGAAACCTCTCCGATTATCCATCCCCTGACTCGTACTCATTTAAGAGCCAGGATATTCTTAAGCAAATATAGTCATAATTCTGGTATGTTGGTAACAAATAAAAATCCAAGAAATTCTAGTTTTTCCAGAACTGATATAAAAGAGCAGTATTCTACTTAATACACAGACTAAAAAAGTTATAATATTACATTACGTGCATATAAACATCAAACTTGAAAATAATAAATCCATGCCAATTAAGGTACTAAAGGATGTCCCACCTCCGTCCCTGTCCTGCACAGAAAAACTGTTTACTCGATCTGAATATTTGAGGACAATTTGACCCAGAGTGTTACATCCTCTTCAGAAGATGGAGAGAAGTTAACTTCCTCATGGATATATAGAACAGTTCCGAAGTAGTGATTATTCCCAAAATTTCATCTGTCTTATCCCTCGAAAAAGCAGCTCTCAGCCTCTACGCAGAGCTCTAAATTCCCAAATCTGACTCCCTGTTAATTCAGGAGTGAGGAACTGGCCATTTGGTGCAGAGGATTAGGGAAGGTGCCTTCCTAGAGTTCAGAACCAGAGCTCAGGTGACTTTTTTACTTACGGGGAAAAAAATAAAAGTTTAAAGTAATGTTACTATTAATGCTATAAATCAAATGGCCCTTGATTGCTACCTCAGAACGCAACAACTTATGATAGTGTATCTATATAAAGAAACAAATTGAGAATAAACTTTAATAGTTAAATCTTAATCCATGTTGCATTACACTGCAACTTAAAAAGCACTTAATATATTTAAAAATACCTTCTCACGCGAATGTTCAGAGAACCCTCCTAATAACCCAAAATGTTTAGCAGAGAATACGTTATTACATTCAAATAGTGTCCTTGCTACAGAAAGTTTACCTCATCAATAAGGGGAATGCTTTCCTTTAATGAGCTAGCGAGATACACCTGCCCCCACATTCCCAACTCCTTTGGTAAGTGCCCAAATCCCTATTATTCTTTAGATTTCCAGCCCAAATACTTCTGTCTCCATGAAGATAGTTATGATGCCTGTGCACCCCCCACCAGTGATACTGATGTGTTCTTCCTTTAACCTCATAGCACTTTATCTCTGTTCCTACCATAAGTAAAGAGATTTGGAATCAGAAGATTTGGTTTGATTTCGGCTTGATTATTTACTATCAGGATGATCGCAATAAGTAACCATAATAAACACCTGAACACTAGTTTTCTCGTTGTTACAGTCAACAGAGTATATGCCCATGGAAAGAACTCTGTCAACTGTAAAGCCCTGCGCAAAGTTACCGCTCATAAATATACTTTTTTTCTTTCTCGTGTACAACTACTTTTTCTATTTTATTTTGTGGAAGAAAGAGCACATCCAATGACTTCTTGATTCTTTCAGAGCACTCATGGATGCTTCACAGCAGGCATTTGATACAAACTTGCAGAATGAACCAAATGGCTGAATGTACGATTACACTAATCATGGTAAGTTTCATAAAGCAGAATGTTCACCACACCTGCTAAATGGGGAAGGCCAAAATCTGACTTAGACTTCTCTCCAATCTCATTGCCTATTTCCCCCTACCACTTCAGCCAACCCAGATTTACCTCTGATTCCTTAAATACACACTACTTTTTTTCTGGCTCTAGCTCTTTTGCCAAATCATCACCCCCTTTCATGCCATTCATCTGTTGAAACAGTATCCATCCTTAGCTCAAAATGGCTCACACGCCATTTTCTCCATGAAACTTTTCTTAATCTCAACCACTGGAAAGGACACCTCTTATTCTGAAGTCCAGAGTTTTTCTCCATCTTTCTCAGAACTCTTATCATTTGACCACATATTATGTTGCCTTTTGCATGTATTATCTCACTTAATGCACTTTGATCTTGTTAAGATCTGCATTGTTTTAGTTATCTTTACATCCTTCCAAACATGTATTAAAATGTCTTCCATATAATAGGTATTCTAATAATATACGTGGCTTCAAAGTCTGACTGCATGCCTTTGCTTTATAAATTGCCCCCCAAAAATGAGATTTTATGAAATGATCACCTATTGTTTGAAGTCATTACTACCACCCATTCCTAACAACATCATATAGTATGAGCAGAAACATATCTTCATCAAAATTTTGAAAGCTACAACTATATAAACCAACTACTTATAATCCAATTTCCGCCATAATTTGAAGGCAGCATGTTCTTATTAATCACAATGTTATATTAAAGATGGCTTATCAGAAAAGCTAAGGTACTTAATAAGACTTCTGGATAAGAAGAGTAAATGATACTTCAGAAAACAACCAGAAGTTAACACATTTTTAATTTAAATCATTTTAATCTCTCATCACACTAAGTATCCCAACTAACATAACAGCTACTAATAATCATCAATGCTATTGTTATCATAAAATAGATTTCATTTATAACAAGGGAACGCAAGTCTTCTCTCTCAAGGATCTTTAAATCACATAATTCTTCATTGCCTGCTGTCAGTTCCTTCCTGGGCTGTTCACAGACAAAATGCGCACATAGCCCACTAACAGCTGTCCTCCAGACAAAGTGATTTCTGTGCCTTCTCACCGGGAACCCAGATTTCTTTTAAAAATGTATTCTTCTAGCCTCTCTATTCTCACTTATATTATTATCTCATCTTCACTATGTTACTTCTTAACTCCAGAAAATTTCTGAGTTTTGCTGTTCTGGGCTTTCTGCCCCTTCTGCCTGAATGTCCCCAAATCTCTACCTATTAAATCCTTTATTATTCAGTGCCTTTAAGTGCTGGGTTAACCTTAACTGACTTCTTGAGAATTACTTTTCTATCCTCACAGTAAACAATGTTGAGCTCATTTGTCACTACTGGCTCCTTTATGATTTGATAGGGCAGGAAGGCTTACCAAAAGACTTGAAGATATAAACTGTGGTCTTTTGAGAAGACACCCATCAATGGTGAACCTGTCCTCATGACCTCTTCACTTTACAAACTGACTTATACTGTTATAATATAATATAATATAATATAAAATATACTGTTACAAATGACTCTCAACTAATGAGCGAAGCCTTCATAGCTATATCAAAATCACTGGCAGGGAAAGGGGACGTACACTGGGGAAAGTTTATTCAATTTTGTATTAAAATTGTATTTATAATACAATGTTTGCTTTTTTCCCAGCACAGATATGACCCCAGTTAAGAGTACCTTAAGTTGGGTAGGTTGTACTATGAATTTAAAATGATCATATAGCATGGGTCTTACAGGACAGAATGCATGCAATGAGTCAATACTCAGCATCTCTGAACTGATTCGCTTTTACTTTATATGCCAAACTTATGAGAAATTGTGGCAATATTTTGGGCTTATTCTTGGAGAAAATATTAAACTTTTTTTAAAGTTACAATTAACAGAGAAGAAAAAGAAGAAGGAAGGAGGGGAGGAAGGAAAGGATGAGAGGAAAACGATGTCATCCTATGATATTCTGGATAACTAAGCACCATTTGTGCAAGATGATGATATGGTTTAAGAGCAGGAACACAATGAATAAATGCACTCACCTCGGTTAAATGAGGATTGGGATTAAAACCACAGAGGCTACATACAGTGGTGTGACACTCGGTGCATGTGTTAAAATTGGCCTTTTCTGGAACATGCAACAGAAGTTCAGTGGTATTGCAAAGAGGACAGATGGTTTTAGGGAGGCCTTGTACTGGAGTCTGTGCTGCAGATGGAGAAGTTGGTGGCTGCAGAGGTTTCCCAGCTCCTGTTTGGCTTACTGGTTTGGGAGATTGCTGAGGTGAAGGCTTTGCTGGACCAGGCTGCTGAGGTGAAGGCTTTGCAGGGCCAGGCTGTTGAAAAGGGGGCTTTGCTGGGCCAGGCAATTGAGGAGGGGGCTTGGCCGGGCCAGGTTTCTGAGGTGAAGGCTTTGCAGGGCCAGGCTGTTGAAGAGGGGACTTGGCCGGGCCAGGCTGCTGAGGAGGGGGCTTGGCCGGGCCAGGCTGCTGAGGAGAGGGCTTGGCCGGGCCAGGCTGCTGAGGAGAGGGCTTGGCCGGGCCAGGCTGCTGAGGAGGGGGCTTGGCCGGGCCAGGCTGCTGAGGAGGGGGCTTGGCCGGGCCAGGCTGCTGAGGAGGGGGCTTGGCTGGGCCAGGTGGTTGAGCTGGAGTCTTTCCTGGCCCAGGCGGCTGAGCCAGAGACTTTGTTGGCCCAACCTGCTGAGAAAGAGTTTTTGCAGGCGCAGGAGGCTGAGCTGGGGACTGTGGCCCAGGTTGGTGAGCTGGGGACTTTGGTGTCCCTGGCTGCTGGGCTGGGGGCTTTGCTGGCCCTGGCTGCTGAGATGGAAGTTTCTCTCCCCCAGCCTGTTGCGCTTGAGGCTTCGCAGGCCCAAGAGGCTGAGCTGAAGACTTTGGCCCAGGCTGCTGTGCAGCAGGCTTGGTTGTCCCTGGCTGTTGAGCTGGAGGCTTTGTAGGCCCAGGGTGTGCTGCAGCAACTTTTTCAGGTCCAGGTTGCTGGGCTGGAGGTTTTCCAGGACTTGCTTGCTGAACAGGTGGTTTGGATGGGCTTTGTGGTGCCGGTTTAACAGATTCTCCCCTCACAGCGTCAGCCTGTTTAGTCTGTGGCCTGGCTGCATCTCTTTGAAGTGGCAACTGTGCCTGGTCTGTCTGAGGTGCCTGGGTAAGCCCCTGAATTGGCTTGCCTGTCCCTGGAGGTTGTGATTTCATTTTTTCCGGTTGCTGAGAAGATACTGATTTGGGGGAGCCATCCTGCTGTGCTGGGACCCTCCCAGGTCCTTGCTGCTTTGGACCTGGCTTAGGTGACTGTTGTGAAGGAGGCTTTGTGATTCCTTCTGGTTTCCCTTGTTCTTTCTGAGCTATTTTTTGTTTCTTGGCAGTTTCTTCCTGGGATGCATCAGAGTCTGATATCAAATCAAAAGGATTGAATTTATTTACAACAGAGGAGACAGCACTTAAAGGGTTAACCTCTGAGAGGAAGCCAGGCATCATACTAGTCTTGTGCTCTTCCTTCAGATCAGTTCTGGACTTTGATTCTTTCAAACTAATAGTGGAAGGACTTCTTCCAGGCGACTTCTGCTCTGACCTCAGAGTGTCTGTAGTTCTACTCTTACTGAGACCTGGCTGAGCTGAACGCCCGGGGTCCGGCGGTTTTCCTGGTTGCTTTGGAGGATGACTACTATCCAACTCTTGCTTCCTAGAAGAGTGAAACAAAAAGAAGTCAATGGAAAACATCCCAAATCAAAATAATCTTAACAAGTCATTACTTTCCTAGAGCCTCAAAATTACATGTACAGATGTAACCAGAACACATTTTGTGGCATCCTGTAAATGATCATAAAATCTTTCAAGTCTTTGTTACTTCTTTTATGTGGACAGAGATTTTCAACAACGTAAATAAGAGGGGGGAAAACCAATACGTACTAATCCAGTGTTTTACTGGATTACAAGAAGTTACAATAGTAACATATGGCACACATGACATTGGGGAACTTTTTAGTAAAGGAGATTACGTGATGCATTTCCTGGGACACTGAGAAAGTTGATAATCTATTCAATTTTACCCTATTCTGCTGAAAAAGATAATAACCCTCAAATATTATCCTTATTAACCTTTATAAAATGAGAAGTCCTACTTTAATTTGAAATTTTTGAGAAACAATTCCATATTTCTGGGAGGAGAAAAATGTTATGTCATTTAAGTAGTTTTCCGATAGCTCATTTATAATCTGAAATGTCTATGCAAAATAATGATAGATGCTTAAAGAATCTTGAGATACAGCCTGATACAGATAGCAAGGAGCTGGCTATGATCTCACTTCTCAAAGTACTGTTACTTTTCTCAGAAGTAAAAAATACCTAATAATCGCTTTACTTAATGTTTTCTGTAACATTTACTATTGCCACTTTAGATTAGTAATATCATTTATTACTGACAAAAATTTAAGAACCTAACTAATTTGCAAAATTTCTTTTAATTCACAGACAAACATACATGATGGATTTTTAAAATAGTTTTGGAAACATGATCACTTTGAAATGACTGTGGTTAAATAACTAAAATAGTTGATTTTTTTATACTTTCAACCTAAAATCAAATACATCATTTTAAATAAGCCATTCTTTACTGATGCAACTAATAAGAACAGGTTGTACTAGAAGTACATAAAAATAAAATTACAAGTATTTCATTTGATATCTGAAGCTTTTTAATTTTGGAAAAGATTTATTTTTATGTTTTTTAAAAGATTTATTTTTAATTAAAAGAAAAAAGAGGAAGCTATTCGGAAGCATTTAAAATATGAGACAATCACAATAAGTTCTACAGGTTTTAATTTGGTTTGTGAAAATCTATCTGCTAATGGGCCAGATTATAAATTTTTAATTTCAAGTCATTTAGTACTTAATATGAATTAAGTTTTTCAAATTCCCCAAATGGTACAGAAATTTGAGAGAGATCAAGTTATAAGGTATAGTAGAAAGAAATACAGAAGTATTACTTCTAAACAGCAAAAAGTCAGAAGGAAATAATTTTTAAAAGCCAATGTATGCAAAAAGCGATTTTCTAATAAAAGTTGAATAAATGGAACTTTTAGTTTTGGCAATTTCCTCCAGGAAAAAAGTTATGAAAACTTTAGATAACTTAAACAAGGAACTAAAATTATTACCCTCATTAATTCCACTGGTTCTAAGGTATCTTTTAAAACACTATATATTTCCATGAGGGGAAAATAATTGTTAATGTTTCTGTACAGGCCACTCTATGTGTTGTTCCCTTCCACAGGAAGATAGACGAGCTATAGTTAACAACCTAAAACAGATTATTTTCAAAAATTTCACTGTTTAGATCTTCGCATTATTCTAGAAATGTTCCATATTAAATTAATAAAATCCACCACTTTCGTGAAGGGCACATGCTTAGGAACTTCATAACAGAAGTACCCAAACCTCATAAGGAATTATTTTGGTATTTTATCGAATTGGCTCCCCAGTAGAGCCCTAGAGCACAGACACACAAACACACACAAAAATCTATTCTTAATTTAACTAAATTCTCTTCTCCTAAAAATACTATTAATCATTGTTTTTGTGTTTTACATAATCCAACATATGTACAAAAAAAAGAATACCAAATATTTGTGATATCAACACTAAAATTTAAAGCTTACAGTAGAAATTATAATTACATGTACCTCCTACAAATATGTTATATAATAAAATCCCCGTGAGAAAATACTGATACAGCTATAAAGACTGCCCTACAATTGAAACGAATTTCAGCTACTAGAGTTATATAGGTAAAATTAAACAAGGAGATATGGATATGGGACATGGACAATCGCTAAAAGAATATACAGGCTTAATACTGAACAAAAATATAAAGATGTCTCAGCTAAGCTATGGCTTTTTGGTGAAGTTCTGTTTGCCCTAACAGCTGTTCCATTAAAAAGAAAAATGAATAAAATGCAATCTGTGTCTTGTGTACTATACTGTGACCTCCTAGAGAAAGTGTTTCACTCATCTTTGCACCACTAGAACCAAACCTGTTAACTAGAGCATTAGGGTCTGATGAATGAATGAATGAATGAATGAAAAGATGGGTGACAATGAATAAATGAATGAATGAATCAGGCTTTTATGATAGATTAATGTTTCTTGAATTCTTTTCAAATTCTTCATAGTTGTTCTGAGATATAAACAGAAACATTCTACAGGCATTTTAGAACCTGGACTTGGCCTGCTACTCTAGGAAGAAAAACGGCTGTGGAGTTGTCTACCAGTAGGAAAGGCCCAAAGGAATACTAAAGAAAATAAGGGATTCAGTCAAAATTCCTATAAAATATTCTACTAATCAGAAGCGTTTTTCAGTAAAGCCCTTCTCATATCTGCAGCTGTACAAAGAATGAGCAGACCATTCTTTGGAATGGTGATAAAATTGCCTTTCCCTAGGTCTTCAATTCATCAAAAATCCAGAAGTATTTGTTTGTAACCTGTAACTTCTAGCTTGAAATGATCTATGTTTTATAAGCCTCCATTTTCATTACTACTATCAACCTCAGATTAGAATTTTCTTTCATAGATTAGCAGAAAAAAGGTATCAGCTACAAATGAGGTAAACATGCATTCATGGATAGGAATGTAAAAGCAGTTGGAATGTTAACATTTTTTTTTAATGGAGCACTTAACTTGACAGTGCTGAGTCACATAACAATTTTTGGTATTAGAAATATATGCAACTTTGGGGATAGCTACTTATTTTTATACTGTAGAGGATACTAGGGCTTAAAGAGGCTAAGTGACTAATCCAAGGTTATAAAACTAGTTAGTCACACATATCTGGTATCCAGACTCCTGGTGGGGGAGGGGCGAGGGGAGGGGAAGTTCCACTTGGAACTGACTTGGCACTGACTTTTCCATATGTAAAAAAAAAAAAAAGAAAAAAAAAGATACAGATACATCAAAATAACGCACAACAGTGAGGAACTCAACATACAATGTGTCTGGAGCCATCACTGCCAGTGCCATTTATGGCTGATACTGAGATCACTACTTCTGATATCTATAGAGTCTCTTCAAATTAAAATTCAAACAAAAACATCCCTGTCAATTTGTAAGTGATCCTCACAATGACTCTACAAGATAGGTATGACAAGTGTCAGACACCTTACTTGGAGGCAGGGAAACTGAGGAACCTAGGCTGAGAAGCACACATAATTTGCCATAAGTTAAAATTAATAGGATAAGAACCTAGGTCTCTGGACTCTCAACTCTTATTCAAAAACAAACAAAACAAAACAAAACCACCATCTCTAATTGACACACTTAACTTCTTCAAACTTAAATATTTCTTACATATACTTAAGTTAGTGTGCTTCTAAAAATCTAAATAATAAGCCAAGTGTTTCTTTGGTTATCACATCCAGGGATCATAACTTTCCAAAAATTACATACATTTTATAAAAATCTTTCACTAAAATAAAGCAGGTCTCAAAAATCACAAATATGGTGCTTATACTGTTAGATGAGGCTTTCACCATTAACTGTTGAGGCCACAGATTGTTAGTAAAATTCTGCTTTATCAAAATTATCAATGCAAAATCTGATATAAGCACAGCATAAAACCAGTTTCACGGGCTGAAATCATTTTTTTTCAGCCACCCCCTGAATAGAAGAAAAGTTAAGACTATAGAAATACAACTCACACTTTTTCTTGGTCTGTGTAACCAGCATGCTAAACCTGTTGCATGCACCTCTTAGGGAAAACTGTGAAAGAGCTGGCATACATTTCTAAAAGGATAATAAAACTATGGTACCTCATTATTACCCCATGAAAATCTAATATATGAATGTTCAACATTTTTTTCCAAGTCAGGTTTTCATAAGTAAAGAAAAATGGTACATAACATAAGCTATAATACTAAAGGTAATGATTAAGAAAGACTTTATGCCAAAAAAAATAACACCATATATTACTAGCTGAAAAACACAGAAAAGCACATTTAACATAAAGGAGCAAGTTTTTACTAGTAGTGGTGGCTTTGTTTCAAGAATATAGGGTTTTCAGCTGATATATTCTAAGCATTTAAGATTTTATGTTAAAAATATTGCAACTATCCATTACACTTCCATGTCAAAATAATTAGTTGATAAAATTCTACGATATATTTATATGATATTTCCTAAGTTAAAATACTTTTATGAAGTAGAGGTTAAGAATCTACATCTACAATACACAGATCTTTAATAGTTCCAATATCTCAAATGAAAATTGTAGGTCTCTCTTTAGTTACCATAAAGCAGGAACAGTTTCAGGACAACGGACAGAGAACTGTACTCTAAGGGAGGGTGTAAAGTTAAAGGGTTTGTTTACAATAATAAAGGCAGGGCAGGCACAATGATTATACCCTCTTACTACTCTAATTAGAAAACAACTAATTTATTAGATGAAGGAAAATGGAGAGTTGGAGAGGGAAATGAATACGTTAATATTACAGAGTAGCTCTTAATTGCCTTGCAAGTTGTCATTTATTTGCTTTGTCTTAAGATGTATTGGAAACTAATCTGAAGATAACACAAATTCACATGTTTTTCCACCAACTAAGATACTTCTGCATATAAAAGAACAATAGTTTAAAAAATAGCATATACTAATTCAGAAATGCATGTACAGCGCCTGGTCTGCTGCGACCAAACCATCTGTTTAATGCCACACATATTTTAGGGTCCCTCGTAGACTATAAAAGGTGTATTCATTCTATACCTTCTACCTAAACGGCTCCTGTTCTCCCCTGGGGGTGGGGTGGGAAGGAAGGACAAATCACCTCCAGGGGGATTAAAGGTATTGTGACAGAAATATTTCAGACATCATTCACAGAGAAAAAGATGCCGAAATGACTGAGGAGATTTAAACAGAGACAGGTAAACACCCAGTTCTATCCATTTCCCAACACGTCCGTTTTCTATTAATGGAAGACTTCCAGATTAGTAAAACACTGGAGGGCGTCTCTCCACGCCATCCTAGAGGGAAAAGGTTCCAAAAGGCCAAAAATCACAACCTAAAATCACTGTTCCAAGGATGCAATCTTTGACTATCCCACCAGAAACTCTACAATGCATCATTTTTATTCTGCCCATCATAAGGCTTATGATCTCTTTATCGTCACCCCATTAGGGAGAATAAAATGAAGAGAAGCGACATATATGTACTGCCGTGCTGGCACATACGGGCTGGCACATATGTGCACGGGAAGCTGTACATATATGCCCGGACATACACATCATGCTGTGCGTGCCTGTGCATGGAAGGCGGCTCCGCAGCGGCTGGGGGAACGCTTCCCTTGGGCAGCCCCTGCGCCCTTGACATGACAGCGGCGATCTGTCTCCTCTCCTCTTCGCTCAGCTGGCTCAGATCCGCCTCCATGCCGGCCGGGATCACGGTGTGCAAGGAGCTCCCTGCCCCGCCAGCCCCTCCTCCGGCTGCTGCCGCCGCCGCCGCCGCCGCCAGCCCTTCCGGGAGCCCTTCCCCTTCCAAGCTCGCCTCGTTGCCCATGGCTCAGGGGTACTCGGGGCCGCCGCGCTCCCTTCTTGCGCTGCGTCCCCGTCGGGAACCCCGCGGCCCGAGGAGCAACCGGAGCCGGGATCCGCCGTGGGGCGTGGAGGCGGCGGAGTCCCAGGGCTCCGGAGCCCGCACCGCTGCCCGGAACGCCAGGCGGGTGTTAGTCCCGCTCACAGGTGACGCCTGCAGCCGGTGCCTCCTCCATGTTGGACAACTCCCCGAAGCCGCCTCAGCGCCCCGAGCCGGGGAGAAGCAGGTCTGAGCTGTGCCAGCCGGGCGCCGTCCGCCCCTCCCACCGCGCCCCGCCTCCTCGCCCGCGCCCTCGCAGTGCGCATGCCCCTCTCGGAACAGGTGATGGCCGCACCCGCGCCCATCCCGCGCTGCGTCGCTCTGTATCCTTCCTCGTTCTCAGCACCGATTTAAAGGAGCCCGGGGAGAGCTCAGCTGAAAAGCGGGACAAAACAGCCGGCGTTTCTTTCAGGCATATTTCAGGATGCCTCAACCTGAGTTTTAGCGAACTACATTCAAGGGACGGGGAGGGGCTGGAGGGGAAATATTAGTTCCCTTCTTCGGACTCATGGGATCTGTAGTTTCAACTTTTTTTTTTTTTTTTTTAAGAAAGCGTTTTTAAAGATTTTAGGAGTGGATTCAGGTAACTGGAGATTAACCTATGATATATTTGGGACAAATTCTCCAGAATTCCAAATTTCAGAATAATTACATTAAAATCTTAGATACAGCATCAGTAGGCGGGTAAAGTTTCTGAATGCTTGTCACTGTATTGTTCCCTAAAGGGACGACAAAAAAGTAGAAGATTATGGGAAATTGTGCATGGAATGCTGTAGTAAGATTCAGACTGTAAAATATTAAAATGTTAAAGTGGTGTGAAATTTTGAAAACATGAATTCAGTGTCTCTTTTTTGGTACACATGTGGACTAAAGAACTCCGAAAGTTAAATTAATTTGTGTAGAGCCTTATACCTGGTTAACAGCAGAGGTATCACTAATAACCATTCTTTCAGACCCACTCCCCACCCTTCCCCAAACACATAAACTCTTCGTGCTACATTTCTCAGAAGGGAATGTTTTAGTTCAACACTGGATATGCAGCCCAAGTTTTACTACCTACCTAAATGGACCTAACAAAATTGGACCTAATGTCCAATTGTTGAGGTTAAAGAAAATCCAAAGCTAACAACTAGGAATGAATAAATTAGACAGAAATGAATAAGTTGCTCAGAAAGTTTCCAAGTTTTTACAATAATCGTTATAATAGCTTGATATTTTGCATTCCACTTGTATCAAAACTAAACAATGGCACAGTTTTAACAATTTGTGGTATGTGATGCTTTAAAAGATGTCTAGTCATCAGATGAAGCATAATTACTGGTGGGGTTTCTACAAAAACAGCATAAACTTTGATTCTCTCATAACATGACTTCCAAAGTCAAAACTGCAAAGAGTCATACATTTAAATAAAGACCATGCTTTCACCTCACACAAACCAATGACATGAGGCAACCTGACATTTTGATGGCCACATCTGGAGACAAATACACTATCATCATACCTCCTGGAAATGACTTTGCTTCAAAAAAGGAGATAATTGGTACATAATCCTGAATCTCTGGCAAAATGAGTAACTGCTCCCACGCTTAGACAGTCCTAGGAATCAATAATGCTAGATGGAGGTGGGGAAGGAGAAGAGTCAAGTGCTGATTATTTTCTCATAGTATGCTCAAGTGTTGTAAGAATAAAATACATTTGATATGTTTACATCCACAAACCACAAACTTAAAGAAATGATAAGATGAACACTCTTTCAAAGTCTAGCCTCAGAATAATGATTAAAGTAGAAAACATTGTTAACTCTATATTCTCTCCCATTATAGATGGAAAGAAGCCGATAACGTAGTAAGAAAGAAATTAGAAGTGATAATGAATAGGCAAAGTAATGCACATAGACTAAACAAAAAGCAGTAATTTGTAAGATGGGAATATTAGAGCCCATTGTGAAAAACATATGCATTCACTTTCTCCTTCCCTCTTGTCCCAGGAGTAAACATCATTAGGAAACAAGAAAATGATAGAAAGAGTTAATGGACTGTGAAAACAAGTGAGAAACATTTTAGTTGTTGAGGTTTTAAACTGATTTTGCTTTTAGGACCTTTATACCTGTGAGTTTCAAAAAATATTTCCTTTTTCAGTCTTCCAATTGGGTTTAACAGCTGGCTGTGCTTGGGAGGTGTTTCTGATCCAAAGAAAACACTAGAGCAGAAGCCAGGTGTACTACTTGAGTGTGAATTCTCAAAATTCTGAGTGTACAAGGATGAGAAGTTAAATATAGATAACCTTATCTGTATATTCTCTCCTTGCTTACCCAGAGAAGTTTCACAATTACTTTCATTCTGCAAATTCACTAATGGTGCTGTATTGAAAAATCTTTTTTGTTCCCTACTCATTATACCTACTGTAATAATCATTTATTTGAATCTAGATTTAATTTAACAAGCTGATAGTTTAGCTCCAATTCACTCAGCCTGATGGGTAGGCCACGAAATTAATTTATGAAAACCTGAACCATTACATACCATGATGTCTTTCTAAACTGACTTCTCAACTGTGGAAAACCAGATCTTTTCCTTTATTTTTTGTCTCACTTTCCCATGTGGTTTCTATTTTAGTAATTAGAACCAATCTAAATATGATAATCAACAATTAAATATGACTAGATAATAAGTCCTTGGAATGAAACTGCCCAGTCTACCCATGTCCTTGCAGATACCACTCAATCTATGATAAAACCAAATAGACCACCCTGTGTGTCACATGTCCTATATTCAAATAAATTCAGGCTTTGCAAAAATTAAAGTTAGAATAATCTTCATCAATACAGAAGAATGTGTAGTCTCACTAGTTTTTAAAAACCTACAATTAAATAATCCTCATATAATTTAGCCTTTTAATTAAAAATAAAAGCACATATTCATTAAACTCTATTTAGTAACCAATTATCTGAATAGTGGCTTATTTATTAAATGCCCATTGTATCCATATTAAAACCATTGTAATAGTGCAAGTGAGTGTTTTGTAAAATAGGCCATTTCATAAGCTAAATTTGAAAGTATAAATAGATACAAACTTTCTGGAAAATAGCAATACTTATTAAGAGTCTTACAAAGAGTCATTATCTGTGATACACTTCTAGAAACCAGTCCTAAAGAGATCGTTCGAGTTATATAATGAGATGGTGGAAAAAAATGTCCACTAGAGTATTATAACAATAAATAAAGTCACTATTGCCTCAGTAAAGAGAAAGGAGAAGTAAAATCTGCTACAACCAGATGACAGTATTTTATGAGAATACTTAAAATAATGTTTTTAAAGGGTCCATTACAACATAGGAAAAATTTCACAAAGTATACATGGGATAAATTTTCATAAACTTATGTGATCACAATTGTGCAAAAAAATTAAAGTACTAAAATGCATAGGAAAAAAACTCAGGAAATAAGCCAACAAACAAAACCCATATATATTTAATGAGAAGACCGTAGGTAATCTTACTTTTTCTTTCTAATTTTCTGTATCTTCCAAATTTTCCAAAATGAACTTGTAGGGGTTTTTTTAATGGTGTAGGAGCACTAATAATTATAACTAATCATATATTAAAACGACAAAAATAACACAACCTGTTAAGCTAGGTAAGCAAAATGCTATCATCATTTTGTGACAAATGCCTATGAAGAAAATGAAGAGGAAAAAAAAAAAAAAAGCCTTAGGATAGACCCTAACAGTGATTTCATGTGATTAGGTGAGTGATAAAACTTAAACTATCCTTATACTTTATTTAAAAGCTCAGGCATTTTAGTGTATGCGTGCACGCATATATTCATGTTTATGTAAATATAGACGGTATGACATAAATTTTATATAGGCTCATTTTTTAAGATGTTCCTTCTCTAATACAAGAGAAGAGAGGATTGTGTTAATTTAGTGGAGCACGACCCTGCAGTGGTTGAAGGTCCAACTTCATTTTTTGCTATGGTTGTTCTGCTTCTCAATTGCAGCTCTAAGCCATTTTTGTTAGCTTTGCTTTAAAATGAGATTTGCAGCTATAGAGGAGGAAATTCAAGTAAGATTGCAGTTGATTATGAACTGGCTTCTCAGTTTTGAGGGGAAAAATATGATAAGTATTTTAGAAAAAAGTTTGATAATTTTTGAATTCTGACATCTGGACTCTCAGGCAGTTGTTTTTTCTTTTTCCCTTTATACTTATTCCACAGCAAATCTGTAATTTAAAATAAAAGAAGTTGGGCGCCTGGGTGGCTAAGTTGGTTGAGCAACCGCCTTCAGCTCAGGTCATGATCCTTGAGTTCCGGGATCGAGTCCCACATCAGGCTCCCAGCTCCCCGGGGAGTCTGCTTCTTCCTCTAACCTTCTCTCCTCTCATGCTCTCTCTCACTTTCTCTGTCTCTCAAATAAATAAATAAAATCTTTAAAATGAAATAAAATAAAATAAAATAAATAAGTTGCTTGTATTTAAAATATGTTCCTATAGACATAGGGTATACAAAATCTTAAGAATTAGATTAGTTACTATGCCACTTAACACCATTACAATGTAAATTGAAAAATGACTAATAAGTCATGAGGCTATGGCTTAGGTGATTCAGCATTACTTATTCACCTGTTTTATAAATAGGCTTTAGAATTCAGAACCTGCTCTTTGGAAAATGGAGACATATGTGCATGTCTTATTCTTTATGATTTTTTGGTTGACAATGTCTGACTTTAAATCCTAGCTCTGACATCTGACATCTATTTGGGTTAGTAAGTCACTGACTTTTTAGAACATGGGATTCCTCAACTGTAAAAATGGAGAAAATGATATACTACCCCTTAGGGTCCTGGTGATAATTACATGAGAATAAGATGTGAAGGCACTTTTAAACCAGGAAACATATCAGCACAGTTGTGGTTGACTATTAGAATATTGGTGCTAGATGAACCACCTCTCTCTTTACAGTGGGACTGCCATGCTTCCCAGCAAGAGATACTGTCTCCTCACCCTTTGACTGGAACTGAATCCCTCACCAAGAGAATGTGGTGGGAGAGACACGTAACTTCCCAGGCTAGCCTTCCAATCCGGCCCTCTTCATACTCAGAGACCTACAAGTTCTGAAGAAGCCCAGGAGGTAAACCAAGAAGAGATGAACTGAGCAGCCCCAGTCTCCAGTGATCCCAGGTGTGGCCTTAGCGAGTCCCACTGGAGACTCCTGCCTCGGCTGCCGTACCTACTAGCTGTGGTCACATCAATGAATCACATGAAACCAGCAGAAGTGTCCAGTCAACCCAAAGAATCAAGAAGTGGAATAAAAGTTATTATGATAATTAGTGTCTTGTGTTAAGTCACTCATTTGGGGGGGTTGTTAAACTACTTAACTGATACTCCAATTTTTACACAGTATGATTATGCATAATCTTTCAAAATTCCCTTTCCATTCTTTTGCTTCTAGTGACTATTTTCCCATTTACTGTCCAGATGGACTTGAGTTATTTGTTCAAAATTTCCAAATACCATCCTTCTAAACTATAAATGGGAAAGAGCCCAATTATGCTGAAAACTTACGTACTTGTATCGTGAAAGGCTCAAACAAGAAAATATATGGGAAGATCATTTTTCAACTATGTAATGCTATCCAAATATAAAGTTATATAAAAAGATGAAAAATTTATGCATGAGAATTTTTCTGAGAAAGACCAATGTATTTATTTGAGAAACTTCTGGGGGAGGAAGGTGGCATTCTTAAGGTCCTACTCAAGATGGTGGCTAGATTACAGATTTACAGATCTGTATGGTACAAATACTATACATTATATAACAGTGTCTTTAATATCTATCCAGTAAAATCTATTAACGTTCATATGATCTTCTAAAGGAGTCAGGATCACATCAACCAGAGGATGCTCAGTTTTACCTAGCCTGGTGATGGATTGGAATTTAGACATTTTGAGAAGAGAAATTAGGGCTTATCTGCATTGCTCCTTAGAATAAAGAGAGCAATATGAATTGGTGGAGTAGCATGGATTGGAAGACAAAAATAGAGAAATGTATAAGGTATGAAAGGGATATGATGCCACTTACTTTGTGGAAAGGGGGAAATGGAAATGACCTCACTGCTATCCTCTAGTGGTGATGTGGCGTGGGGGCCTTTGAGGACTGACCTCGCAATGAGGCCTCAAGGTGGTTCCTATGGATTGTGCAAAGTAAGTCCAGCTTTTTCTCTCTCATGCAATTCCAGGAAAATACACATTACTAAGGCATTTACTCATTATGGATTCTTCTAGAGAGAACAGAAGTGAGGAGTGGTACAGAAAGAGATGCAGACCTTTATATACAAGTCGATAGACATTAAAAACATAAGTGAGGGGCGCCTGGGTGGCTCAAGAGGGTTAAGTCTCTGCCTTCAGCTCAGATCATGATCCCGGGGTCCTGGGATCGAGCCCCGAATTGGGCTTTCTGCTCAACAGAGTGCCTGCTTCCCCTCTCTGTCTGCCTGCCTCTCTGCCTATTAGGGATCTCTCTCTCTCTCTGTCAAATAAAAAAAAAATCTTTAAAAACATAGGCGATATAGATACCATGTGCATACACAGGGGACAAAGGACACTTGACATCTAGGTTTCAGTCATTATTATCATACGGACTGAAGTATAAGGTTTATAAGGTTTACAAAGAGCCCCATAATTTTCCCATGTGCTAATTCAAAGATAATGGGAGAAACCTCTGGAAAGTTTTACTCTTGATGGACTGCAATCAGAGAAAGAATAGATGCGTTTCAATAGGGATATATAAAGTGGAATTGGAAAAAAAATTACTAATTACTCTTTTGACAACAATTCAAAACCCTGAGCAAATATTAAGGTTATCTACAGACAGGTTGAAAAGATCAATAGCTGGCCCTCATCTCAGACAAATTAAATCAAAATCCTGAGGGAAGGGGGTGGCCTTTGTGTTTTTCAAAGCTCCCTAGATGATGGTAATATACAGCATGGGTTGAGAACTAGTACTTTGAAAGGACAGAGGATTTTAATATCAGCATTACAAGACTGAAGACAAGAAAGTAGCACGTGGGAATCTGTGTAGATTTCTCTTCAAAGTTGAAGCCAAAGGTGTCAGCAGCATCAGTGTCATCATCAGAAATTGTTTTTGAAGCCAAAGGTAGAAGTGACAGATTTACTCTGTTCAAAAATGATAGCATACCTGCATTTGGACTATGATATACAATTCTGGTCACTGCACTTTGCAAAATGTGTAACAGATTGAGAGACGCAAAGCCAATCAAACAAAAAGAGACATAAAATCATTTTAATCTAGAAGACTGAAGGGGTGAATCTAAAAAAATAAGAGCCTCCTACTGAAAAACATGAATTCAGAACATGTTGACCAAAATCTGTTCAACTAAAACCAACGGGATTTTTGGATACATGGAAAAGGCATACTTAAGAAAAAAACAGTAACAGGACAAAGTATATGTATGGATTGGTTTATATCCCATATTAGGATAAATAATACTAATTCTTCACCAACATCACTTTTCTTCTCTTTGGGGCCAATGTCGCAATTGCCAACTTCACTTAAAGTTCTGTGTGTCGTTGTGACCGAGCTCCAGCCGATGAAAATGGGCTAATTCCAGGAACAAAGGAATTCTGGTATGTACACCGCTGTGGGTGACAAAGCAGAGACTATGGTGCAGTGCAGTGAATATATGAATTGAAGATGGCAGAGCCATTGGGGGATTCCATTAAGGGAGTTTCGTGGATGATCATGTATAGAATTCTGTCTTTTCCTACTAAGACCACCCTCCCTGGGACAGTTATGTAAACAAGGGAGGAAAATATATATAAATAATGTTTGTGTCATAGTATATTTTTGTTTTTAGGTCTTTTTGTTAAAGTAGTTAGCCAGTGTCATCTTAACTAGTACAAGGTAGCAAGAGGTACTTTCTGTGCAGGAGAAACTAACATCAATAAAATACACCCCCGCCTTATCCTTTGCACATCAGTGATCTCGGTTCCATTTTTCTTTTGAAATAGCAAGACAGTTAGGTGTGGGGGCCTCACTGACCCTTGAAAATGCCGTGCTCACCTCTTCTCCAGTTTCTATACTTCTTCAGTCTGGCAAGATGGTCCCCTCAACTCCATCCATGCATTTCCCCAGGCCAAGCTCAGGGCCACTCATCATCATAAGACCTTTTCCTACTCTGAAGTCACTACTGTTCTCAATCGTTATTTGAGAATCTTGCTCATTTGACATTTATTTGCATATGGTTTTCCTGTCTTCAGTGAACCATTTCAGAACTGAGTTTTCCAAATGATGCAACGATGTTTTCCTCTTGCAGTCCCATCAGTATCTAGTGCACACAATGAGTACTCTACCAACAGACATTAGATTCATTATTTAGTGAGATGTCTTCAGGTTAAAAAGATGAGTAACACAAAACAGAGTTCAGGTTATTTTGTAGGGGACTTCTATAAGGGAGGAATAAGGGAAGGCTTTCATTGAGGTTAAGGAATCCTATAATGATGTAAGTTTTAACCTATAAATATTGTATTTAATGTATTAGCAAGGCACCCTGTTAAGTATCTTCTATATATTTTTTTTATCTCTATGGGTCCTTCCAACAGTTTCTCATGTAACTACTGTTCTGTCCACTTTATAAATGAAAAAATAGAGATTCGAGAAAGTTATTTGAATTTAAGGTAATTTCACCAGCAAACAACAAGAAAGAATTCAAGCCTAACTCAACCTGACTCTTTTATTTACTGCTTCCCTTGCTTGTATTAAAGTATCTCCCATTTCTAATTGTAAAAGACAGTTCCTGCTAAAGAGCGCTCAGATAGACTCATGGGGCAGGATATGCTGTGGTCACGTTCAGAGCGAGGATAAAACATTTAGTATATTGGAAGTATATAACACTTTCTCTAACAAGCTAACCAAAAAGTTTAATAAGTGGAAAATGACATGTAGTCCTTTATTGCCTGAGAAGTAGTCCATGCAGCCAGAGAGAAGAAAAATAAATGAGGATATGGAAAAAAAATGTAATGAAAACATTTCTCACTATTCCGATTTTATAGGATAATTTAATAATAAATTGTCTTTATCATTATCAATTTATCATGGTTTATTTGCATTTAGGGCTAGATGCCTTGACTTCAAATCACAGGGCAAGAATTTTATTGTTCACCATTTCAGGAGCCATTTGGGGAATCTTTAATTTTATTCCAACCAAGCTCTAGCTTTGCCAGGTTAATTATTGATGAGTAAGTGGAGGATGGAAAGGATTTTATATAATTCTGCCTGAGGCTTCCCATGTCTTCCCCCATTCAACTTACAGCTCATATAAAAAGATCAGTGTCTCCTCTTAGCAGATGGTCCATAACCTGCCTATAATAATAATACTTCATGTTTTCCTTTTACTGCAGGGATCTCAAACTTTTGAAAACCAATAGTGATACAACACTGCTATACCCATCCCAGGTCTGTTTTACAAACAGTTAAACTGCAGAAATGAATCAATGAGCCAGACTCCAGCATAACTCTTAAGTCATTTACACTTGCCACTAGAGAAGTTTCATTTTTTACACATTTGATGCTCATCATCCATTAGATCAAAGACATACCAATCATGTCATTCAAAATCTGAGCTCTTCCAAGAAAAAAAGAATAATTGTATCGATCTAATAAAGGATACTCCAAGATAGATAATCATGATCTTGTATGGATTTCCTTGCCTTTCTTGGCAGGAAATTGTGGTTATTTTTAATCATAGATAGTAAAAGACTAAAACAGAAGCTGTTAGATTTTCCACAGAGGAAAGGCCCCTTCTGAAGAAAACAATACCGTTTCTTTCTTGTCATCTTACAGGTTTCATGCCATTCTCAAATGCACCCTGATGAAAGAGGAACCATGTGGTTCAGAAGAAAGGTCATACCTTGCAGCTCACAACATTCGCTTTAGGTGGCCTAGAAGACCATCTTGGAATCATCTCTCTTGCCTGCCTGGATGCCTCACCAGCCAGAGATAGTCTTCAAGTTTAGGCTTCCAGGGGCACCTGGGTGGCTCAGTGGGTTAAGCTTCTGCCTTCGGCTCAGGTCCTGATCTCAGGGTTGTGGGATTGAGCCCCGCATCGGGCTGTCTGCTCAGTAAGGGAGCCTGCCTTACTGAGGGAGCCCCCCCCCTCTCTCTGCCTGCCTCTCTGCCTACTTGTGATATCTCTCTCTCTCTGTCAAATAAATAAAGAAATAAATCTTATAAAAAAAAAGTTTAGGCTTCCTTCATTCAGCAACCATTTTGAGCACCTACTATGTGTCCAGCTAGAAATATAGTGGTATACAAAGGAAACTCAATTCCTGTTCTTAATGACTAAATAGTATAGTGAGGAAGACAGATATTTTTAAAGGTAATTACAGATTGCTCATTTTCAAAAATAGCAAGTTCTGGATAAGTCTTCTCACTGAAAGGAACTAAGAAATTGGTCAAAATACATTTTAAAAATATTAGGGTGCATTAAAGCTAAAAATATAGTGAAGTATTACCTGGCCAAAATGGAGGGAGATGAGAACCTACAGGCTGCTTTTGTGTTGAAAACATTTGCTGATTCAGAAAAATTTCAACTCTTCTTTCAACAGTCTCACTGAATGAGGAGGATAGAAATAAAAACCAAGAGTCTGGAGATGATTTAGGGTATGACATGAGATTCTCCCAAATAATAAGCTGGGACACAAAAGGGCTACAGGGCAAGGGCGAAGTGAAAAAAATATCACTTCTTTCTTTAAATTGCCTAAGTTCTTCAGGAAACACTCTCAACTTTCACGTTTCCAATATTAAACTGGCCTCTAGGTAAAAGACAAAAGCAAAAGAAAGTCTTATCTGGAGGAAGGTATTTTCAGCATAGACCTCAATAAATTTCTGCTCTTTCTAGGAAAGAAGAAATCCTATGCTTAGATTTATGGTTGTTTCAGAAGAACTAGTGAAATGTAGCTCAAGACATTCCAAAATAGTTCATGAGAAGAATGGGAGAAGAAATCAAAGAGAGTGAAACAGAACAACAACAATGCTGAGAAGTAAGAGGCGTCCAAGTGATCCTTGAGCCTGAGATTCTAACACTGTGATCCTTCTGGGCTGAGTCTGGACTTTCCAGATTAGCGTTATTTAAGAGCTTGTGGGAAACAAACTCTCACGCCCAACCCCAGACCTACTGAATCAGAATCTGTATTTTAATAAAATTCCCCAGTATTGCATTTGCACATTAAAGTCTGAAATAATGAATGAGAATAATGAAGCCTGAACTAAATCAGTAAGAATGGGAGAGGCCAGATGGGAATGGAGATGCCATATGTTCAAATGTTAGAGGCTGTGGGTTGGCTAATACACTGTCGTTTCTAACTGAAGCACCAGAAAGATCATACTTCAACAGCTTTCAAATCCCATGTCACAAAGTCAATAGGAAGGAGAATGATATTGCACAACTTCTTTTTTTCCACATTTATTGCTTCGGCTTAGAAAATATGGACAATTAGAGCTTCTATTTGACTAGAATAGAGGTGTAAATGGAATTCAATATCTTGAGTCTAGAACCAGTAACTGTACTGCTGAGCCTAATATTGGACAGGATATTTTCCAAGTGCGATAAGCCAAACTAAATACAAAAAAACCCTCCATCTTTCAGGAGATGGTGGAAATCAGCCAGCCTCTGTTCCACCGTAACCCTGTCAGATAAAAAAGCCATGATCAAAAACGCAGGATGTCAGAGGAGACGCAACAGGACTTGCCGGAGAAAGACGGCACAAGGACCTTGCAACGTAAATGGAGAAAGAGTTTGATAAGAAGTGCAACCCAACCGGGCAGGGAACCATGAGGAGAAAGAGTGGTAAAGAGTGATACATGAAACCAAATACTTCATCTGCTTCCACCTGGGCCGAGTGGCCATTCACCTGCTCAAACCTGATAAAAAGCATGGACTGTGCCCTACTCGCTGTGATCAATCTGAAAACAGGGAATGCAGCCTAAATATCAAATACCAGAGAATGAAATCATCAGCCTTGCCAAGGGAACACCTTGATCTCTGAACATTTATTGTGCTGTTTCATACAGGGCATTCTCTGTACTACTTTTTCTTTTCTTTATTTTCTTCCATACTACTTTTTCGGGGGTTCTAAAACAATTAACAAAACAAGCCAACAAAACTCCAACCTCCCCCCGCAAAAAAACAGAAAAGGAACTAATTTGAAAAGATATATGCACTCTTATGTTTATCGCAGCATTATTTATAATGCCCAAGATATGGACAAGTGTGTGTGTGTGTGTGTCTGTGTGTGTGTATGTGTGTGTATACATATGCTTTCTCCATATATATAGTGCCAAGATATGGGCAAGTGTCCATCAACAGATAAATGGATAAAGAAGATGTAATACACACACACGTACACACACAATAGAACATTACTCCGATTACTCCGCCATATAAAGAATGAGATCTTGCCATTTCTGACAACATGGATAGATCTAGATCTAGATCTATTCTGCTAAGTGAAATAGAGAAAGACAAATACAGTATGATTTTGCATATTACATGTAGATTCTGAAAAACAAAGCAAATAAGCAAACAAAGAAAAAAACAAACAAAAAACCGGAACTCTTTAAGTACAGAGAACAAACTGATGGGTGCCAGGGGGAAGGTGGGTGAGAGGGTAGTTGAAACAGATAAAGGGGATTAACAAGTACAAACTTCTAGTTATACAATAATCAAGTCACAACATAGGGTATCTGATCAATTTTAAAAATTAGTCATGTTTTAAAAATTAGAAATATTTGTACTACCCTGATAAACTATGTTAAACATAAAAATGTATTATAAATGTTCACATTTTTACCATCTATTATTGTCTAACAATACTGTACTATAATTTGCTCATAAAACATTGTCATGTGTAGAGCCAATATTAAAGCAAATGAAAGTTAAATTAAAAACAAACAAAAAATGGAATGTGAACAAATCCTTGAGTTAAACAAAGGGGGGGAAGATTCATCTTGAAAACTGTGGTTGGGCATGAACCTTTGAGAAGGTTCAGGAATCCTTATTCAGGCGCAAGTAAGGATAAAACGGTGATTGCACATCCATTTCATCTTCCAGCAGTGACAAGCTGTGATAAGCCAACTGCTGGAGGCTGAATGTGGCCCCCAGATATCTTGTCCCTCTCACACAGTAATCTGTATGTGCTATTCTTTTTTAATTAGGAGGTTTTCCATTAAGAAATTTAGATTTCATGCTTCCTTGGAAAAAAGTGAAACTGACATCCCTGAGCCCATTCCTTCTTGGCAACCGTCCACTGGGGTAGCAGCTTTCTCCTTTAGGTCTGCTCCTACCTGACTTCTTAGTTTATGCTCCCTGCCTGCCTCCTTACACATTTTGTGCTTGACTACCCTACAGTCTCCATTTCTCACCTAGAGAGGACATCACCTCTCTACCAATTAGAGATAACTAACCAGGGTTTATAAAATTCCTAACTGATTATAGACCTGTCAAGAGAACTACATTTTTAAAAGATGGGGGACAAGATGTGCAGTATATTATAGACTTCACCCACATTTTCTCCTTTGCATCTCCACTGATTCCTTTTATTGATTTTCCTTGGAGCTCATTGGTTTGTATGCCTGAATAATAAGTAGTGACAGGTTGAAGTTGCTCTGCGTCTGCATGTGTCAGAGTTGGAATTAACAATCGTATAGACAGAATAATAGTGGTGGCAATAAAAAGGGGGGGGGACCTTCCTTAGTCTGGAGAATTTTTTTGTAATGAATCTCTTCTTTAGCTGGAAAGAATTTTCCCTCCCAAACTAATTTCTAATAAATGTCATACATGAACTCACTTTTTAGGGAACTCATTTCTAAAAATCTCTTTGAGGTCAAGAACTAACATTGGCTTGTCTTTTATTTTTTTTTTAAGGTTTTATTTATTTATTTGAGAGACAGAGAAAGTGAGAGAAAGCATGAGAGGAGAGAAGGTTAGAGGAAGAAGCAGACTCCCCATGGAGCTGGGAGCCCAATGTGGGACTCGATCCTGGAACCCAAGGATCATGACCCGAGCCGAAGGCAGTTGCTCAACCAACTAAGCCACCCAGGCGCCTGTCTTTTTTTTTTTTTTTTTCCCTAATGATCCCTTGTCTCTGGAGTTAATAAGTTCTCTAGGACTTAGTAGACTACTAACTTTTGGAAGAAGTTAGCAATATTTTAAAATCCCTTATAGATAATTTGATAAATTTACATGCCATAGATCTGACCACAAATTCAATAACAAAACAAAGTTCCATTTAACCTTTAGGGCCTGCAATCCATTTTTTAACTTTTCAGAAAAAATCTGGCCCAAGCCAGAAATAAGAGTCACTTGAGACACCATGCTTTCCTGAAGATGTTAAATGATACACTGCACAATCTCTAGCACCAACAGCCTTTCCTGACTTACCTTTCCCTTGTTCCTTACATGAAATGTTCTACTCTAAGATGTGTCTTATATTACCTCTTTGCGGATGTTCAGGCATCCCCAGATCTTGTGTTCTCACCCCTGTCCCAGTCTGTTCAAATCCTATGCAGGCCTCATGGACCTTCAAAGGCATATCCTTCATGAAACCATCCCTGCTTTCTCTAGTACTTTCTTGAATCAATCATTTGGTATATGAAATAGTATTACTCTGGTCAAGCAACGGGTTTTAATCGCTTCAACAATGTGCTCACAAAAGAAATGGACCGTATGTCGTTCTTCTCCTTCTCCTTCTTTTAATCTATTAAATTGCTTTCCATAAGAAAGATTCTATAAATACCCATTGACAGCCTGGTTCTGAGAACTAATAGCTTAAATCAAAGATCCTACACCATCAAGTTTTCTCTCCATAAAGACTCTTTCCCATCAGCACACAAACATACTTCTATTCCTAGAAAATTTTTTAAGATTTTATTTATTTATTTGTCAGAGAGAGAGAGAGAGAGAGCGCACGCAGGAGCACGAGGAGTGGCAGGCAGAGGGAGAGGGTGAAGCGGGCTCCCTGCTGACCAGAGAGCCAAGACATGGGGCTTGATCCCAGGACCCTGTGATTTCGTGACCCGAACTGAAGGCAGATGCTTAACAGATTGAGCCACCCAGGAACCGCACTAGAATGTTTGGTTTTTTTAATCCTCTCTTGACCTTATTTCTCTCTCTAGCTACAACCCATTTCTAGGCTCCCCTTTGTAGCTGATGATCTCACTCAGTATTCCTGAATTTAAATGTTTAGTCCATATAATATCTACCAGGTATATCCAACTTAGCATGTTCAAAATCAATACTTATTTCCACCCCAACTGAAAACACTACTCCTGTTATCTGCCACAACTCATTTAACAGCAACTTTATCCCTCCAGTTGTTAAGTCAGATTCCCTGGGGTCATTTTTGACTCTTCCCTTTCTCTTGTACCTAATATCCAATACAGTGGCAAATTCTATTGCCTTCGACTTCAAAATTTATCTGGAATCCAAACATCTCTTACCTCCCACACTACTAGGATGGTAGTATCTCACTCAATCATGTGCTGCTTGGATTATTGCAGTAGCCTCCTTTTTATTTTTTAATATTTACTTATTTAAGAAATCTCCACACCAGACATGGGGTTTGAACTCACAACCCTGAGATCAAGAGTCACATGCTCTGCTATATGAGCCAGCCAGGTGCCCCCGCGGTTTCTGGCTACGTGCCCTGGCAGCTGCCACCCTTGCCGAGCTTTGTTCGCTACACAGGCAGTGGCCAGAATGCTGCTATCAGATCATGTGACTTCTCTGCCTCAGAGTCGTCCAGTGACTTCCCATCTCAATGAAAGAAAAAGCCATGGGGCCCCTGGGTGGCTCAGTCAGTTGAGCGACTAACTCTGGGTTTCAGCTCAGGTGGTAATCTCGTGGGCGTTGGGATCTGCCTGCATGGTCTTGTGCTCTGCCAGGACTCTGCTGGAAGATTCTTTCCCTCTGCCCTTCCCATCATTCATGCACATGTGCTCTCTTTCTCTCTGAAATAAATAAATCTTTAAAAATAAAAAGTAAAGAAAAAGCCAAATATCCACCAGGGCCCGCACAGTCCTACATGATCTTAAACCAACCCTCTTTGTCTGCTTGTACTTTCCTCTTTACTCATATCCTTCCAGCCACATTGGCCAACTTGTTTTTCAAATAGACCAACCCATTCTTACACTTCAGGTCCTTTGTACACACTGTTCCCTGTGCCTGGTATAGTCTTCCTTCCTCTGTCCACAGAGCTTTAGGCATATGTTCTTCAGTGGTTTGTCCCAAGGTTACCTTTACACTGACACTTACCTAAACAGTCTCCTTAAAACGGCAATGTCTACCCGCGTTAGTCCTCCTTATTATCCTCCATTACTTAACTTGCCCTCACATCACTTACGATATACTATATAATTCACTTATTTATTTTGTCTTCCCAACCAGAACATATACTCCATCAGAGCAGAAGGTTTCTTTTTCTGTGCTCTTTGCTGATTTATTCCTAATGTCCACAACAGTAAATGGCACATAATAGTCATTTAATAAATATATTATGAATGTAAAAATAGCTGAGTGAGTGAATAAGAGACTAACATTATGTATTGCAAAACTACATTATAGTTGAAATACATTTTTAATACATTTCCTCTGATAAATTCAGAAGGAAATTCCCATGTTATCTTTGGATGATACAAACCATGTTTTTGCATGTAGGTACCACATACATGCTGTTAACTTTTTATGATGTTTTCTTAACCCCTCACTGTTGCCTTGAGTTATATACTCACTAAAGCATAATCATGTTTCTCAGGCACTATACGGTGTACCCCAAATCTCACTGTATCCCCTCAAACGTACTCATTGTGTTATGCTAATTGCCTCAGTAAATGACCTTGCCCAAGCCAGACATGTGGCAGCTTTCCTAAAATCCTCCTTCGATCTGCTGTAAGTACATCTCAGCACTCCAGGAAGAAATGCAGGGATATTTGGCCCTTTTCCTTATCTTTTCAAGAAACTATGGTAAGATAACGTCTGAGGAATAAATTTGTGTTCTGTCTTGTTTTCTGCTTTCCTCTGTTCATTTATACCAATCAGGAGAGTAGACCCATAAGTATTCTCTTGCCAAAGGAATGTTCCCAATATTCACAGTATAAGGTGAGCACGTCCCAGGGGCAGAAGGAGTGAAAGAGTATGGGCAAGGGAAAGAGAGAGAGAAAACAAAGACATTAAAACATGTCTTTAGTTTTATTGGATACATGGTGCTCTAATGGAGGCTCTGTCCTAGGCATAGTAGCATTCAGACCTCCAAAAGAGCCACACTCTTCGATTAAGATGGGGAAGCTGAAAAGTCCCCAGACTTAAAAGGAAGGCTATATGCAGACTAGGACAGTGTCACTCAGTGACACCAAGAGGACCTTTGCCCGGTGATCTCCCTTCTTACTGCACAACTTAAATGTTAGCAAACACATGAATTCTGATAATAAGAGACTGAATGTCCCACCAGCAGAATAAAGGCTCCATCAGCTTTAGATCCATACAAAGAAAATAAATACCTACGGTGTTTCAACATCTATAGACTGAAATTTATGTTATTTGATCAATTTGTGTCCTCGCTAGTACTTGCTCACTCTCTCACTCTCTCTTTCTCTTTCTTCCCTTAAAGGCTCTTCTGAAAAACCAAAGAATTAAAAAAAAAAAAAAGTTTAAAGATCCAAAGACTGCAACTTTTACCCTGGGGAGAATACAGTCTCTCTTTTCATCTTTCATTTCTCCTGCACCAAGTAAGATTCAATAAGTAGAGTTGTTCACGGACACAAAACAGAGTTGGCACAAAATGGTATCAACTCACTTCGGGTCACAATAAGTTCAAGAACCTAAAATCTCAGGAAAGCATGCAGTAGAAAGACAAGGAGCTGGCATCGTTGCATAGGTGATTGATAAGGGGAGGAAATGAGGGGTGCCTGGGTGGCTCAGTGGGTTAAGCCTCTGCCTTCAGCTCAGGTCATGATCTCAGGGTCCTGGGATCGAGCCCTGCATCGAGCTGTCTGCTCACAGGGAACCTGCTTCCCCCTCTCCCTCTGCCTGCCTCTCTGCCTACTTGTGATCTCTCTCTGTCAAATACATAAATAAAATCTTAAAAAAAAAAAGGAGGGGGGGAGGAAACGATGAGCTTGAGCAAATGAGTCTTGACTTAAGTATCTTAATGCATGCGTTTTAACCAAGATGCATTTTTAATATAGCCTAAAGCAGAAAATTTTAACTACTTTTATTACTCAAAATTATGAGACGCAAATATCCTCTACTTTTACCCCTCCCTGCCTCTCAGCACTGTGGATAAAGGAGAAAGCAGACATCAACTGTGGAGAACAGACAAGGCAGGGAGTTGGGAATAACAGCCACACAAACTGTATTTAACCAAGATTCCCATGGTTATTACACTCACTTATCACTGAAGGACCATTAGTCTTTCTCAGCCAAGTACATAGTGCTTGAGAAGTCCCTTTTACACTAAATAATCTACTTTTAACATTTTCTAACTTATTTCTCAAAATTTATTAATGGTATTTAGATTTTTTTGAATTTTAAACTATGAAACACATATCTTCCTTTTTTAGGCTTCCTGATTATGCTGACTTTGCATGACCAATATAGGACTCTGGATGGCACAGGGTGGTAAAAGGAATTATTTGTGTATTTTGAAGAGGGCTGGTCAGTTGTTTTGCCGACTACCCCTAATTTTAGTTTGACATTTTCTCCTGATTAGATTTTGGCTATACATTTTTTTGGCAAGAGCAGACAGAAGTGCTATGCCTTTCTCAATGCCCTTTTGTGCTAAGTTCCAGACTGCATAGAACATTCCCAACAAATGTCCTCTCATTTAGTGGCTGAAAGACTTTTCTTGGTTTTCATGCTTAACTAGTCTGTATCTCACTTTCCTCCTCTGTGAAGAAATGTAGATACCAATTATGCCTTTTTCATACAGCTGTTGCGATGATGAGAGAAGGTTATACTTATAAAATATGTAAGACAGTACCTAGCACATAGTAAGCGTTCCATAAACAGCAGCCATAATTAATATTCACTCATAAAATACAGTTAATGTGTATTATGCATTACTGTGCTTTCATTATTTAACCTGTTTAAACCACTGAATGACTCTGAGCGGGGATTCACCATGAGAGTACGACAGTAACAATGCAAGCAAGATCTACCAATGGAAGTACACATCAGTGGGTCCAAGTTTGAGAAGAAACAGAGTATTTGCCTAGGCTCCATGTGTCTCTGCCAAGATATTTATTCATTACAGAGGGGAACGAAGTAACTTTGCAATGGAGAAGCCCACCAGATCCCACTGTAATTAAATGAGCAAGGTTGACATCACATATCAATACAATGTACTGCCTGATCCGAAGCAGAGAGAAGAACAATCATCTTGGTGCTCCATCCAAAAGAAATAACCTCAGTCTAACTATGAGCTGACAACAGATACCAAATTGACCCATGTTCTGCAAAATACATGGCAAAGGCTCCTGAAAAGTATCAAGGTCATAAAATATAAGGAAATACTGAGTAATTATTACAGAATGGGAAAAATGAAGGAAACACGAAACCTAAGTGTACTGTGGGAACTCAGGTGGATGATGGACCATAAAATGGACAATAATAGAAAAACTGGTGAAATTGGTATAAGAACTCTAGTTTAATTAATAGTACTGTACCAATGTTAATTTCTTAGTTTTGGTAAGTACAATGATTATGTAAGATGTAAACATAAAAAGAAGTTGAATGAAGAGCATGTAAAAATCTTCTATTACCTCCATGGCTTATCTTGAAATTTCAAATTACTTCAAAATAAAAATTAAAAATGCTGTAGGTACTGCCATTTACATTTAGGGAAATGAAGTAAAGTGTGTTAATGTCCCATAGCTAGGAAGTGTAAGAGAAGAAATTTTAATCCAGTCATTTGGGGTACAGAACCTATTCCTTTAAACTCTTTTCTTTTGCTTCTCAATAAAAGAAATGCACACAGAAAAATAATGATCATTTGGTAAGATTTTTAAACCCACACAGGGGCTAAACCAATGGTTAAAAAATGTGTGTGTGTGTGTGTGTGTGTGTGTGTGTGTGTTTTTAAAAGATTTTATTTATTTATTTGACAGAGAGATCACAAGTAGACAGAGAGGCAGGCAGAAGGGTGGGGGAAGCAGGCTCCCCGCTGAGTAGAGAGTCTGATGCGGGGCTCGATCCCAGGACCCTGAGATCATGACCTGAGCCAAAGGCAGAGGCTTTAACCCACTGAGCCTCCCAAGCACCCAAAAAATGTGGTTTTTAGATTTCATTATTTTTCCTCGTTGTTATTAGTCATGGATGTTAGTGTGGGAAGTCTTAATTCAAGGGTCCATTCCTAAGACCTTCACTCTCTACTCCCCTTTTCTTTTTCCTCTTAATACTCATCTCCAACACACACACACACACACACACACACACACACACACACACACACACTTTTATTAACTTCACTTCTCTCCATCACTATGCGTTGGAATATGAGCTCTATGAAGTTCTTAGGAAGTAAGTGATAGTACTTAGTATTGATCACTTAGTAAATGATCAATTTCCTAAATAAATAAATGAATGAGTGATGAATCTCCCCCCTCATGAGGGTACAAGGATTCCAATCTTATATTTTAATTTTTTCCACATTTCAAGTTTTTATTTAAATTCTAGTTAGTTAGCCTATAATCAGGGTTCCAATTTTAAATGGAATACCCAGGGACGCCTGGGTGGCTCAGTTGGTTAACTGTCTGCCTTCAGCTCAAGTCATGATCTCCAGGTCCTGGGATCAAACCCCATGTTGGGCTTTCTGCTCAGCAGGATGTCCACTTCTCCCTCTCCCTCTGTGCTCTCGCTCTCAAATAAATTCGTAAATCTTCAAAAAATAAACAATAAATAAATGGAATGCCCAGGAGGGTGATACTTATTTCCGAAGGAGGTGAGAGAACAAGCCACGCATATAATTGGAGAAAGAAAATCTAGCCCATGGAAAGCAAATTTTAAGATTGTGCATCAGGAGTCTGCCTTGCTTCTTCCAGGGGAACAGGGAGGCCAGTGTTGTTAGGGCAAAGAGAAAGAAGAGCAGTGAGAACAAAGATGGGGACAGAAGATGCACTCGCTGGTGGATCATAAGGACTTTCCACTGGGTGGGATGGGGATCCAGTGAAGAGTTATGAGCAAAGGAGTAACATTATTTGATTTAAATTTGTACAAGATCACTCTGGCTGTTATGTACAGATTCTTGTGAGCAAAAATGGAAACAGGGAGACCAACGAGAAATGACTCCAAAAGCTGAAGCAAAGGGTTAAGACGGCAGAGACCAGTCTGGAAGCAGAGATAGTAATCTGTTCGGTGCCCGTGGCATCTGTGTCCAGTTTCCGGTCTATGGGCAGTGTTCAACAGTCTCACCTGTGACATTCTCTCAGATCCCACACAAAAACTTGGACTTTTCAGCAGTTCTAGAACCTCTCCTATCATTGGCTCTATCCTAGAACGTGTCTTCTGCCGTTCCTTCCAAGAGCAATCACGTCTCTTTTCCTACAACTTCGATTCAGAGAAACCATCTCCACGGTTTTAATTTCCTTTCCACACTTTCATCTAAATCCCCTGCATTGGCTGAAGACCTAACTCAACCCATGCTTTTTCTAGGAAAACATGCCTTTCTCCACCCTTAAAACAATCTTATTTCCATCTCTAAAAACCCTAGCCAAATATTTACGCTTTCCTAGGTTACCCTGGTACAATGTTTTAATCTCTGAAATTCCTCACGCTGCCTGTGGAAGGTATACAAGAAGAAGAACCAGACTAGAAGGGTAATTTATTATTATTATTATTTAGTATGAAACCTTTTTTCAACAAAATCCTGCATGTACTCCCTCCACTCCCCCTGCCCACATACCCACCAGACTGTTTTATTCTTATTATCCCTGATTGTAGCTCCATACCTACAAACTACAAATTATGGATCCAAATGATTATTTTTATACTACAGGAGAGTAAACAGAAGTATGCAGTCCCCCAGGGAACAAGGGATTTGAGTGCAGAGCCAATGCTCACAGAGGAGACTGCCACCAGTGTTTGCCAAGTTATTCACAGAAATGAGCATCTCAGGGGTACCTGGGTGCCTCTGTTGGTTGAGCATCCAATTCCTGGTTTGGGCTCAGGTCATGATCTCAGAGTCGTGAGATCGAGCCCCATCTTGGGCTCGGTGCTCCGCTGGGAGTTCAAGTTTCTCTTTCTCTCTCTCTCTTGCCCTTTGTCCCTCCCCTGGCTCGTGTTCTTTCCCTCTCTCTAAATAAATAAATAAATAAAATCTTGAAAAAAAATTAAAAAAAGAAATGGGCATCTCAGTGGTGGAAATACTTAGCAGTAGAGAGTCAAAATTCTTCACAGTGGTGTTTACATTCTTGAGGTGAGAATTGTTATTCACAAGTAACTATGTAATTAACAAGAAACTTAGAGATCCTGTCAACTGCAAAGGAGTAGAGTAGACAGGAAAATGAGACTGAGCACTTAGAGGAGCAATACCGGATCTAGTAGTGTGGAAAGATGTCCTGAGCAGGTGACATTTAAGCTGAGACCCCAAAGGGGTCTGAATATGTGAGGACTGGAGGGAAAAGTATTTGATGTACAAGAAATACCTAAGTCCAGCAATCAAAAACAAAGTTTGATTGGTTTAAGGAACAGAAAAACAGGCAAGCTGTCTAACTGGAAAGGAGGTCCTGGGGAGGGAGAAGTAAGATGAAGTGAGATTACTCAGGGTCCTTTAGACCAAGGTAAGGAATTTGGATTTTATTCCACGAGCAGTAGGAAGCCATAGAGCTTATTAATTTTAAGAGTAATAGTCTGATTTACATTTTTTAAAGACCATTCTGGAAACTATGTGTAGAATAATTTCAAAAATATCAAGAGAATTGTTTTATTCATCTTTTCATCCTCAGTTCCTGATGGTGTATTAGCCAGAGAATGAGTTATAATTACTTTGGGGTAAAAAAAACTATCATAATTGGGAGCTTATAGGCTAGAAAGCAAAGGCAGAAGGCTACAATGAGCCATGTGGTAATGTATTAGAGTTGAAAACATCAGTATGAATTTGTGTTTAGCTTAATATAGGTACAGATATATGCGAAGAGAATTATTTATACATATTTATATAGATAGAATACACATATATTTCATTGCTCTGTCAGAAAACAAAGCTTAAAAGCAGCAACATTCTAGTGCAATAAGCACACTTAGTTCCCAGTACTTGGGTTCTTATACTATTCTTCAATGAAGAGAACTAGAGATCCCAGGAAAAATGAATGATTCTAGAACTAACACAGGGACCATACAAGATGAGTCTAGAACACCTCGTAGTGTCAAAAAGTAAAAAAGTAATCAATCAAAAAGAAAGGAAAAGAAAAGAAAACCTAGAATAAAGGGTATGATGAAAGAAAACAGGAACCAACTGAAAAAGCTTCCAATGGTCATGAGTGGAACAATTTGAAGAACAAAATAACTAAAGTAGCATTGGATTATAACCCAAAGTATAAAATAAATATCCATGAGTCCATACTGATTGCATAACTGGATGAAAAATTCAATAAATAAATGGGAATGACAAGACAAGTCTCCCATGCACAAGAATTCCAAACAATGAATGTGGACCCTCTGTCTTCTGGAGATGGAACATAGCTCCATTCCTTAGGTATAGGCTGCACCAAGTAACTTCTGAGGGAGACAGCATGGAAAGGCTGTTAAAGGAGTAACAGGAGAGAAAGCTGACAAACAGCTCCGCAGCTGTATGTCCAAGGTCAACACTAATGAGGATAAGCCATGTTGATCATACATACATTTGAGATGATACAGTGAAAATGCGCTGTATTTCTGAGGTCTTCCTCCCCCAAACCTCAGTCTAATCATGAGAAAAATATTGGGCAAATCCCGCTTGAGAAACAGTGCCAACAAAATACCATTACTCCTCAGAACTCTCAAGGTCACCAAAAACAAGGAAAATCTGAGAAAATGTCACAGCCAAGAGGAGACTAAAAAGGCATATTGAGTAAATGTAATTTGGGGCCCTGCTTGGGATCTTGCAACAGAACGTGGACATCGAGTTAAACCAAAGAACATGTGAATAGAGCATGGACATACATTAATAATAATGTATCAATACTGATTCTTTAATTTTGATCAAGGTACCATACTCATAACATAAACTTAATGATAGAGGAAATCGGTTATGACGTATATGGGAACTCTGTATTACCTTCACAACTTTTCTATAAATCTAAAACTATTCTAAAATAAAAAGTTTACTTAATAAAAAAACAATTAAACTAGTGCAGTGTACTAGCTACCAGGTGGATGGTTTACCAACTAGACCCAACCTGTCGTTAAGGAAGCTGGAGGCTGGAGCTAATGACTTTACCAGCTGTAGGGCTCGGCTAGAGGAGCTGGCCATGGCTCCTACCTTGAAGGCCTGCTCTGTACTCTTCAGATCAGGAAGCACATGAGAGCAGCTCTGATCTCAGCAAATTTTTGTGTGATTTTGCTGTGATTCCAGCACTTTTAGTGGTGCCTAGCACAGAGTAAACGCTCAGTAAGTACATGGTGGGCTTACACATAGGAGAATAATAGGCTAATGGTTATGCACATTGACTTTGGAATCACCTACCTAAATTGGGTTCCACATGTTCTACTTAATAACTGTATCATTGTTTGGCAAGTTTCTAATTCTACTTTGCCCCTAGCAATATAACGCATCCCTTTGACTCAGTTTTTTAAATCTATTAGACACAATTTTAACAATTAATCTAACTATTACTAAAATCAGGGAAAATAACCCATAGAAAACAATTAGTATAGTGTCTGAAACAGATGAGCTCATGAAAAACTATTAGTGGCATAAAAAATTCAACCAAGAGAGAAAAGAACTGTCCTAACAGTTGTATCCTCTCTCCTGCTGCTGTCTCCTTGTTTTAAGACAGACACATACTCTGTGTGAAAACAGTGTGACAGCCCCAGATTGGTTTCTAGAGTGCCATTTCTTGATGGGAGAGCACTAAGAAGAGTCGCTGTTCCAACCCCAAGGGATTCCAAAATGGGAGCCCACTGGGCAGAGAAATGGACAACTACCTAGGCTGTGGGGCCTTACATGGATAGCAGAGAGGACAAGAGAAGGGTGTGGTGAAGGAAGACCTCACTCTCATTACATCTTGGGGCTCATAATTTTGAGACCTCAGAGCCGTAGATCTGTGGGGAAAGGAAGATGGCACAATAGATCAGAGATGCTGTTTGGGAATGTCCACTTTGTAACGGAGTAGACAACAAGAATCTGGACTGTGTGAGGGGAATCAGAAATAAAAGATATTTTTCTGGGTCTATGTGTATCTAATAGCCTTGCTTAAAGACCACTTACAGCACAAATCATAGGATGGCACCATGCTCACTTTCCCAGATTTTTGGCTTCCCTAATGAAACTACAGAGCTCAGATGTCAAAACACAGTAGAAAGTCAAAGTCCCATTAGGGACATGAAACTAGGAAAGGAATAACAATACAGGACGTCAGTCATCTTATTACTTAACATGAATCAATCAGTAATTCAGTGATTTTAATTTTGACAAGACATGTAGCCTGCCTTTTATCATGTGTATGTGGGAATAACTGTATCAAGATATTCTGCTTCACTGAACTTCACCTGGAACAAAATGTTTGCTCAATTATCTTTCTAGAAAATTGCTGTGTTTTCAACTCATTGTGTGAAGCATAGTTTCAAACTAATGGCTGTGTGAGTTAGACCCTTCAATGAGAAATTAGTCACCTTCTTTGGGAAATTATAGTCAAGGGACTAGGGAATAGTTTTCTAGGTGAGTTAAGAAAGCTCTTGTGTCTAGAAAATTAACTTTCTGAAAGATTTAGAATTTCTATGACTTTTTAAGATTTTATTTATCTGATAGAGACAGAGCATGAACAAGGGGAGGGGCAGAGGGTGAAGCAGACTCCTCGCTGAGCAGGAAGCCCAACATGGGGCTCAATCCCAGGACCCTAGGATCCTGATCTGAGCCCAAGGCAGAGGTGTAACCCAATGAGCCACCCAGGTGCCCTAGAACTTCTGTGATTCTTAAACTTGAAAATCCCTTCAGAATTTAAGTGTTAAAGAAAAGCTGACAAAATGTTATGCCAAACTGCCCCTCATCTGTTTTGCTTTTCTTTCTTACATCATAAGAAGGCATTTTAGGGGCACCTGGGTGGCTCAGTCGGTTAAGCGTCTGCCTTTGGCTCAGGTCAGGATCCCAGTGTCCTGGGATCAAGTCCTGCATCGGGTTCCCCACTGAGCGGAAAGCCTGCTTCTTCTTCCTCTCCCCACTGCCTGCCATTCCCCCTGCTTGTGCTTTCTCTCTGTCAAACAAATTATTTTTTTTAAAAGAAGGCATTTTAGCCTTTTATTATTGTAAACTCACATTCAATTCTATAAAATGGCAGGAAAGATGTGGTTGCTTGCATAGATACAGTTTGAGGGACATTACCCAATGCATGTCCCCTTATAGCTGGACTTTATGCCTCTCACTACGTAGACCTTCTGGTATCATTTAAACCCAACAACTGTCTTTTTTGTGTGTGAATTGCTGCTGATAAAATGTCTAAATCCTGATAGAGCTAGAAGAGTGGGCTTAGACCTGATCTATTAACCAATATATGAGAGTAAAACCAAGGTGCAGGCAAGAAGGGAAGACATAGGAGCAGAAGGAAGAAAATGTGAGAGAAACTTGGAGAATGAGAAGTGAATGCCCAGGATTTATGAAGACCACAGGGAACCAGGGAGCAGTAGAAATAAACTGGAACCCTAAAGAGAGAAGTCAGTAAAATCAGCATGGTGATTCCAATAATACTCCAGGATATTTCCCTACAACCTCCTTTAGAGCATGTGAATTGTCACAGTCTTAGAAACAGAGTTTTAGGAAATTGGAACTAAATTAACATAACTGCTCATTCTATTTACATGGCCTTGAAAGTGTATTTTACCTTCCTCTGCCTAGCTACTATGCAACATTCATAAAGTATCCTTGAAAGGACCTTTAGCAGAAAAGATGACAACCTTTCCTGAATTCTCCTTTTATATTAAAAATATATATATATGGCAATGGCTCAGTGGCCCCTATCTTAGAATAGATAGCTAAAAATATGAGACACAGAAAGTGTCATACTTGAAAATAAAGAATAAAACATAACCATGTTTATTTCTTAAGTATTAATAAATAAAATATAAAAAATAAATTGTACTACTTCCAAATTTTACGATAAAAACTTTTCCAAAACACAGGCTAATTAGTGTTTCAATTAAAATTTTATAGTCTCGGTGATTTTTCTTAGTGGTTTTAGTGATTGAACTTTTTGTTACTGACTGAACAAGTAATGAAGAAAGCTTCCTAATTATTTGAACATATATTAGGAAAAATTTCACATTAGGAATACGTTGTCCTTGGTTCGTAAAAATCATGTAACAATATACGAGAGGCTTTGTTAGAATTTTTGAGGGAGTCTATATGAGTAACTGTACTTCCTTCTAATTCCTCCTACATTTAGAGCATGAAAAATTCATTAGCACAACTAAAAAAGCCTTTTGTGATGTCAATAGCATTTTTCTGGACCTGCAATTTAGGTACTAAGTCTCTTAACACTACATGTGTGGGATTACTAATTTTACTTTTTAAAAGGCTTTCCATTTAGACAGGAGATTTTAATAAGCAAAAAGAATGTCATACTATCAATTCCTATGGTTTCACACATTCAACACTGTTTTATTTCCCTCAGTGAGACTATTTTTTAAAAGAAGATTGGATGAATAATTTTTCTTTTCATGGTGTACATTCAGTATAAACAGGTAAAACTGATACATTGGTCTCACCAATCTTTTCATATTCTTTTTGAAATAAATGAATGCATTGACTTGCTCTCAATACTATATATGGATCATAAAATAAGCAATCCTTTCATGTGTTTACTTTATCCAAATAAAATTTTTTACAATAATTTGAAATTAGAACACATGATTACTCTTCCAGTTAGTAAGGAAATCTGCTTTACAAATAATCCCATATTATAAAGTTCGCACATACCACAATGAATGCCAAATAGAGCATAATTAACTTTTTAAACACAATGTTTTCTAAAGAAACTTAAACATGATTATGTCAGAAATACTATTCTTTTACTTAAGTATACAATAGAAATGTTAAAAAGAGAATGAACACAGATGTTATATATATAAAAAAAAGCCCTATTTATTTGTAAGTAGACTGTAAGCAGATACGAGGCATACCTTTTAAAACTATGTATATATATTTTTAAGATTTTATTTATTTATTTATTTGACAGAGAGAGAGAGAGAGAGAGAGACAGTGAGAGAGGGAACAAGGGAGAAGCAGGCTTCCCGCCAAGCAGGGAGCCCGATGCGGGGCTCGATCCCAGGAGCCTGGCATGACCTGAGCTGAAGGCAGACGCTTAACGACTGAGCTACCCAGGTGCTCCAGAACTGTATTTTATCAGTGATACCCGTTTGGGAGGTTTGCTTTCCTAATTGTTCACAGTCAAATTTCACACCAGTTCGAACGCAGGTCCAGATGAAGTACCTACATTTTATCTTCTTGATTTTGGTTAAGTGCTGGGCAATTGATGTTCTCCTTGTCCACAGCTTAGGCAAATTTTCAATACTTTCAGGTCATGTCCATATTTACAAATAGAAAAGGCACTAATTAAAAGAAACAAAAATAAAAAGCCAAGGGAAAATAGTCCTATGTGGTCATAAGACCCGAGGTCCTCTAATGACACTGTGATCCATTCTGTCCTCAGAAGTCCCCTTTGAGGTGAAGGGTGAGGGTGGGGCAATGAAATAGTAAGAGAAGCAGGATAACCCAGAGCTTTAATGCACAAGTTCGAAACGGAGCTCTGCTCTGGGATCCATGCAATTTGCTGAGTAATGTTAGCCAACCTACCTATAGGAAGCTTACAATGGGCCATATGCTGTTCTAAGCACTATGTCAGTTAAGCTTTACAACAGATTTATTGAATGGATTAGGAAATTGAGCTTACTTTGCTTCTCATGGTCCGCTTTGGTTGTCGAGTTGAGATTTTATCTCAGGTAGTCCATTTCCAGAGCCAACGCTCTTAACCACGAATGTGTACCCCTTCAAAACTCAGTTTACACCTCTACGAAACGATGCCATGGGTGACTGTTATGATAGGCTCTGCCTCCTATCACAATGCAATAAATTTTAGTGTGGGTCAATGGATGTCAAAAGCCTTTCCCGTAATCAGTTCTTGCTAAGTGTTGACAGTCGCTAAGCTGGTGGTGGAGTAGCTATTGTGTCTGGAATAATAAAATGGAGTTTTAGAGATTATCTTGTTTTTATTTTTATTTTTATGTTTTTTTTTAAAGTTTTACTTATTTGACAGAGAGAGAGAGAGATCACAAGTAGGCAGAGAGGCAGGCAGAGAGAGGGGGAAGCAGGCTCCCCGCTGAGCAGACAGCACGATGCGGGGCTTGATCCCGGGACCCTGAGATCACTACCTGAGCCGAAGGCAGAGGCTTTAACCCACTGAGCCACCCAGGCGCCCCTATCTTGTTTTTATTAAATTTAGATCTCGAACTCAGATAAATTAGACCTAATGTTGAAAGGCAAGATATTTCCCAGGAAGATCACCTATGTTAATTTGATAAACCAATTTTGAAATAGTAACCCTGTTTTGTAGTGCACAGAATTTTGATTTCTGCAAAAGATCTAAGGGATATCTAGCATGAAATAAAGGATTTGAAAAATAGTTATCCAAGTTGGCAAATTCAAGAATCCGTTTTAGTTGTTGATTGGCACTGATAATAATGTTCTAAGCACAGGATATACTTGCATGATAGTCTACTAGTCCCCTACTGGTGTTGAACCTGTAGCTTCTCAACTCACACATAGTATTTGTTGTTATAGAAATGTCAGGTATCAAAGGCTTCCACACTAGGGGATAGCTTGGTGAAATGCAGAGGGCAGTGGCCGGGGAAGCCGTAGACTTACCCTCTACACATATCTTTGGATAAGCCACTGACCCTTGCTAAGTCTCTGCATTATCAGCTATAAAGTATATTCTTTAAAGAAAGGGGTTGTTAGACCTTCATATGCCAGGAACTATGCCAGGCAGCCTTGATTTGTGTTCTTGATGTGTGTAGGGAAATTTGCAAGGACTTTTGCAAGTATTTTGGTGGATGTATATAGTGAGGGGAGGTTGGGGAAGAAACCGCATGCCAATGGACTGGCTAATTAGCTACAAATGGTCATCATATGGGACATATTATATTCTTAGAAAAATAGATGATGTTCAGTTGCCCGAGGTCCACAAGTTAGTTCTCCCTGAATTGATTAATCTCCTAGATCTCTTGAAATATTGGCATCAGTGTTTCAATTTGTGCAGTTTCGAGAAGTCTTCTCTGGGTTTCCTCATTAATTTTACAAATAATTCTTTCTTTCTTAGTAAGGCTACCATAACTCATTTTAGGTTTTCTTTGTGTACGGGTAATCTCCACAGAGTAGAGCCATATCTAAAAACTGATTAAAAGAAAAAAAAAGACACTGTATTAGCTAATGAGAAAATACAACTTTTCCAAACTTTTAGTAATTTGCCTGCCTTTCAGGAGCTCCTTTTGGAAATGACACGAGACTGTCATAGCTCGATTGCTTATAGGACTTAGATATACTACATATAATGTCTTCAAACTTGATTAAAATAGTTGCACATTAAGCTAACGGTATTTCATCCACTGCTTTCTAGTACTTTGTCACTTTATACTAAGAATTTAGGAGGTAATTCCTGAGAAGGAAAACAAAGAGACAAAGACTTTGTAAAGAAAATTGAAATAATTGGGCAATTTTTAAAAAAATGTGTACTTAAAAAATATTTTTATGCTTTTAAAAAATGTCACACATATCCCTCTAGATTTGGGTGCTTAGGAAAATTGTTCACCTACTAGAAGTCATTTTCGTTTGGACGGTTTCCAGATTGTTGCCCTAAAACCTAACAGCTCCCCTTTCAGTTGTGTTATAGCTTTGCTGAAAGGCGGGAGCCAGATGTTAGCTGAGTTAGGGCACCCTGACTGTCTTTCATAAACAGAGACACATCCTAGATTAACATTTGCTTTTCATTTATAGATATGTAAAAATTTTAAGTGAAATAAGGAGCTTGATTGTCAACAAACAAAACCAAATAGGCTAAATTTTAAGGACACAATGTCTAACGGAACTGGATTCCTGAAGTAGTCTCAGGTGTGTTTATCTACTAACACAGAACATTCACATGCCTTGAATAATTTACTATTAAATCTTTCATCTGCTAAGCCAACCATAAAATTACTCCTTTCCTTGCTATCAAATGACAACACTGATTTATAGTGACATATGAGTTCAACTGGGGAGATAAATACTCCTAGGACTAAATATACTTCGGCCTGTATTGGCAAAATAAAACTCTGAATTAAAAATGAAACAAAAAATATTTTTACTTTTACCATATGTGCTTTCTACTGAGAACCCTTATTTAGCTAGTTAAAGTGTCCCATACAAAACTGCATTTCAAACTTTTCTAGGAAAATTTTTCTTGGGGGGAAGGGACAGATAAAGATACACATATACTCATAAATATCAGACTTACATTTTTTAAGTCTCGAGTATTTATAAAAAATAGTTTATCCAATTTTGGCAGGTATCTCAGAATCGGGGCTATTTCATGCGCATGTGACCTGTACGGTCACTGAGGGCTGTATGTTTAGGGGCGCCTGGGCAGCTCAGTCAGTTAAACGTCTGCCTTCGGCCCAGATCACAGTCTCGGGGTCATGGGACCAAGCCCCACGTCGGGCTCCCTGCTCAGCAGGAAATCTGCTTCTCCCTGGACTCTGTCATTGCTTTCATCCTCTGCTGTCACTATCTTGAAATTCTTATAGCATTTGAATGAGAGGCCTCCCATTTTCATTTTGCCGTGGGCCTTGCAAATTATGCAGCCAGTACCGTTCAGATGTTTATTGCATCTGAGTCTAAAGTTGCCTGTATTAGTAAAAGAAATGTAATCAACTCAAACATCGTGAATAAACCACCTAGTGGGTGGTTTCCCGGCTTCTTTACTGGCTGAACTGCTGGCTCATGACTGGGGTCTATAAGTCATATTGCTGCTTTGAGACACTGACCAAAGCTGACTCCTCCCCTCTCTCACCTCCCCTAGAAGGGACAGCTCATGGAGTTGTTCAATTCCCTGTGATATCCCTGCAACCATTCAGTTAATTCTCTTTTAGCTTGACCAAGCCCATGGAGACTTTAGTTAAGCTCAGCTGCCTGGGATTTAACCAATATGTACATCATAAACAGGAATTTCATTAAAAGTAACTAACAGAAACTCATTAGATGTGATATAATGCTGTATTAAGAAGAATGAGATGGAGTTATGAATACGGTCTGAAAAGACACACTTTTGTTTTTGGTTTTGGTTTTCAAACACAATTTGCAGGACACTATGCAGGGCAATGTTCTCCTTAAAATACATTTAAATTTGAATAGAGTTTGAAAGGTATACGAACTGTTAACAGAGATGATTCCAGGAAGAAGACATATATGAGCAGAATGTGCCCGTGCCCCTAAAATTTGTATGTTGTGGTTTTAACCCCCCAGTATCTTAGAATGTGAATGTGTTTGTGTATAGGGCCCTTAAAAAAATAATTAAGGCAAAATTGAGGTCAAGTGGATGGGCTCTAATCCAACATGACTGATGTCCTTATAAGAAGAAATTAGTATCAAAAGAAAAAAAAGAAGAAGGGTGCCTGGGTGGCTCAGTCACTTAAGTGTCTGCCTTCAGCTCACTCAGGTCATGTCCCAGGATTCTGGGATCGAGCCCCATGTGGGGCTCCCCACTCAGCGGGGAGCCTGCCTCTCCCTCTGCCTATGCCCGTCCCCCTGCTCCTGCTCTCTCTCTCTCAAATAAAATCTTTTTAGAAATTTTATTTAAAAAAGAAAAAAAAAGGAGAGATTAGGATCCACATATGTGGAGGGAAGTCCATGCGTGGACTTCTGCAGAAACGGCCATCTACAAGCCAAGGAGAAAGGTCCTTACAAGAAAACAACTGTGCCAACACCTTCACCTCAGACTTCTTGCTTCTCGAATTATGAGCCAATAAGCTTGTGCTGTTTAAACCATCTGGTCTTCAGTACTTTGTTAAGGTAGTTCTAGCAAACTAATACAAGCCTCAGGAGTGCTATTCAAAAACACAAGGCTTTGAACTTATACTTTGATGCCCATTGCACTCAGAAGCCTGAGTAGATTATTAAGACAAGACCGAATAAAAGCTAAAAAATTAGAATTAATTCAAGTGACTACAATTTTTTTTCCACCGTGACAAGCTTTCAGCACAGCCACCAACTAGGACTTCACCTCAATTATGTGTTTACTATGACTAATGCTTCCTTCAAAGTGAGATGAGGAAGGCCAGCTAGCAAGGTCTCAATATTAAAAATTAAATGTGAAGCCTTAAGTACTTTCAAGTTAAAAAAAAATAGAGTGGGAATACTTGGGAAATATTGGCTGTTGAATTGAATATGACATATTCGCTGATAATTTGGAATACTGATGAACACGCTGTGCTGAAATCTTATCGTGGTAGAAGGTAACTGGAGAACTGTAAGAATTATAGGCTAAGGCTTTGTTGGCTATTATACTTACAAAGACCTCAGACACAAGTAACTCGACGTGGGCACATTCCTTTTTCAAAAAAATTCATACCATTTCTCAAGGAGATAGAGATATCCTCTGTGCTCGTGTCCTTCTAAATTAGGGATACCAGGAGTTTCTGAACCATCTGCTCAGCAATGATCATATCTCAATTCTTAGCTACTATTACGTCTAACAATTAAAATCCTCCAGAAGCATGCAATATATTTGTTTGTTTCAGGACGCTCATGCACGTTTTTCTCAAATCTCGGCGATAAGCTCTAAGGCAGCCAAGAAAGATTTCTCGATTCTTCCTCCATGGTTAAAAACCAAATCATCCCAAGTTATTTAAATAGGTATTTTAACTTTCATAGGCTTCTCTGCTAGGGTCTATCAAGTTTTTTCATTGCCTTTGGTTGAGAAATCTCATGTAATAAATTCTTTTATAATGCATTCTTTTCTACATAAAATTGAAGCCTCTGTAACAATCTGCAGCTAGGGCGCCTGGGTGGCTCAGTTGGTTGGGCGACTGCCTTCGGCTCAGGTCATGATCCCGGAGTCCCGGGATCGAGTCCCATATCGGACTCCCGGCTCTGCGGGAAGTCTGCTTCTCCCTCTGACCTTCTCCCCTCTCATTCTCAGTCTCTCGCTCTCTAAGAAATAAATAAAAAAAAATCTTTAAAAAAAAAAAAAAACAATCTGCAGCTATTCCACCAAATAGACATTCTTTTATGGTTCTTCATAAAGTTTACTTTGTCAGTTATATAGCCTATTACTGTCTTCTATCAAACACTATCATGTGGTCCCTAAGTTAGAGAATTCGGACATAATAGAGGTAAAATAATTATTTTAACTTTATGGCCGAGGTGTTAAATAGCTTATCTAATTACGTGGGCTAAGGGCATGCAACTGCAATCCCCATTTGGTTCCCACAGCTGTTTGGCAATAAATTGACATGCTGGGAACAAGCATTTCTGTTTAGGTATAGGAAGCAAAGTTTGAAAACTGTTAATCACTTTTTTCTAATGACCTTAAAAGTAGCTACCAAATGAGAGAGAAGTCTTCAAGCATCGCTTCCATTGAATTCTTCCTTTCGGCTGGGTGACAGATCATAAAATAAACCAGCAATGGATCAAAAGAGGGAGGATGTAAATAGTCAAATACATAGAAAGACTGCTGCTACCAATGTAATTTAATGAAAGCCACGACTGTTGGGTAATGACTAACATGCACGCATTTTTAAAGGCATCTTTGGAAGATTCTACTGGTGGCTCTCTACTGGCATAAAGTACATGGAAACACAAAGTTTCTCCAGGGAATATGTCATTATTTATCATTGCTCATACGTATTCTTCATATAGGTAAGACCAAATTTTTGGTATCACATGTCAGCTGAAGTGCATTACTAAAACTCTCTTCTACTTGCACATCTGGTTTATGTTTTCATTAATACTTAAGGATAACAAATATTATTATTAGGATATCCACAGAAAGCTATAGTATTATTTTAATACTGATTTAGAGGTAGAGAAAGTTCTATCTACCTATCCCACTCTTATCAGTGACTCACGGACTACAGCTAGACCACCACAAAGACAAAAGAAACAATTACATTTAAGAACAAAAATACGGACTAGAGAAGGAGAGTACTTATTAGTTTAGTAGTAACAGTCCTCTCTTCTACCCCCTCTCCCAAAATTTTGAGTTAGGCTATAAAGATAATAAGGAGAATACTTGGTAAAACTTTGAGATTGTTTTTATTTTGGTTTTGCTTTGGTTTTCTTTTATTAAAAAGGATGTTAAAAACGGAAATAACCAACATTCTACTTGTTCACTTTGATTTCAATTTCAAAATTACTATGATTTCTATCAATATTTCCATTCTAATCACCATCAACTCTCCAACAATGACTCAGGTGTGACTGATCCATTTGCTGTTGCCCAAGCCACTTTTTCTTTGCTCTATCTATGCTTTGTATATACCTTTACCTAGGGACCTGGAATTCTATTTGAAATCCACTCATCTTTCATATCCTGAGCAACCTAACTTGCTGAGTATGACTGATGAAAGAGATCATGCTTCAAAGTTAGCATTAACTCTTTTATTTCAGGAATTTATGTCCTCATCAAGTTATACCTCTTTAATATCATTGTGATTTCCTTTGATTATCTTTTCTAGCCACTGCTTAACTATCAAGACTTGAACTTATGTTTTGACACAGAGTAGTACCTACTCGAAGAAATCTTTCAGAGAAGCCTGAACATCATATAATGTTGTCATCCTTGACATCTAAAAAAAAAAAAAACCTACTTTCCCTCATATTTTAATAATAAAGGGCCTGGATAATAAATTCTAGTTTCTTTTTTCCATTATTTTAGGATTTAGAAAATATACTTCATATTCTTTTTGTACCCATTATTAGATATGAGATGTATGAAATCCACCTGTTTTTTTTAATTCATTTAAAAAAGAAAAGTTATTGATGATTTTATCTTTGGAGCTGTGGCACTTCTCCAGGATCTGTTTAAGTGCTAGTCTTTTCTCAATTATGTTGCTCAATCCACAGAGCTCCCTTCTGCATGAAAAAGTATGCTTTTCAAGTGAAGGTAAGTTTCTTTTCTTATTGCTTTGATCTTTCTTTCTCCTACCTTTTAATCTATTTCCATCAGTATCTCTCTTTAGGAAAGGAGAGAAAGGTGGTCATTCTTTTTAGGAAAGTCTGGGGCAATTTTTTGACTCTCACTTTCAGAATCTTTATTTGGTTTTTAGTCATGTAAAGTATTTAAGCCTTTTCCCTGATTTTTTTTCTTTTAACTTTTCAATCTATGTTTAATAACCCCCAAACTTTTTGTTATTCTCTGGCTGTTCCTTTTTTAGAAGCCTGATCTTGTTTTCAGAAGCGGCATCCTCTATAATCCCTCTGAGGACACGCATCACAATTTTTTTCCTTTGTTCCCAAAATTAGCTGTTCTCTTCCGTGTCATTTGTTCTGATTGTCTATATTAGGTCTTCTATTTCATGCTGTCAATTTTCCTAAATTGTGCTGATCCTTGGTTTCCTCTACATACCAGTAGACAGCCAGCAAAGGTTTCCTCTACGATTGTTTGGTCTGCCTCTCACAAACCATCCTCCTCAGTGGGAGGACTGATAAGACTCAGATGTGTCACTTCTAGACTTTGCTTTTTCTGCAGCACAAACCTTCCCAAATTTTCTTTGGGCATGTTCTAGGATGGGACTAACTGGCCCTTCACTGGCTGTCTATAAGCACAGTGTTTACTCCTTTCTACATGTTTTCTTTCTTTCTCAAGCTACATGCCAAAAGCTCTTAACTCCTTGATTAAACTCTTACTAGTTCTTTCCTTTCCTCATATTGTAGGCATAGGACTGTATACACTCCATAGTTTTCCTCTCCTTTTCTCTATTTATCGCCAAGGCCTTGCTGACCGATTTGTTCCCACTCTCCTGAATTCATTGCCTTCCTAAATTCCATTTCTACTAACTGTCCCGATTACCTCCCTCTTCAAAACATTACATTGCATCTGGTATTTCTCATCATTTCTGATCCCTGAACAATCTTCATCATTTGTTCTCTTTGCCTTTTTAGGCTCACTGTGGGGATGGCTCAAGTATCTGCCAATGGCTGAAGACGAAGGAGGAGACCTATCCTGTGAAGCACAATTAAAGAGTGCCCTTGTCTAGATAGAGAATCCATTTTCTTAATCTTGGACCTCACACCTGCATAGCTATTTCCTTAACTAGAGAGGAACATACACATTCATTGACTTCATATCCCTCAGACTACCTTTTTTCCACTACCACTTCTCTTTTCTTAGGTTGTG
>CM052806.1:21502013-21528641 GCA_028533885.1 Nasua narica
CTGAGATCATAACCTGAGCTGCAGGCAGAGGCTTTAACCCACTGAGCCACTCAGGTGCCCCTATATAACTTATTTATTGAGAAGCTATTTGGTAGCTTGGTAAACCTATTGGTGTTTGGTAAACCTATTAGAAATAGAGTGAAAAACAATTAAAAATCCCCATTCTCACAGAACTTTTATTCTACTGAAATTATTGGATCACACTAAGTTCACGAAGATTGGACCAGACATATTTTCCCTTAATACTGCAGCAACTTTTCCCCAATGTAAGTTATCTGTTAGTTTCCTGGCCTCCTTCGCACCTTTCAATATTCTTTGTAGAACATAAGAGGAATCTAGGGCCCTATACATACAAGCTAACACAAATACCAGATTATCAGAACTAACAGATTACCCAGACATCTTATCCAATGTCAAGCCTCACTAATTATGTCAAGAATACAAATAATCAGGACCAGATGAAGGAGGGAGAGGTCTGGATACATCAGTCATGTTCTGGGATGCAGAATAATACATGAGGTCCTTAATAAGATGCATGGGGGTACCACATAAAATAGGGAACATCTCCATCTTATACCAGGTAGTTGCACAGCTCACAGGACATTGCTTGGAGTCCTATTTCACAAAACCACAGATTCTACATTTGTTTTCCATGAGCAGTCCTAAATCAGGGTCATTCCGCTAAAAGAATTCAATAAGTAAAATTCTACTCCTGATAAATACTGGCTTCTTTTCTATTTAGTGGCCATAACCTAGCCATTTAATTTACAGAATATTAAACCAGGTGCCTGCTTTCTTTCCCAGAAGGATTCTTGCCTGCCCTCCTAAAGGGCAAAGAGGAATCCTAGGTCATACATTTAATTCCATTCTTCCCAATATGCCGCACGAGCTTTGAAGAACCAAGACCACAGCACCCAGACCTATCTAGTTTACCTACTTTCCTCTGCCATTTTCTTGTCCCTACTGCCAGGGCATTTTGCCATGCTGAACTGAAGAGTAGATATTTCCTAAGAACCTAGAGCTTTCTGATTCTGTGATCCATCAGATAAACTTAGACACCTCTACAGCACCCAACCTGAGGTGTGGATGAGATAGAGGATGAGGCATGAGAACTCTTAGCATCTGACATCCTTGTTCTTTCTCACTCTTCCTTTTTATTCGCAATAATCCACCAGAATTTAAAGGACTGATTTTTCTCTCCCTTTCTTCATCCTTTATGTAAAATTTGATGCTCTGTATGTTCTTAATACACTAAAGTCGAGCTAAAGGGATTTATTTTGTTTAAATTTCATGACAAAGCAACATTTTCTTATCTTCTTAAAAGACTCAAGAAAGCCAGTCCTATGATTATGTGCACTTAAGGCCTCTTTGTTCCGTGTGTATCAGGCAGTCTGGGAAGGGATGGCTACTGAGGCTGGTTCAGCAGTAAAACCATACAAGGGCCAGGGTCTGGGTCTCCCTGTCCTCTTTTCTTTCTCCTCATGGCCAATGGATGGATGCCTCAGCTACAACAGCACATCTGCGCTCAAGGCAGAGGGAAGGCTAGAAAGGGATGGGCCAATCCCATTTTACCAATTATTAAAAAGGAAAAAAAGAAAACAAACCAACAAACGAACACCTTGCCAGGACACGCAGCAGGATGCTGTTTCTATCTCAGAGACCTGAAATTAGTTCTATGGTAAAGACAGACCAGAACAATGAGCATCTTGCTTGGATAAGAAATAACATTGCTCTGAATAAAACTATATTTTGGTTAGTAAAAAAGAAGGAGGAAATTTATATTTGGTTTAAAATTAACACCATCTGCCATAGATCTACATGTTTGTTTCCAGTACGTCACGCATGCACACATACGCACACACATTAACTTAAGATCTCATCGTAAGTGGGTTACAGCCTTCCATTTAAATATTCAAGACTTATTTAGTGCTCGCTTCGGCAGCACATATACTAAATATTCAAGACTTATTTAAATACCATTCTGCTGTTTTATGTAAGATGAGTCACGTGAGTTATCCCTCTGAATGAATTTTTCTCTCATAAATTGTACATCATCTTATGTCTCATAAATATTTTTTGCAAATTGAGTTCTCCAGGAAGCAGACCCTGAGAAAGAATTGAGCACATAGGATGTTTAGTAGGGATGTCTGGGATCAACATCTGTAGAAGTTCTAAGAGGGGAAGGAAGCGGAAGGGGGCAGCTGTCGCCTCAGCTGACACACAAGCCCCCACCCCAGTGGGGGAGATTCGGAGGACAGTCCTTCAAAGTTATCTTGAGTTTAAAGGAGATGATTGGTCCTGTGTACCTCCACGTCCATAATTTACTGGATGTACGCCATGTGGCTCAGGCGAGGAGGCTCTCCAGCTAAGACAATCCCAGGAGGGCTGACAGCTGAAGGGTACCTAAGGACACCCACAGTAACAAGGGAGACAATTCTTTTGTAGCTTCTTTGAGGGGAAATTTCAGTGGTGCATCACCAGTGAACAAGAAAATTACTTGCCACAAATAAAGAAATCCAATTGTCATACGCTGGCCATTGTTACTTGACATATTTTTTTAAAGAATTTATTTGACAGAGACAGAGCAAGAGAGGGAACACGAGCAGGGGGATTGCAGAGGGAGAAGCAGGCTTCCCATTGAGCAGGGAGCCTGAAGCAGCGCTTGATCCCAGGACCCCGGGATCATGACCTGAGCTGAAGGCAGACACTTAATGCCTAAGCCACCCAGCCACCCCACTTGACATATTTTATTATAAACTTGATACTTCATTCAAAACTCAGACTGACAGCCTTAAAACTTCTAAATACACACACACACACACACACACACACACACACACACATATATATAACACTTATATGATATATATATAATTCTGGCTGGAAAAATATGCAATTTTAATAGCAATAGCAATAGCAAATAGCAATTAGTTACATGGCTAAGAGTTAAATAGCTAATTAGAGTTGAGTTTCATCCCCTTGAAGAAACATTATGGAGAGATCTGTACACCACTATCTATACACCACTGTGAGACATTTATTATCACTTATTCCACAGATAAAAGAAACTGAAGTTAACGTACTCTCACAAATAACATTTTAATTATGGAAAAGATTCCTCTTTGGGATTAAAATATCTTTCACAATTTATGGGACTTTAAAGAGCTGGAATGCTGTAGAATGAAGTAATATATATGAAAAAAGCCTTATTAACTGCCTAATTCTACACAGACATTATTTTTATTATTCCAGGATAGTTAAGTGAACAATTTTATTGACTGTTCAATCTACCACATTATTTTCATATGTGAGGAAACTCATTGAAAAAAGGCCTTAAATCCTTCTGATTATTTATAATTTTATGATCCCTGCATTGAAGAACTAACACAGGCTCATCTTGTCAGACTGTGAACTCATGCTTTTTCCTTTATCCATATCCTATTTTAAGGAGGCTTCCTATATGTCGCCAGGAAACTGACAGCTTAAAATAGAAAAAGCGAGAAAATATGTCAATGGTATTATTATTTAAAACAAAAAAAGTGAAAAATTATTTCCATGATGCTATTAAAGTGTCATTGCAGTAGGACAGAGGCTGTATACCAGTTTTTCTTTTTAAAATAAGGGTGAAAAACAGAGCTAAAGAATAAAAAATGGGTCCTTGTGCACATACCAGAAGGGGACATTTTTATTCTACTAGAAGGGTCTCAGCTTTTAAGTGGATTCCAGGAATGGAGAAAAAACAATGCATCAGATTATACTGTTCCGATGACAATATATGCTTTGGTTTTAGTCTGTTTTTTTATCATGTACTTTCTCTTCCCTTAAATTTTAATTGTTTATTGAGGCAGAGAAGCCCTCTGCAGACATGGATCCTGGTACTTGGGCCAGGTATAAAATTCGCAATGATGAGAGAACATCCTATATAAATCTTTCCATCAAAAGTGATCTTATTGATGAGTCGTTGCAATTCGTGGGACAGATCAGTGTAAAGAAACTAACCTCAAGGGATAAAATTGAGACTTCATCTGGCTAGAGGAAATAGCTATCTAAACTGACCTTTATATTGCCTAAATTCTGTGGCTTTCTCACTTAAGTTTCCCAGAAATATTAGGCAAATATTTTAATTAAAACAGTATTTCCTTTATTAACAAAAGTTAGACATGAAGGCATGCAAATTAGATAAAGGTTTTTATGCATTATCAAAATTCTCAGCATTATTAAAAATATTAATCAAGTTTTAATAAAATATACTTTTGAAATGCATATTAAAAGTTCACTTGATTTATCCTGTAACTACTAGAGAAGGTTTTTCTCTTCTGATTAGAACTCCCCAAGCCTAGAAAAGAGATGATAACTTTAAGAGTCTACTTAACCGCTCCAAGTACACTGCACATGTAGCCCAGGGAGGTAGGGATTTTAATAGGACATGCCCTCCCTGATTACAGATACCAAATACGTAGATTTGTGAGTAGATTCTGGTAGTTAAAATATTACTAAACACACACATTTAAAAATGACCCCCCCAAGCAATGGGTGACCTAATGAAATCTGTGAAGAACTTAAACATTCATTACGATAGGCAGCTTTATGTGCTTCGAAGTCTGAAGCTATGGCTGTGCCCATACATTCCAAAGCTGAATACTGTGTCTTTCAGTAGATGTTTATACTTTCTGTAATAAAATGGGCAGTCCTGGGGGGCCTGGGGGGCTCAGTTGGTTAAGCGCCTGCCTTCGGTTCCGGTCATGATCCCAGGGTCCAGGGATCGAGCCCCGCATCAGCTCCCTGCTCAGCAGGGAGTCTTCTTCTCCCTCTACCCCACCCCCTTGCTCATGCTTTCTCTCTCTCTCTCAAATAATAAAATCTTAAAAAATATATATAGTCCTAAAATGCTATCAGTAATTCAAAGAATAATTCTGTTGTATTATACTTAATAATGGCCAAGAAATCAGGTTAGAATAAACTATATTTCCTTTTGCGGTATCTTCTATATAGGGTAGCTTGCTAGGTTATGACTCACTGACACTCTGAAAACTGATATATGAAAGGAAGAACTTCTCTTTATGAAGGAGATACACTTCTTGGTTGATCCTATTACTGTAATACTTCTATATAGAATCTCAGCCTGTGTACTATTCTTTAACTGTGTTTTTAGGAGACTCAGTATTAATCTGTATCATTGCATGCTAAATTCTTTTAGATAGCTCTACATACATGGAAAAGCAAAGTCATGTTTCTGAGTTGAGAATTATAGAAACTTTCTTTTTTTCCTTAAGTTTCTAAAAGTCTCTTACTGAAGTATAGTTGATAAAACTTACTTGTTTTTAATGAAATCTTTACTGATTTCATTTGATATTTCTATTACGAGCGAAAGTCAAGATGGCCTTTATTCTGCTTTGGTCAAGAACAATTGATGAAATAGTTGAAAGAAAAAAGAAAACAGTCAAAAATGTCCACTTAATATTTAAAAATTATGGATAAGAACTAAAAAAATACACAAACATTTGAGTGTTCAAGATGTATTATTGTCATCAAGAAAAATGTAAGAAAAAAATGTAAAATAGAAGCTACTGCTTTTGAGATGTCGGCATGGATTGAGGTAGAAGCAGAGTAGAAAATTTCTGAACCTTGTGAGCTGCAATCACTCTGCAGGGTGGCACCAACAGGTCCTCTACTGCACCACATTCCAACATCCAGAAGGGCAGTGGTGGGAACTGCCAGAGGACTTCTCATAAACTACATCTAAAAAATGGCTAAGGAAAATCCTTCTGATTTCTTTGCAAAGGGAATAATAATAACTTCTAAATTAAGGGAAAGCTCTAAAAGTTCTCTCTTTTTTTAATTTAAGGAAGCTTAAGACGTGCACCTGGGTGGCTCAGTAGGTTAGGTGCCTGCCTTAGGCTCAGGTCATGACCCTGGGATGCTAGGATTGAGCCCCACATTGAGCAACCTGATCAGTGGGGAGCCTGCTTCTCCCTCTGCAGCTCCCCCTGCTTCTTTTAACGGAATCTTATTAAAAACAACAGTGTTTTTAGAGGTAGACAAAGAGCGATAAATTTTATGATAACTTCTTTTTTCTTTTTTTAAGAGAGAGAGAGCATGAGCATGGGCAGGGAAGGGGTTGGTGGGTCAGATAAAAGAGGGAGAGTAAGAATCTTAAGCAGGTTCCTCACCCAGTACAGAGCCTGATGCAGGGCTCAATCTCAAGACCCTGAGATCATGATTTGAACCAAAATCAAGAATTAGACACTTAACCCACTGAGCCACCCAGTTGCCCCTAGAACTTCCCTCTTTAAGCTAAGGCATTCAAATCCCTGGATATAAAGTCCTTTTTGGATACTCTTAAGTCATTACCTCTTGTGGACTTCTACAAAAGATATATGCAATATAAGATATATGTATTTTTTTCAGGTGCTAATTATAAAGGAGGTATCATTTAACTCCACTATCATTAATTTTTAAAAACCAAATCATTCAGAACACAGATCACAAACTGCTGAATCATATGTTATCTCTTTTCAACAAGTTCTTAGAAAACAGACTGTTAGCATGGAGTATTTCTGGGAACAAGATCAGAGAGCACTTAGCTGGCAGAAATTCTGAATTTTTTGACAAACAATTTTTGGCCTAAAAAATTATCTGTATATTTCACTCTTTAATCAGGGTTTGGGTTCATATGCCTGAAGATATTTCACAGAGTATAAGGCATTATGATTATCACTAAGAAGGCAGTGGGTTTACATTATCTCTTAACATAAGATATGAAGAGAATCAGAAAGCGTTACTCTTCTTCCACCTATTTTAGATTAGGGGCTTCTCAGAGATGTAGATTCCTAGGCCCTATCTCAGACTAGAAAATAAGGGCAGTTATGGAATTTTAAGAGCTCCTGGGTTTATCATTACATATTATGAGGTATGAGTTCCGTCAATCCAAAGAATGACATAATGAGCTAATTTATATAGGCGTCTTTAATAATAGGTAAGCCCACGCTTATCTATGTGGGGAGGAGTATAAAATAAGCCATTTTAAAGTAAGAAATCTCTATAAATATGCCATTTGTCAATATTTTTGGAATAGTTTGAAAATGAAAGATAAATATGTTCTAGAATCCTGTAAGATAATGGTGGCCACATACATTCCATACTACAAAAAGTCTCATACAGATACTATAGATTGGGATAACAACTAAAATCATCCTAGCTCACACCCCTAGCACAAATATAAGTCATAAGGGTCTACGCACACCCATCAACTTGTAACTGAGAAAATAAACACAAAAGACCATCAGGAAAGCAGCAGAGATGGCACCAGAATCCAACCATACCAAAGAGAGAGTGGGGAGGTGATTGGGCTCTATTAGCAGTGGTAAACAGATAACATCAGTTAGGGTTCACTCCCTGAAGGAAAAGACCCAACTTGTAGTAAAAACCAGTGAAATCATTTACAAGTCATGGCAGATGAGAGCCTTGGAGAGTGAGAACCTAAGGGGAAGGTCTTGGAAAATGTGCAGGATCCGATGTGGCAGTCTCAGGAATGTATGACTTCTGGGAGACAGAGTGATATCTTGGAAGACAACATATTTCTTGCAAATGTATTGGTGAAGAGACAAAAGGAGATTAAAGATAAAGAAAATTCTTGAAAAAACACAAAAAAATCAGAAGAGAAAAATATAATAACATGCACCATCTATTTTAAAAGAAAGCGCTCCATGCTCTAACAACTGAAGAAAGGAAAAAATGAACTGAGGAACTAAGTCACATAGCTTCTCCCAAATGCCTGCTCATAGGCTCACCAGGTATGTTATTCCAGGAAAACAGAACATAATTCAAAAAAACAGGAACAACTTCAGTGTCATCCATCAACAGTTATCAATCAGTGTAAAAAATATATATAAATATCTTTTATATAATTTAATACAAACAATATAAATAATTATATTCATATCTAATGTCATATAATTACAAATAAATTTATAGGATTCAAATTTTTCATCAGAGGAAAACAGATACACACACAATCTGAGATGATAATGCATAGGACCTATAATAAATATTATTTCATCCTGAAGAAGAACAAAGTTAGGAATTATACTGAGACCAAGGTTCATACACAGTGCAATGCCTCTGAGGAGAAACAGACCAATGGAACAAAGAGAGCTCACAAGAGAAGTACACACATGTTATCTACCGATTTATACTTGCCATTGCAAATAGTTGGGGAAAAGATGGCCTTTTAAAAAAAAAGAACTGGAATAATTGGATATAAGGACAAGAAAAAAAAATCAATCTTGATTCCTACCTTACACAATACCCAAACTTAAATAATCACTGGATCATATAGCTTACATGTGAAGGGTAAAGTCATTAAGCATTTAAAAGAAAAAAAAACAGAGAATATCTGCCTGACTTTAGGGAAAAGAAAGCTATCTGTCTCCCACAGGAGACAGAAAGCCCTAACTATAAAAGACAAGACTGATAAACTGGACTTCATAAATATTTTGAGAATTCTGCCCGCCAAAAACTGCAAGACAGTGAAGATATTCCAAAAACTTAGATCAACCAAGGTCTCATAACCAGAATATATAAAGAACTCTTACTAATAAATAAGAAAGTAACAACCCAATAAAGGAAAAAAGGCAAAAGACATGGAAAGTCACTTCACAAAAGATAGTACCTATATGGTCAAATGCAAACATTTCTGGAATAGCTTCAAGAATCTGGCCATTTGTTGATTCTCACATTCCTGAGACAGACGTTGGTATTAATGTTGTGTGGTTTGTCCCTGGGGGGGCATCTCCCTGTCTCCCCCAGTGCAAACAGTTCCCTCCCAACTTCTATGTCCTTCTCACTAGAACACTGGCTCCTTAAAACATCCATTTATCCAGGATAAGTTTCTAGTACCTGGTACTCTTGTCTCACAACTACAAAATGCACTATTTCCATTACATTATGTGAAAATAATACATATATTATATGACATGGGGGGGTCCCGGAGTTCTGCTGTAACCTATTTTCGGAGTCATTTTTCTGGAGATAATCTCCCACTGAAATTTAGCTTTGAAACTAGCTGACATCTTTGGTTCTTAACACTGGCAGCACGTCTGAATTTCCTGTGGAGTTATTTATTTATGTCAAAAAAATCTCTTTTTTAAATTAAGTTATAAGTGAAATATAACACTAAGTTTAAGGTGTACAACCTGTTGACCTAATATGTTTATATACTGTGATATGATTACCACAACTGACAGCTTCGTCAAGTCACATAATTATCCTTTTAAGGAGAGAACATTTAGGATCTAGGCTCTTAGCAACTCAGAGGTATATAATACAGTACTATTAAAATCACAATGTTGAAAAAAAAAGTCACGATGTTGTACCTCAGGTTTCTGGAATGGATTCATCCTCTAACCACAAGTTTGTACCTTGTGACCAATGTTTCCCTAATTCCACCATCCAGAATGACCCCGGTAACCATAATTCTACTGTTTCTAGGAGTATGGCTATTTTAGATCTCATGTATCAGTGACATTAGACAGTATTTGTCTTACTTCACTTAGCCTAATGCTCTCAAGGAACATCCATGTTATCACAAATGGTAGGATTTTCTTCTTTCTTATGGTTGAATGCCGGTCTTTATTATACATATACATACATATATCTATGTATATACATAGATATATCTCACAACTTTTTTATTCTTTCATCCACAGATGGACACTTAGGTTGTCTTAGTATAAATCTTAGCTAGTATAAATCATGCAAAATGAACATGCATGTACAGATTTTTTTAAATATGTTTTCATTTCTTTAGGGTATATACTTAAGAGTGGGAGTACTGAGTCACAAGGTATGCCCAGGCCATATGCCAGACCCCTTCAATCAGAGCCTGTGACTATGGATCCCAGATATCAATATCTTTCATAAATCACTAGATTTGTCCAACGTACAGCCAACTGTGCGGGGCTGACCTGAGAAGGAACTCATAATACTGAGCTTATGCCTTCGGATACTATTTCCACTTCATTCTTTTGACTTTCTCTTCCTCATAGTAACTGGGCCAAATACATAAGAAACAAAAACATCAAATAAGTAGATATCTTCTATTGTTTTGTATAATGTTGTTTTACCCCATCTTTTAGACTTGCTCAAACATATGCTCTTTGGGGAAACACTCGCAGCTACTTGAGGTCTGTGAACATGGTCTGAGACTGAGTGTACTCGTTTGCCCCTGAGCTCTCCCCCATGTGTGCTACTCCCTGCAATGTCATTATATGGCTTTCTATTTCCTCCACTAGATCAAACAATTTGAAGTAAAAAAAAAAAAAAATAGGGGAGCCTGGGTGGCTCAATGGGTTAAAACCTCTGCCTTCCGCTCAGGTCATGATCTCAGGGTCCTGGGATCGAGCAGAGCCACCGCGCATCCGGCTCTCTGCTCAGCAGGGAGCCTGCTTCCCCCTCTCTCTCTGCCTGCCTCTCTGCCTACTTGTGATCTCTCTCTCTGTCAAATAAATAAATAAAATCTTAGATAAATAAATAAAATGTCTTCATCATTCTATCATCTAGCACATAGTAGATATCAGATAAATATTTGATGAGAGAATGAATAATCCAATTTAGGAGGTGATATTATTTTATCATTACCTTTTAATAAAATCAACATGTCCTTCATTGCAGAAATTATGTATATTAATATAGCGATGCTGATTTTGTTTTTATTTAAAAATCATGCAGTTTTTCCCTCTAATACTACCTACTTATGTACTCTCTTTCTGGGGTGATCACTTGTAACATCTACTGGAGTGGTACTGGATAAGTAGGGCCAAGCGTATCCACATACTAATCTTCTCTTTCTCCCGAGGCACTCACCAAAATCACCATCAGGGAAGCTTCTTCCCATTGTTTTTATTGTGGTAACAAAAAACACATAAAACTTACTACTTTGGAGCACCTGGGTGGCTCAGTCAGTCAAGCATTTGCCTTCGGCTCAGGTCATAATCCCGGGTTTCTGGGATGGAGCCCTGCATCGGGCTCCTGCTCAGTGGGGAGTCTACTTCTCCCTCTCCCTTTGCCCCTCTCTCCACTCATGCTCTTCCTAATAAATAAATACAATCTTTAAAAAAAACCACACACACAAAATTTTAGTATCTTAACCATTAAGTTTAAAAAGAAGGAATTTTTCAGTTCGCTTTCTTTTTCTTATATTTATCCATGCACAGTTTTAGGGGTTACTCAATTTCACAAAGGTTCTTACCACAAAGCAGCTCTTCCTACCCAGCACTAAGTTACCATCCCCGTGGCAGCCACTTTTAACTATTTGCTGTTTCTATCTTATCATCCCTATCATTCAATCAGATATTAAGGCTCCTTGTTTTTTTTTTTCAATTTTAAGCCATATGTATTTACTTTTCACAATGGAAGATGAAAATTTAGATCATCTGTAAAACTTCTCCCACACCTGCTACACACTTGCACCCACTGCGTATACCCAACGCATGCACGCTCTGCAAATATGCATCCAGGACCTCCGACCTCCCAGCATAATTATGTTCTAATTATGTTATTAATTTATTTGTATTTACAGTAACAATTAAATTATTAATGTATATTATAATTTAATTATAGCATAATTTTACCTAGACCAGTATCTACCACTTATATAATTACTACAAAAAATGCTTTTCTTTGATTAAGTTACCATATCTTTCCAATTATTTTATCTCTTTGGTTTTTGGGTTTTTTTAGTTTGGGTCTAAAATGCCTGTTAGTTAATTCTCTAAAATGTTTAGTGTCCATTGGTTGCCTACTCCTAACTGAGTCAGACTTCAGACTGGTGAATGGAAGCTCAGTGTGCAATGACAAATTTGTCAAATTTGTCAAATCTGATATGACTTGATTCTCTTGGGGGGATACCACCAGTATCAGTACCTCTAAATGTTTTCTGCTAGATTTCATGGGAGATGTAATTTTCCCATCTCTTGCTTAGAGGGTATAAACCTACTTTCCAAGGCTCTAGGCTCCAATATATGAACAGAGTTGGGAGATTAATCACCAGAGAAGAGCTTCTCAACTTCACTAATCATCAGGGAAAAGCAAATTAAAATTACAATGCGACATGACCATATGCATCAGATAATAGCATGTATTGGTGAAGATTAGGAGCAAATCAAATTCCCATAGAGCACTGATGGGAGCAGAAATTAGCTCAACCCCATAAGAGAAGGGTTTAGCTGTATCTACTACAGTGAAACATACACGTACCTCTGATTCGGCAATTCCATTTCTTAGGATATACCCAACACAATTGTGTACACATGCTCATACATATTTCAATTAATATTAAATACGGATAAATCTTTAAAATTTCATGCTGAGCAAAAGCAACGAGAACAAGAAAAAATCTGTGCTAATTTCATTTATATAAAGTACCAAATCCATGCTGTTAGACGTTGGAATAATGGCTTTTCTCAAGAGAGGGACAGGAACCAGAAGAGAGCCCAAGATGGATCTTCTGGGGACCAGCAATGTTCCAAATTTTTCTTTTGCTTTTGCTTGCTCTCTACTTAGATGTAGTCAATGACAAAAGAAGTCTCACAAACCCACACGAAGATGGATTATTCCACAGCTGTGGTTACTTGCTTTAAACTTGCTCACTCGGTCAAAAACTCCTTTCAGTGAACGTGCTTCTACAATAAGTGACAGCTTCTTGATTCTGAAAGCTTCAGAAGGAAGTTCATGAGAAATGGGTTCTCTGAAATAAGCATGCCTCTGACAACTATTCAATAAAAAAAAAAAGATCTCACCTAGGTGAATACTGCAGATAATGTTAATTCACTTAACCTCTACCAACTGTCAGTATCAGAATTCTACACTTCTCCGACAACTTCACGTAAGATGAGCTCTCTCTCTCTGCTCAGAGACAAGATGTCTGATTGGCATAATTCTCTTCCATAAAATAGCCAATATATTCAACAATCTTTTTGTTTTCGATACTGAGTGGTGGTCTTGTCCTATTTTGATTATAGATTATGAACATTTACATGAATTCATACTTAAGAATAGATGTGCTTTTCTGTATGTATAGAGATAACGGTAAAATATGTATTCTTTAATTCCACAGGACATCTACTTCTAATCCAGATCTATTGCCTTAAATAACAGACAGACAAGACATGGAAACCACTTGGTTTCAAGACACTGCCCATCAGTCAAGGAAGGACAGAGAACCTGAGGAGAGGGAAATAAACTGGTCTGTAGGACTGCCCTGGCCGAATGCCCTGACAGAGTTCCCAGGTTGGCAAAGGAAAAACTCAGGTGGAGCCTGATGGAACTCTTTGGTTTGAGGAGACAAAGCTAAGCATTTCCATTTTTTAAAAGCACCCAGAGAATCCTGATGTATAAGAGCTAGGAACCAAAGTTCCAACTGTTCCATGAATGACCGTGTTGCATCCAAGCTTCTCCTAGTGACCTGTAAACTGCTTACGGTTTGTTCTTCTTGGCAAGTCACTTCAATTGCTCTTCTGTAAAAAGGGGACTCGTACATAATAATAACTGCACCATGAGCTGACTTATGAGTGAACAAATTAATAGATGCAAAACTCACAGGACATAGCCTAGCTGATAACATTTTGCTGGTGCAATCTCTTACTATGAGTAATCCACGACCAGGTGGCAATCACCTGACATAGCTTTCATGCCAGAGGAGAAAGGAGGGTTTGGCACAGGGCATCAGACCGCTGCCTAGGCTCCTTACAAGCTTCTGTGGGAGACTTTTAGATTATCTGATGGACATCAGGTGATACAGATGTTTGACTGGAATAGTTTCACTTTAGTGGAGATAGGACATAGTAGCTTGCTACATGTGTTCAGTATAAACGCAGATTTACTTCCAAAAGTCTTCAGTGTAAATATTTTCTAGGACGACAACTAAAACAATATTTTTTTTTCTTGAAGTTTTAACATACCCTCAATATTCTAACACTATTTAAAAGACAAATTACTTGCCACTGTTGGGGGGAAAAAAACCAACTTTTTAATCTTTTTCAAGTTTTTATTTAAATTCCAGTTAGTCAACATAAAGAAAACCTTTTAAAAAAAATCGGAATAGAGTCAGTTCCTTCTCTGCTCTCTTTTATTGTGATAAAAGGATTGAGCAAAACTGTATGGAAATTACTCAGCTGCTTTATACAACCCTACTGACATATGCTTCTGTCTAGAAACCTTGGAACCTTTGGAACTTCCTTCTGAAAACTCCCTGGACAGAATTAATTAGTTGGCAAAGAAAAGCCAAATGTTACACTTATTTGAACATCTGAATGAATTACAAAGGTTTCACTAGTTACTTTAATACAATTTCAAACTGTGCATGAGTTGAATATTTTAGACAGGTGAAATCTTTACTAGGAGGTTTCTCAGAAATCATGGCAGAGTACTTATTAATTTAAAGAAGAAAACCAAATGTGGAGCCAAGAGAACCTCTAATATTCCTCTTCCCCCAGGGGACAGCCAGATGGCTGTGTAACACTTTTGCCTGGCACTGCTACCATTTAGATTTCTAGTTTGGGTTGGCTACCAATCCCTTGCTTCCAAATAAGAAATTCTCTTTATAATTATGCTCATAAACAATCCTCAGCTTGACTTATGTCTTACGGTCACTTAGAGATTCTCTCAAAATTATTTTAGACCAAGTCAAGGAATTTTTTTTTTTTAAGTCAAGGAATTTTAAGGAGAATAATAAACACAGGAAAAGTTAAATATAGATAGGCATATATATATTTAAAATATATTTATTTGAAGATAAAAATCATATTTTAGACTACTATATTCTAAATGGAAGTTTTTGTTTCCTAGAGCTATTTTCATGCCCGGGAGTACGACCTGTTATAATTGAATTTTGCTGATTTAATAAAAATTAAGTCAATTTAAAAAAACCCCGAGGATCACATACAATCCCAGAAGTATTCATCCAACAACAAAGTAAATCTATGAAAAGAAAATGCTGGTGCTTGGGTTCAATACAGAAATTTCTCTAAATGCATTTGCATTTGGGGGTCTCAGAAGAAAACAAAGTTAAGTCATTGAGAACACAGAATGATTAAGAGAAGCAGAACTAAAGCTGTCAGAACAGTGAGCTGTTATTTTGTTGGTGCCAAATGGATAGTGGTCCCTCTGTAAAATGGAGTAACATATTTATTTTCATTTCTTTTCCACTCACCTCCTCTTTTAACCATATTACTCGCATCTGCCTCAGCCGCTCTAATGAATTTTTGTCAGACACTGGTGACCTCTCTCACGCTAAATTAAATAGCTTCTGTTTATAATTTTTCTCTGTGCTATATGCAATCTACTTCTCTGCAAAGCACCTCCACTGGATGCATGACCTGGGACTATCTTTTCACTTTATTATATATTTTATATATAATAACATAAAATACTTTTTTATTATTCCTTCTATTTCACTGAAAAGTCTTTGCCACTTTCTAGATCCTTTTCTCCACTGACATACCCCCAGACACTTCTGCCTTAGAAGTTTCTTATTTCTAAAAGTGCTTAATACAGTGAATTCTCATCTGCCACTCCAATTCTGTTCCCAACACTTCTAACACTGTATGTTCAAACCTATTCCTATTTTCCACTATTGAAAAAAGTTTCCCTTTGATTTTTCTTGATCATCCAGCCTTGCAAGTATGTATGAATTCGAACTCATTATTCTCATTCCTCTTAATATCTACTCAATCACAAACTCCTGTCAAGTTTAAAATATGCGTCTCAGATCTTGTCCCTCCTCTGAATGCCCACTGGAATAATCTGAATCTGGATAATTTCCTAGAACCTAAGTGTTACGTGTATTTCTAGCTAGATTCCTAAAGTTAGTTCCTTTGTTAGGAAAACAACTCTCTGAATACTTCCACATTTCTTCACAGTCCAGGCTTTCTGAGAGGAGTACGGACAGCGTGAGTGAAAGGAGACTGAGCGATAAACAAGTCTTGGAAACTGAAGGTAATGCATTGCCCTAAATTGATTGAAAGACCTATCTCCCGAAGTCGTTTGCTTACATTCTAAGGGTAATAAAACCCAAAGATGCCTTTTTTCCTTCTCCTTCGAAGAATTTAGCTTACTTTCAAGGTAGCGTGACCCTTTCCCTCTCTGGAGAGGGTCTGTTCACAGTATGGCATGAAAGAGTAAAAGTCTCTCTCCTCTTTCCTCCTTCTTCCTTCACTCTGTCTCTGTCTCCCTCTCTCTCTCAGCCTTTTTATAAAGTGCCAACTCTCAGAATTTGGGGATTCCCTCCCTATGATGCAAACTACACTGTGCGCATGAAGCACATCTGCTCATCACTGCCCTGTACATGGGAAATGAGGGTGAGGCACTGATATAATACTCTGTGAGTAAATGGTCTGTTTTCTCGTCAATAGAGCTCATGCTTCCTATTATAACTGATTAAACTTTACATCTTGGACAGTACTACCAAATCGATGTTGTTTAAATACTAATTTTAGCCAGTTATTTCGTTGCACAAAATATTTGGAGGATAATTTTTTTTTTTTTTTTTACTACTTGGCTTTGAAAATTCTCATTGTTACCCAACATGATCATATACTGTAGTTAGATTTCTGTGTTTCACAAATAAATTACATTTATTATTAGAGAATATAGAACTATCTCTTTAATAACTAGTACCATAATAATAAGGTAGCTTTATAATGAAAAAAAGATAAAATTTGATGCATAATTCATATGATAGGCCAGGATAAATAGGTAGGAGAATTAAGTGTAAAGAATGTAACCATAAATATACCCTAAGAAAATATGGAAGACTTTCTATATAATCTTGTAATTGGCAAAACTTGCCCAACTAGGATATAAAATATAGAAGTGTAAAATTAAAAAAAAAAAAAGGAAAAGACGCCAAAAGTAAATAAAAAGAGAAATGAACACCTGCATATAAATTTTGATACTTACATCACAAGGTTTAAAATCCCTAATATATAAAGAAATTCTGAAAATAAAAACAAATATACAAACTCATGGGACAAAAATCAGACAAATGAATAGGAAAAACAAATGAAGTGCCTCCTGACAATATGAAATGGTGCTCAATTTCCATTTTTTGATTAAATTCAACAATCATCTCTCATACTGTCTCCCTGAATTTAATGCCTTTTTTTCCTTGTGGTTGTATTCTCTTTTTCTCTGCTTTAGTAACTCAACCACAGTAACTCAATTTAGTAACTCAATCATTATATACCTACTTGTCATTCTTCTTATTTATTCTCATTACAGTTTACTGAGTTTCTCTGATCTACAGGTCAAGTTTTTTAGGAAGTCAAATTTAGAGAGTTTTCAGACTGTTTTTTAAATAGCTTTCTTTTTCTACCTCAATCAATACTCTTCTCTGTGACTCCAATTACATGTATGTTATAAATTTCTGATATGGTCCCATAGGACCCGGAAACTCCATTTTTCAATAGGATCCAGAGAGGACAGCAGAGGTTTTCTTCTTACCATGAAAGACCTTGGACATAACAGGGTGTTAAGTTCACATCACTGAGTGTTAGCACCGGATGAGACCTTAGAAATCGAATCCACTGCTAAACTTACACAGGCAAGGAACATATGTCTCTCAGATTTTTATAGTCACACATTAGTATGTGGCCGAACTGTGACCAGAATGCAGATCCTCTAATTTTTTTCTAGTATTCTATTCCCTATTCTATGATGCCTTCCTAAATGCATGTTAGACTGTTTTTCTGATTTTTTGTTATAACAGTAAATATTGTTCAACTATGGCCAGTCCTCACATTCTTATTGCTCAGATAGATAAAATGAAGTAAAAAAGCAAAACAAACGAACAACATTGTTCTAAGAGGGTAGATTTCATGTCAAGTATTCTTACCACAATAAAATTGAAAGAAAGAAAAAAACATTGTTCTCACTTAGGAGTTCCAGAGTAACTGTTCTCCTATATTTTGTGTTTAAGAATGGGTCTGTACCCCTCATATGTATATTCAGGCCACTGTTTGGTTAAGGTTTCAGCAACAAGCTGCTAGGGGACAGGACTCTATGCCCTAAGGTGGTAGGGAGCATGGATGTCCACGTAAGGCCTGTTCACTTACTGACTTAATCATGATTTCTCTACCAACAGGCAGTGGACCTGCTATTGCTAAGAACAACAATTTGACTCTTTAGTTTTATGATTTCCATTTGATTTATAGTTTCATTTCTCTGTTGAAATTTCCTAATTAACTAAGACCATGTTTTTCACTAATAATTTCAACCTATTTTTCTTCCATTCTTTTAATAAATTCTAAGGACTTAAAGTATGTGTCTGCTATGTCAAACAATGGTGCCATCTTGGATTTGATTTTTATTGGCTGCTTCCCAGTTTCTTCATGTGTCTACTGATTACTGATTGGAAACTTAGAACACTGTGGATAATACATAGTATAGACTCTGATTCAGTGTTAACAGGAATTTCACTCACAGTGGATCACCATGAACTTGAAAAGTCATGGAAGTCATGGTTGTATGATTTCCTGAAACTGCATCTGTGAAAAGCTGAAGGTATTCCCATTGTCCCTCTAATTTGCTGGGTCAATCTTCAAATTGGTCTCTTTTGTGGATCTTGGACTTTTTTTTTTTTTTTAGGCTTTGTTATGGGTCTAGTGTAGGCACAGGCCTTTGGTTGCTTCAAGGAACCACTCCATTACAGTCCAATGTCTAGTCCTTTAAGAATGAGCACATTCTCTCAAGGTGTCCACTGTATTCTTTACCTCCTTCTCTCTGGTTTAGCCCTTTCTTGAAATTGCTGACGTCCTATTTCATTCTTTATTTTTCCTCCAACTCAGTCATACTTTTGAGATGATTCTTTTAATTCTTTACCCAGCACTTTTCAATGTTCTATACCAGAAGTTTACCTCCAACTTCTAGTCTATTCTAATTCTAGAGAAGAAGGTCTTGTATGGTTCTTACCATTGGGTAGATAAAAACTCTACGCAGATACAGGGCTTTCATAGCATAAGTGAAATTAGAGTTGAGTGTGTTTCAATTATAGAAGCAAACAGAAATGACACAAAGCAAAACCAACTGTATGAAAGCACAGAGGACTAGAGTCAGGCTGGAACATTTTCTCTAGGTGAGGAACTACGTACAAAAGGATCAGATATTGTAGTAAAAAGACCAAAAAGAGAGGGAGCCAAGAACTTGGCAATCATTGTGGCAAAGTGTCTAGAAAATTTTATAATATATAGTCTTATATAAAACCAAAAGACAATCTTGATTTTCATTTCTTTCAACCTTTTTTTGCCTATTTTCCAGAACTGTTCCTTCAACAGCAATTTTTTTTCAAACTTCTTAAATCTTTCATTCCATATAGCCCTATAATTTATAAAAGGTTATAACCTTTATTGATCTTCATCTTTCCTGATCTGAAGTAAGTTACACTCTGAACTTTGCTTTTCTCTTCTAGATAAAAGAAATAACTTCCTTAAAGGACTATTATGAGAATAAATAAGAGCATATGTGAAAAATTTACCACAGTCTAGCATTCAAAAAAACACAGTAGAGTGAGTGTCTATATGACAAGGGAGAAACATGACTATTGCTCTTCTCTGCATATATATAATGGGTCCTTCTCTAAATCCATGCTAGTGAATTAGGAGACTTCTCCATGAACCATTACAGTTCTGACCACCAATTTCTAATATGTTAGGTATTTTCCCCATACCGGCAAGCAATTCCTGGACATAGCTGTTCCACAATTCAACTTAATTCTGATACTGTGTATGTGGAGATCCCACAAGTTAAGTGTTCAGTTCCACAAGACTGTCCCCCTCACCCCCCATCTTTAGTCACAAGTTCAGGTTGTCACCTATGCTTTTGACCTACTGGCTACAGATCAGACACAACTACCCCCAACTTGGTTTTGATTAATTTGCTAAAGCAGCTCCCAGAAGTCAGAGAAACATTTTACTTACTAGATTACTGGTTTATTATAAAAGGCTCTAACTTAGGAATAGCCAGATGGAAGAGAAGCATAGGGCAAGGCAAGATGTGGGGATAGAGCGTGGAGCTTCCATGTCTTCTCTGAGTGTGGCACTCTCCCTAAACTCCACATGTTCACCAATCTGAAATCTCTCCAAACCCAGTGCTTATGGAGTTTTATGGATGCTTTGTTACACTGGCATAATTAATTAAATCATTGGCTACTGGTGATTAAACTCAATCCTACCTCTTTCCACTGCTTTGGGGTGGATGGGTTCACGATCCATTCTCTCTCACAGAGAGAACTGAAAATTCCAACCCTCAATCTTAGGGTTGGTTTCCTGGCAATCCGTCCCCATTAACAGGTAACCTAGGTGCATTTCAAAAACCACCTGATTAACATAACAAAAGACATTTTTATCATCCTCATCACTTAGGAAATTCCAAAAGTTTTAGGAGCTCTATGTTAGAGTCAGACAAACACTAAATACATATATTTATATTGTCAATCACAGTATCACAACCTTATTTTGAAAGGGTGCAACTAATTGCAGATTCAGGTAAACCGGAACATTCCCCCTTACTCAGAAGTGTTTAAAGCCAGAGACAAGCCTTTTGTTCTAAAATTCTCAAAAGTCATTTTAAAGGGTTCATCAAGGAACTTCTTATTATTTTCTACAAAGTGACTCGATTGTCTCATATCACTTCTTATGTTCAGGGCTTTTTTTCCTTATCACCTATCAAAGTTATCAACTTTCCCTACTTAACCATTTTAGTTATAATTAGTCTCACATTAGTCCATTTATCAAATGTTACTGTTTCTCAAAATCCTTCAGTTGGAGCTACACTGGCTTGTGTGAAAATTAATAAAAGGAAATCTCATTTAGAATGGAGTAGGAAGCCCAGCCCAGGGAGCTTTCATGCCCAGCCCCTGTTGTCAATTGCAGAAGCCAACAGGAAGAAATGGACCTTACAAGTCGATACTACTCTACTTATCCCAGAAAGGGGACACAAAGATTCCTTCCCTCCCTGGGCAATAGCACAGCCAATAAGAGACAGTTACAGCTCAGCCAATGAGAAGCCAGTATACTCAGAACTCCCAATTTACTCCAATGGACTTTCAGTTTAAATAGTCTCTCTCAACTGCCCCCTTTTCTCTGTAAAAAACTTTCTTCTCCTTTGATCTCCAGACTCACCTATGGTTTTGCCATAGCTTGCTTGCAATGCTCTGCTATTCCTGATAGAGCAGGCAGTTAGCAGGGAACAAATACTTTGAGACTGATAAGAGGGAGGAGGGCAAGTTCCAAATTGCCAGGACAGACCAGGGGATATGCATGCTTATTTCCCTATCACCCCTGCCCTACAGTAACCTAGAATTTCACTATAATACATTTACACTGTGGTTTTAATCTCTCCCAGGCAGGAAATAGCCACCATGACAGTTCTGACAAGGACCATAAAAGGCCTTCCAACTGGTAAGAGGAGTCTCTTAGATGATTGGCAGTAAGCCTGGTCAGAAATCACCCTAGCTATGGCCCATTACCTATCCAAACAAAAAGCAAACACAACCCTGACCCTCAGGTAGCTGCTACCTCTGGGCCTGCCTCCTCTCCCATCTTGAGAGTGTACTTTTGCTTCAACTGCTATTAAATCCTTGCGTGCTTAAGAGTTTGACTCAAGGGGCACCTGGCTGGCTCACTTGGAAGAGCATGCATCTCTCAATCTTGAGATCCTGAATTTGAGCCCCACTTTGGGTGTCTGAGATCACATACATACATACATCAACTTAAAAAAAAAAAAAAGTTTGGCTCTGAATTCTTTCTTAGCCTCGAAGCCAGGGAACAGGACTCACCATTGATAAACCCATTTCTGCTGGTAAAATAACTATCAGTTTTATTTTTAAAGTTAACATCTAGGGGTAAAGCTCGACTGAAAGATTTTCTAAACTTACCTCTGCTTTGAATTGTGCTGAAAGAAATAATCATTGAACTGAATTTTTGGCCAATCTGCTATCAATTTGCAATTCCTCTTAATTTATTTTGATACCTCCTTATGTTCAGGTTCCACCACTTCCAGATTACCCTGGAAAGTTTTATCATCAGTAAACGATTTTAAAACCTTTATTAGGCAACCATGCCGCATCATTGAATCATTTTAATCCTCTTTAGAGATATGTCATTTTTACTTCTAAGTAATGGTTTAGTCATCTTTTTCGTTAACAATGAGTCAGTGGTCTTTCAATGAATCCCCCTTTTGAAACTAACTGTGCTAATGAGTGTGTACTCAATTACGAAAGACTTCATGTGACAATGCTTACAAATCTGTAGCTTATTATAAGAAAAGGACATAACACAACAGAATCATAAAGGAAGGATACGCATCATAGTCAATGGCTGTCTCATAGCAATGAATCTAGGCAGCCAAGTTTCAATCTAGAAGTGTTAAATCCAATCACCTTCCTTTGTAAAGATCACTTGGGATGCACTTTCTCTCTTAGCTCAGGAATCACTGGCATGCACAGACAATACCTCAGAATCAGGAAGCCCATATGGAGCCTCAACCAGGGTTTCTTAAATCCTGCCAGCCCTATACGCATTCCTATTCTATGACCAGCCTCAATGACAGAGCTTTCAAGATGTCTCAGTGAGACCAGTTGCAAGTAATCAATCTTACTCTTATCAATAAATAATACTATCAAGCTGCTTTAAACTGCTCCAAGACTCCTCAGACCCATGATTACAAAGCAAAATTATTAATCAATGTGAGTTATGCTTTGACCAAGCATCAGTGCATGGTACATTCTCATTTCAGTTAAACATCTGAGGTTAATTTCAATCCCGCTAAAATAAACCATCACAGCCCAGCAGTCATATTAAGGTCTTCTAATATCTCAGTATTACGGTCATTATCTCTAATCTATTACATTATCCTACATTTTTGGCATTAGAATTATAATGAGAAACTCAACTCATAAAAAGCTATAGTCAATAATAATAGGTATTGGTACATATAAAAATTTTAAATACCCTCTTTGCCCTAAGATGCCCATTTCTTGTGTGGGTGCTTATCATCTCATTCACAGTAAAGATAGAGAATCTTTCCATTTGCACTATCATGAATAGAGTACAGCCCATTTGGCTCTAAACTTGCTGGTTGCTCTCCTGGTGGGGGTTCCATTTTCTATCCTTTTAATACATAGTCACTCGACATTTGTTGTCTCTCCACAAGTTCTTTGCCTGAACTATTTTCTGTAAAACCCTAATGACACTTTTAAAACCTTAAAAAGTGAACGATATGGATAGTCTTCACATAGCACACAGTAGCATTTTAAAAAATATTTTAATAGTAAATTTCAGCTTACTCCTTCATGAATTTTTGTCTATTCTGATCTGTATTTTTTTTTTTAAGATTTTATTTATTTATTTGACACAGAGAGAGAGAGAGAGATCACAAGTAGGCAGAGAGGCAGGCAGAGAGAGAGGGGAAGCAGGCTCCCTGCTGAGCAGACAGCGGATGCGGGGCTCAATCCCAGGACCCTGAGACCATGACCCGAGCCGAAGGCAGAGGCTTCAACCCACTGAGCCACCCAGGAACCCCGTGATCTGTATTATTCACCAATCCCTGAACTAGTAATGATGGCAACCAAAGTCAAGCAATCCAATTGTCCAGGCTTGAGTTATGTGAATGCCCCTATCACTGCCATACTCACACTAGAGGAAAGGGTTATCCACCATTTGCGAAGGGATATTTTGTTATCAGAAAAAAGGAAAAAAGACCATGCTGGGCAGCAAAACCCACAGTTACCATGGCTCCCTATATATAGTGAAGTAGTAGAAAGGATGTAGGAGTAGGAAATGAGACATGTTCACAGCAGGAAGCTGCTCAAATAAGTAAGTTTTGGGTTTTTTTTTTTTTTTAAATCCCCTAAGTACTAGGCTGAAGCAGTAATTTTCTAGATTTGACTTAATCTTCCTCTGAATTCATTTCCAAAAGAATAACGTCGTTTAATCTTATTACCCAAGAAATCAAAAATCCTAAAATAACAATTCAACTTTTTTGTTAAACTCAAAGAATGGCACCAGTCATGCCCTGAATCACAGACGCCACGTCCTGCTTGGCTGCCTTCTATTCCTTACTAAGTAACGGCAATAGAGTGGAAACAATACAAAGAGATTCAGGGGTGGGGGAATGGGGGTGGCTCAGGAAGAAAATGGAATGTCTTATTTCATTATCCAAAATGCATTTTCATTTTCTTTTACCAACTCTGCTCATGACTCACTGAAGGATCTGACATGAATCTAAACGTGTTAAATCTATTATAATACGGTCTATAATGAGTCTTACTGTTTAAGAAGGTGAGTACTTGAATACAGTCATTAGGACTTCAAACAAAGAAGAAGCAAGAAAAAAAAAGCGTCCAGTTCTAAAGCATGATTTACAATCGTTTGATAGCCTGTTTACAGATATATCTTTTACAGTAGCTCTACTAATATTAGAACTCTACTAAAATTTTTATAATGCTGACTTCACAAATACAAAGTAAGTTTGATTTACTTCCAAATTAATATTGCCAAATTGTCCCTGGTAGTCATTAGACTAAAAGATCCTTGAATCTAACAGCTGTTCAGGAGACTTTTAGAGAGGTTTAAATTGGTACTTCAGGATATTTGTATTATAATCAGCAAAAATTATCTACAAAAGATCATTAATCAATAGGTTGCCCTTCCATGTTTTTTTAAAGTATTTCTTAAATTGAAGGAACATGAGAAAGAGATGGTGGTTTATGTTACTTCCATTCCTTTGACCTCTTAAGGAGAACACATATTTTACAATAAACTTTTTTTTTTAAAGATTCATTCTATTTAATTGAGACATAGAGAGAGAGAGAGAGAGAGAGAACGAGAGGGGAGAGGCCAGAGGGAGAAGCAGGCCCCCCTCAGAGCAGGGAGCCCGACGCGGGACTCGATCCCGGGACTCCAGGATCACGACCTGAGCCAAAGGCAGCCGCCCAACCAAGTGAGCCACCCAGGTGCCCCTCCAATAAACTTTTTAAAATAAATATAATGCAAACCTATTCACTATTCACTTAAGAATTCAAACTACTGAAGTTCATATTCACTTTTTTTTTTTTTAAAGATTTATTCATTTCAGAGAAAGAGATAAAAAGAGAGAGTAGGGGAAGGGACAAAAATCTCAAGCAAACTCTACACTGTGCCTGGAGCCTGATGTGAGGCTCGATACTCAGACCCTGAGCTCATGACTTGAGCTGAAATCAAGAGTTGGACGCTTAATCCACTAGGCCACGCAGGCACTTTGAAACTCATAGTTACTTAACATGATCAACATAGAGGAAAGCAAACAGGTAAGTTTATGTATAATTTTAAGGTTTATGTATGTACATATAAACATATGAGATATATATGTATATAGACATAGGACAAGGTGCATGTATATTCTCAAAAAATTCTTAGATATTACTTATGATTTAAAGGCTCTTTCTTGCATCATTTTTTCTTGAATGTTTTATATCATAAACTTTATGAAAATATTTAATATTACATTTTAATGAAAGATGCTACACATTATATTCAATAAAGAGACTCTACTTTTGATAAGAGATTGAATTACAACTAATATTATATAATACATTGTATTCTTGCCTCACGCTTGCCTGTCATTCATGCATTCATTATAAACAACTCTCTGAAGGAGATTGAGGAGATGGAAACTCAAATAAGGTAGAATAAGAAAAGTTATTATATAAATCCCAATAAATATATTTAAGTATTTTTAACCATTATCCTGGGTTAATCTTCTAAGTATGAATTTACCATTATAAAATGCACTTTAATACTTTTAAAATAATTTACAATTTTATTAATAGAGAAAACTCTTACAGTTCATTCACATGCATATACATCATCATGATCAGAAAGTATTTACTAAAATTTACAATTTACAAAAAAAAATTAAAATCTTTTTTTGTATATCAACAGGGGAAAAAAAAAAATCCCTCTCATTATTGGTTTTTCTCCACCTTCCGTCCTTGTGCTTTGTGCTTTTACCTGTTTTCCCCTTCAGCCTGGAATACCCTAACCTGCCTGTTAGGGCTGAACTGTTTCCTCCCCAAAATCATATGCTGAAATTCCAACTCTAGTACCTCAGAATGTAACCATGTTAAGCGAGAAGGTTTTTAAAGAGGTGGTTAAAATGAAGCTGATGTGGTTTTGGAATACAGGAGCAGGTCGGTGGGGTGAGATCTGGAGCTGAAGACCAAGAAGGAATTTTTGAGACGTCTTTGGTGCAAAAAGGTGGTTTATTAAAGCTCCGGGACAGTGGGCAGAAAGAGCTACTGTACCAGGGTTAGGAGGCACGGCTGGCTGATTGTATACTTGGGAGTTGGGGTGGGGGCGGGTAAGGGGAAGCTTCTAAAGAACTTTCATATGCTAAAGGGAACCTGTAAGATAAGGAGCCCTTGCCATTGTCAAGTTAAGGTGGTTTTCCTCTCTAGCAAGGTATTAACATTAATAAGATAGTTGAGGGAGGGGTGCCTGGGTGGCTCAGTGGGTTAAAGCCTCTGCCTTCAGCTCAGGCCCTGATCCCTGGGATGGAGCCCTGCATTGGGCTTTCTGCTCAGCGGGGAGCCTGCTT